>JAJOZX010002954.1:197500-564736 GCA_023014485.1 Bathynomus jamesi | reverse complement strand
CACAAGGAAAAGGAAACACAAAGTCCAAGCGCTTTCGTGATATATTCACATTATCAAGGAGGAACAGAAATAGACGGAGATTACAAAGTAAATGAGTTAAATAGACAAGCAAAAAATTCACAATTGGCACCTCAAATTAAAGGCCTTAAAGCCCTCTAAAGATTTTTTCAATTGATAACATAATCTGTAGGCAGCTAAATTACTGAATATAAAAAATATATACTGTATAGATGAAATTAGACAAAAAAAAAAAAACCAATACAGAGAACAAAAATTATTATAATGGTTATTAACACTAATATTTAATTAAAACAGGCAATTAATTGGCAAGAATTTAATGAAAAACAAATAGATAACGTAGATAACAAATAGAAAACATAATCTGTAGGCTGCTTAATTACTCTACAGATGAAATTAGACAAAACACCAGTACAGAAAACCAAAAAAATTATTATAATGGTTATTAACACTAATATTTAATTGAAGTAGGAAAAATTAAGAGTCCCGAAATTAATGAAAACAAAGGGAAAGTTGCCATCGTCTTACAGATTATTACAAAATTTCAACAAACAATCTGGAAATTTTTTTTTATCCCAACAGCAACCCACTTCAAAAATCCAATAAACCACCCAGCAACCAAAAATTATACACGAAAGAAATATTACAATTAAAATAGACACATAAGAATGTTAACAGTTCTTACAATAATATTTATTTATTTAACCAGGGCAAACCATTAAGAGGTAAGACCCTTGAGTTACGTATTAAACAGCATCAATACAGTATAAGAAGTGGCCAGGAATCTAACGCCATTTTCATTCACGTAAGAGATTCTAATCATCCCATTGATTGGAAAAATGCTTCCAAATTAAGGTTTAGTAAATCTATTGTTAGCAGAAATATATTGGAATCAAGTGTGATCAAGAATAATGCGGATTTGGTCTTTAATATTAGCCCTGGGTTGTACAAATTAGATTCGTACATTGTCAGTAAGTTGGCGATGGGCCTACTGTTTTCTTAACTGCATTTTTTGCCTCTTAATGGTTTGCCCTGGTTAAATAAATAAATATTGTTGTAAGAACTGTTAACATTCTTATGTGTCTATTTTAATTGTAATATTTCTTTCGTGTATAATCTTTGGCTGCTGGGTGGTTTATTGGATTTTTGAAGTGGGTTGCTGTTGGGATAACAATTTTTTTCCAGATTGTTTGTTGAAATTTTGTAATAATCTGTAAGACGATGGCAACTTTCCCTTTGTTTTCATTAATTTCGAGACTCTTAATTTTTCCTACTTCAATTAAATATTAGTGTTAATAACCATTATAATAATTTTTTTGGTTTTCTGTACTGGTGTTTTGTCTAATTTCATCTGTATAGTAATTAAGCAGCCTACAGATTATGTTTTCTATTTGTTATCTACGTTATCTATTTGTTTTTCATTAAATTCTTGCTAATTAATTGCCTGTTTTAATTAAATATTAGTGTTAATAACCATTATAATAATTTTTGTTCTCTGTATTGGTTTTTTTTTTTGTCTAATTTCATCTATACAGTATATATTTTTTATATTCAGTAATTTAGCTGCCTACAGATTATGTTATCAATTGAAAAAATCTTTAGAGGGCTTTAAGGCCTTTAATTTGAGGTGCCAATTGTGAATTTTTTGCTTGTCTATTTAACTCATTTACTTTGTAATCTCCGTCTATTTTCTGTTCCTCCTTGATAAAGTGAATATATCACGAAAGCGCTCGGACTTTGTGTTTCCTTTTCCTTGTGGTTGTTTGCTTATTAATAAGGTCACGTGTTATTTTGATTCTAGTGCATATATATATATATATATATATATATACACATTTCAACTGCAAAGAACACGCAGTATAATTAACGTAAAGAACGACGCTTGTATAGGAGAACATTCCGCGCAAGATGAGGAGGGAGAACGAACAAATGTTCTCCTATACAAGCGTCGTTCTTTACGTTAATTATACTGCGTGTTCTTTGTAGTTGAAATGTATATATTAGGGTTATAACGTTTTTACAACCTAATATTCCTGTACTTTAATTCGATGAACTTATGCCTAAAAACAAAGAAATGAACTTTCATTTTAATATCTTTTTAGAAAAGGTCACCCCGAAATAAAAAAATCGATTATTGCATACGTAACTTTATTGCATATTCCATGTAATATAATAAAAGAACTCTCAACATAATCGTTATAATACTTGTACATATATTACTGCTTATTGCTTAGAATAAACCGAAGTTGCAGTTTGTTTTTGTTTCTGCAGGCAGCATACAGTTCCTGCATAACTTTGATTGCACGTTCTGCACACTGATTACTTCTTGGTATCTTGAGTGGGGATGGCTCCTGCTTCCAGTGATTTTCCAATGAGTTCAATGCTTTTTTGTAAGGTTTCAATATTTCTGACAAGTTCTTGAAGTCATTTTCATTGTACATCTGATTAGTAAACCAATATTCTGCCCAGTTGTATGAAATGAATCTGCATACCTTCTCCAAAGTCTTCCTTGTTGTAGGTATAAGAATAAATGCAAGGATAGCTAGAATGGCTCTTGAATGCCTCCTCGCATTGCTGATGTTTGGAATTTTCTGAAAGTTAATCAAAGGAAAATTCCCTTTTTCTTCAAAGAATCTAAACACCCGTGTTAGATGGTACAAAAACTTAATATCATCTCTCCATCCTGATTTCTCGAGGACCTCTTCTGTTCCATTAACAAACTGTGCCTTTAGTTCCTCATAATTCTTCACCAGTTGGGATACAAATGGATATTCGATGTTTGGAGAACTGGTGTTAGCACCAAGATCTTCGTCCATTACCAAACGGAATCCTGTCCAGAATGTGATGCTGACAACTGATAAATTGTGGTTTGCAGATACCCTTCTCTGAGAACATTCGTTGCAATTTGACAACAACTCCACTCTTTTTCCCAGTGTTAACACTTGTTGTATCAGCAACGATCATCTTTATTGCATTCCATAAGGTGTATTCATCAATAACTTTTGCAATTCCTTCAGCAATAGTTTCAGCCTTGCCATCTTTCAGACGCAATGCATCCAATTTTACTTCGGTTCTTTCATTTTTAAGTACCACTACTTGATACTCATTTTCCTCAATGCGCTTTCCATCAAAATGTAAAGACCACTCTTCCATCTGTAAATTTTCAATCATTTCCTCCTTCAATTTAGCAGCCTCTTTGTATGCTGACTTGTAAATTGCTGCTTGACTTGGTGTTGGAATGTCAATACCATCAAGTGACAACTGTTTGCATATTTTAGCGGCTTTACTTGTTGATACTCCTGTGGATGTCACCAAGTTGGTTGCAACTTTACTTTTGTTATGTCTTATGGTTGGTGGAGTAATACTCTCATCTTCATGCTCGCTCTCTTCAGATTCAGTACCACTACCACCAGATACATGATTGTAAGAAGTTGATGCTGATTCAGCAGGCAATTTTCGTCTCTTTGAAGGGTGAATCGTTTCTTCACTTGCAACTTGACCTGTAGAGTACCCCACTTCTCCTTTGCTTTCCACTTGAAGGTGGTACAGTCGTTTTCTTCCGAGGATAACCATTGGCCATTTACTTTAGTGATATCAAAAAGTTCATTCAGGGCATCATATTTTCCCTCCTGACACACATTCATCATAAGTCTTCATCACCTTGTCAAGCTTTGCTCGTATTACTTGATCTGACACATGCGGAAAATTCAATTTATTCTTCCATAATTTTGTAACTTCTTTGGAAATTTCCACTATTCGCTCCTTTCTTCCTTTGATTTCTGTTCCAAGAAACTGGTACCATCCAATGATTTGGATTTGGAGTGGCATTCTGCATTTTTCTTCTAGTGAAGATTCTTCTAAAGGCACACTTCCTCTTCTTCTATGTGACTGCTGGAATCTCACCAGATTATTGGTCCAGATATCCTTGTTCTTCTGTATGGTAGTATCACTTTTCTTGTGTGACATTATATTGCTTCTGAAACAGATATAAAAAGGTATTAAGTTGATTTGTTTGTTTGTTTATATATATATTATATATATATAATATTAATATAATATATAGAAATAATATAATAATTAGAGGGCGGATTTTTAGGTGAAAAAATATGACCAAATATTTATTTTTTAGGTGATAAAATTTTGGAAAATATTTTTAGAACATCCATAGAACGTCTCACGAAAATATTTATCACCAAATATTTTGGGCTCTATATATTTTTTGAGTTTGACTCCCCTCTACAAAACATTCTGGATACGCTTTTGTTTACGTGTTAAAATGGAAGAAAAATTCAACAAATTATTATGGTTAATAAATTTTAAAAATGTTCTGGAGTGTTCAAGAGTGCAGAAGCGAATTCCACATTTCGCTACGTTTTTTAATTAAGCGAACGTATTACAAATAATAAAAGCTTACCTGAAGTTGAGTTGAACTGAACAGTTGAGTAACTATTGCGCAATACTGGACACAAGTGATTCGGTTGATTTCATTTCGTGCTTTTATACAATTTGCGAGTGCATGAAGAACAATGTCGTGTTTTAGAATTTTCTTGTATGGGCGGATTGATATTAGTCATCGAATTTGAGCACCGGAAGTGATGTTTCGGGCGATCTCACGATATATTAGCGTACTGAAAAATTCGAAAATATTTTTTAGGTTAAAACCTAAAAGTCCGCCCTCTAATAATAATATATTTATATACTTATGAGTAGTAACGTAAATATATGGTTATGGTGATTCAAACTTTTGATTTGGGGGGGTGACCTTTTTTAAAAACTGAGAGGAATTAGGGTCTTTTTCATTGTTTTTAAGCAAACGTTCATCGATTTATGATACAGGAGATTGGTTTCTGCGCGTATGTAGGAGAATTACGACTTCTGATCGAGTGAGGACCATGGTGTAGTGGTTATCATATCTGACCGGCAATCGGAAGATCCCGGGTTCGATTCCCGGGTGGTTACCTCATTTTTTCATTTGTTCGTTCTCCCTCCTCATCTTGCGCGGGATGTTCTCCTATACAAGCGTCGTTCTTTACGTTATATATATATATAATTCAGTGGCGGCTGGTGGTGATATGAGCAAGTGGGGCCAGGGTCAGTAGGTAAGTAAGCATTGTGAGTTATTTAATAAAATAATGTGTATACACTCACTATACAGTATACTCATATTTATTTATATAAATACTCTCCTCTTCTATTTTTGCTTTGAGCAAATTTTTCAATGACCTTTTGATTAAATTGTGGAATTTCTGTTTTGTAGTCCTTATGTATAGACAAAACGGCAAAAGAACAGCTCGTTGTCATGTAAAAATCGACACAAATCACTAACACTTGAAATGTCATTGAATGTATCATTTGCATACATGGGCTTCGATTGCGGGGGGGACGCAGGGGACATGTCCACCGCACTTTTTACAAAGGGGGGGACAACCTACCAGTTGTCCCTCCCCACTTTCGTGGATGAATTGCTATAAATGCTAACTATTAATGGCACCTAATAAGACGTTATATGTCGTATTATATGCATAATTGCATATGCAAATGTAATAACAATATTATAAATTATTGTCATGAACAATATGTTAAATAAACGGTTTTGTTACGTATCATTTTCACTATCAAGGTGTGATCAAAGTGCAGTTTATTTGTTTTATATTTCACGAACATATTTTGTTATCAGTTTATGTACGTCTGTTGTCTACGGGTAATAAAAGATTTATTTCGGTTAAACATATGTGTGATATTATGTTACATGAAAGGTTAAATATTATAAATAGTTTGTATTGCGTTTCTTATTTCTGCAAAAAAAAATTTAAATAAAGAAAGACATAAAATGATTAAATACAAATTTTTTTTTCAATATGCTGAGAAAAATACAAAACACGGGTAAATGATAAATTACGACATTGATATATTATACGCAACAGCTACTCAGAGTATTGATTGATTCGCTCTTTGAAGGCGAAGTGTCCGACCCCCCACTATTTTAGAGCAATCGATGCCCCTGTTTGCAAAGATAACAGTTAATTCAGAAATTAACTTTTCTCCATTTAGCATAGGATAATTGGTTTTAATGGTATTGATGTGATCGGTTGGAAAGTTTTGCTCGTAAATATTAAACTCTTTGGGGTCAACGATTATAAAGGAACGAAATAATTCTAGTTTTCTAAATCTGTCATTCATTTCGTTAATCATTAGGGTACGTGCTTTTTTTGCGTCCATTTCCATTGTACTGCTTACGTCTCTTCTCATTCTTTTTACTTGAATTGGTGGCTCATTATTATCAACTGCAACTGGTTCAGGGACGTGGTTCTTGACACACTCTCGCATGTGATTCATTGATGATTCAAAGTTCTTCAATGCCTGTGCGGTGGTAACACTAGTTGATTTGTTTGACTGCAGAACACTGTACAAAACATCTACATGCTTCAACGCGTATAAAAAACGACAAAAAGTTGAATTCTTCATCTTCTAACGATTTCTTAAATCCCACAGACTCGGATATACTTTTGTCATCCCAGCTGTTTTCATTCTGAATTCTGTCGAAGCATTTTAATAGCTCTTGTTTGTTCTCTCTAATACAATTGACAATTCTGGAATGAAAATTCCATCGTGTTTCAGACACTTTTGGAATGGATGTGTGGCAAACTTCCCGAAGCTGCTACGTTTGGGAGAGGTAGTGAAAAATACACCAATTCCACTCACAGTTGAGAAAAATATTCTTATTCTTTTAATTGATGAACAGACTTTCTTCATAATTAAATTTAATTGATGTGCATAACAGTGGATATAATGCGCATGAGGGTAGTATTCTTTCATTTGCACCCGCACTCCACCATGAGAGCCACGCATTACTGCCGCCCCATCATAGGCCTGAGCAACAAGTTTGTCCTTTAGGCCGAACTGTTGCAGCTCGTCTCTTAAAAAATTCGTAATCCCAGCAGCTGTCGTATCTTCAACTTCGACGAAAGCTAAAAACCTTTCAACAGGCCAACATTCTTTCACATAGCGCAATATAACTACAAATTGCGAACGGCAAGCCACATCCGCAGTTTCGTCTGCTTGCACAGAAGCGTAACGGACTTTATCGATTTCGGATTTTAGTTCAACCACATACACTTGATACATGCAGTTTAAAAGATAATTTTGAATTGTTTTAGATGTGTTTTTCGCCAATGTGGCATTTTCAAGATGATCACTTAAGGCACTGTCAAACGTTGTTATGAAGGAAATCATGTCTAAGAATACTCCACGATTAAAAGATTGTTGCGTTTCATCATGGCCTCGTAATGGCAGCTCATGAGAAGCACAAAATTTTAAACAGTCTATGATTGTTGTTAAGATATGTCTATTTTTCTCAACTAATTCATTGTATTTCTTAATGCTGAGGCGATATCCGGCATCTATTTCAGATAAAATGTTTACTGTCCCAAAGATTTTAAATTTGACAGCATTATTCATATGAACTGTGCTGCATTCATGTTTCTGGATCCGTTCAGAAAGATACTTTAAATCTTTACAACCATTACTGGTCCACAAACTTTCACCCCCAAATAAAAGACAGTAAAAAAAAATAATGTATTCTTTACATCACTAACAGTGAACCATGATTTTCTTTCGAACCAACTAATTGAAAATGTTTTCACTTTTTTACCGTCTTGTTGAATAATTTTGATATCTTTAGGCTGATATGCACCAAGTCTTTAATTTCTAACTTTTCCTCAAGTTTCAACGAGGAAAAGGGAATTTCTAGTAAAGTATCAACATTATTCATTATATTATTGTTAATGGGTACAATTTTAAGGACTAAATCAGTGAAGCCGATAGTGATGCACTATAAATCACACTCACGGGTGATAAATGCATAATAAATGGATTAGGGGAGAAACCTCAACACTACCATATCACGTCACGTCACTCTCATTACTATTTGATAAGTTGATGAGAGAAGGGCCAGATCTGCATGGCCCAGACGCAACGTTACCACGTCTCTTATGAGTTAGTGGAAATAACTGTAAATTTTCTAACTATTGGCAACTCGGATAGAAGATTCACCGCCATAGCTTAAATACAATGCAACATACTATTAGGGCCAGTGCGAGGGGGCCCATTTTAAGCAAAATAACGTGAATTACGCTGGTATGCATCAATTTTGCTGTCAAGGGTTTTGTAAGTGATCCTTATAGAGTTTTTCCTGCTGATTTCGAATCCGCAATCCGTTTTTCTCAATCAGCTCAGGTTATCCGGCTATGGCCTCATAAGTAAAATAGAATTTTTCGTGATTTTGTCAAAGCGGAATTGGAAGAGTAACATCTATCATCACTTGTTTCACTTGTATAATATCTTTTTTTACTTTTCAGGCATATAGATAAAATATTTCATAATGGATAGAGCGTGTAAAAATGATCCCAATAGATTCTGCTACATATGTGGGACGGTTACCATGCCAAATAACCAGTCCCAAATCACTAAAATTTGTGAAGAGAATGTATAGAGCATACTTTGGAATTAAGCTAGGGGACCAGGACAAAAATTTCGCCCCTCATATGTGCTGCAAGACGTGCATTGAAAATTTGAGAAGATGGAGCAAAGGCAGAGCGAAATCTTTGCCTTTTGGAATTCCCATGATTTGGAAAGAAGGAAAGGATCACGTGACAGATTGCTATTTCTGCATGACAAACCTCCAAGGTGGGCTTATAAATTTATTTTTCTTAAATATTTTGAAATCCTCGTATGAAACTTGACATAATATTCACCATAATGTAATATTCACCATATATAGCATAATATTCACCATAATGGTAATCATACATTTACATATACATATTGTTATAGAAAATACATTTACACATACATATTGTTATACAAGTTACACTTACATATATAATGATTGTATATTTTCTTTCTTTTCATTCATATTGTCCCCGAAGGGACAATATGAATGAAAAAGAAAGAAAATATACAGACTCCATCGACCTATTTCATATCTTACAGACCGCAGCCTTCCCTCACGAGCCGCCACTGTCTGAATGCGTCTTCTATTTCATATGCAAGTTTTATATCCATGTTTCTGTGTTTCTATTTTCAGGAGTTAACAAGAAGAATAAACACATTGTTGTATACCCTGACATTCCTTCTGCTATGAGACCTGTACCCCATGGTCCTGGAATTCCAATACCCGACCCACCTCAAACCCTGGACTTCGATGATTCTGATGATGAATCAATGACCAATGCCAATGACCAGTCCCAGTCGTATATACCTCAAAATACCGCTTCAAATGAGCCGAGGCCTCTCAACCAGGCCAAACTTAATGATCTTACCAGGGATCTAGGACTTTCCAAATTAGCTGCCGAGATCTTCGGCTCACGACTTCGAGAGGACAACTTGCTGGCTCCGGGAACAACATTCTCCTGGTATAGGAAACGAGAGGAAGAATTCCGCACGTTTTTTGCAGTGCACGAAAATACCTCTTCCTCAGTGTACTGCTGCAATGTTGAGGGGCTAATCGAATCCTTGGGCCTGCCATATAACGCATCAGAATGGAGGCTATTTATAGACTCGTCTAAACGAAGTTTGAAAGCAGTACTTCTCAACATTGGGAATAGGGTTGCATCAGTCCCTGTAGCACATTCCGTACAACTTACTGAGAGCTACGATAACATGAAAATTTTACTGGATGCTCTCGTATACGACCAGCATAACTGAAAGATCTGTGGAGATTTGAAGGTAATACTAATATCATAAGTAAACTATTGCTATTGACTATGTTGTTTTTCCAAAGGTTATTTGAGAGCGTATAAGAACACTTAACTTCCCCACAGAAGTGATACAGTCCAATGCATAGATTTTTTTATCTGATAGAACAAATTCTCTAAATTCTTTAAATATTTTCATTTTTTTTCAGATTGTGGCATTTGTATTGGGAATGCAAAGGGGATACACGAAATACCCATGTTTCCTCTGCAAATGGGATAGCCGAGCGGATGAGAAGCACTATGCACAGCGTGAATGGGCATCCAGAGAGAATTTTGAACCTGGGTCGCATAATGTCGTTTCAGTGCCCCTTGTACCACCAACAAAAATTTTGCTCCCACCACTTCATATTAAGCTGGGCTTGATGAAAAATTTCATCAAATCAATGAATAAGGAGGGTTCAGCATTCCGATATCTCGAGAGTAAATTTCCTCATATATCTGATGCTAAACTAAATGCTGGGGTTTTTGATGGTCCTCAAATTCGAACTTTGATCAAGGATACTCAGTTCGAAAACGCAATGACTCCAACTGAGAAGAATGCCTGGCAGGCATTCAAATCAGTTGTCACTGATTTTCTTGGCAAGCGTAGAAGTCCAGAATACGAGTCCGTTGTCGAAAACTTGATGGAAGCTTTCAAAGCTCATGGGTCGCGCATGTCCATAAAAATGTACTTTTTGTGGTCCCACTTGGACTATTTTCCTGAAAATTGCGGGGATTATAGTGAGGAACAGGGTGAACGATTTCACCAAGATATCAAAATAATGGAAGAGAGGTACCAGGGAAACTGGGATATCAATGTGCTGGCGGACTATTGCTGGTGTTTGAAGCGAGACGTGCCCGAAGAAAAACACAGACGGAAAGCCAAAAAAACTTCATTCCTTCCTCAATAAACTTTTTTCCATATTCATTGTATGAATAAAAGTATTTATTCACACAATGTTTTCATTTTTCACGAGTGTTTTTATAATATTACTCGTATCTACAGTGTTTAAGCTAAAAAATCAATAAATTTGGGGATAAAATTGGACTTATAATAAATGGCCAATAGAGAAAAAACCTGACCTGATTGAGGAAAACCAATGTCATTTTCGAATTCAGCATGGTCGAATTATATAATATGAGTTGAAAAAACCCTCACAGCAGAAAAAAAATTTCATATGCATACCAGTGTTATTAGCGTATATTTATATATTTTTAAGAAGCTCCTTGAAGGCCTCATTTAGAGAAAATATCCGTGAATCTTTAACTTTGAATTTTCTTTCATTTTGATTTGGTCAGTGTAACTACTGGTGGGGACCGGCCACACTGGCCCAAAATAAGGAGCCGCCCCTGATATATATATATATATATATAGAATGATTACCTATACGCCAGGGGTAATTCACCAGATTTAATATACACAATAAAGGAAAACCAGGGAAGGTTTTAGTAACACACGCCCCATTCCAGTCTCCCCGCTAGGTTGTGTTTAGGGGTTTTTGCCGCGCAAGGCGCAGCGGACATTCTAGTACGAGTATATATACACACTCTGTGTGTGTGTGTGTGTATATATATATATGTATATATATATATATATAACTGCAATGACCACGCAGTATATTAATGTATAGAAACGACGTAAGTAAAGAGGAGCGTTCCGCACACGAGGAAGAGAACGCGGAACGCTCCTCTATACTTACGTCGTTTCTATACATTATTACTGCGTGGTCATTGCAGTTAAATGTACATATTCACGATTTGCGAGGGTGCCCTCTTGGGGCATTGGTTTCTGCCCTGTGTAGGAGAATTGCGACTTCTGACTGATCGAGGCCTGTGGTGTAATGGATAGTATGTCTGACTGGCAATTGGAGGATCCTGGGTTCGTTTCCCGGGCGGGTGCCTCATTTTTCATTTGTTCGTTATTTCTCTTCCTCGTGTGCGGAACGCTCCTCTATACTTACGTCGTTTCTATACATATATATATACAGGGCGTCCCAAAAAAATGTATACACACTTTAAATACTTATAAAGGCAGTGTTTATTAAAATACATTTCATTTTCAAAATGTAATAGAATCTACAGACATTATTTAATTGTTTTGTCAACGCCTGTTTTCAAACTGACGTCCGTTCTGGTCCAGGCACTGCTGATAACGCGAAGCAATGGAATCGCAAACATCACGAAACATTTCGTTTGGTATTTGTGTGCATTCTCGTTCAATGGCTGCTCTCAATTCAGCGACTGTTGCAGGTTTTATAGCGTAGACTTTGTCTTTTAAGTATCCCCATAAAAAAAAGTCTAGTGGTGTGAGGTCTGGTGAACGCGGAGGTATTCTACGAAACCCCTTCGTCCAATCCACATCCACATCGTGCCAAGTACCACTCGCAATACTCCACTCTTCGGTCCGGATCATCTTCATTAATAGCATGGACTAATCTTGGAATGTAACTTTTCCATTGACAGCGCTTCAAAATGCGTTGGACAGACGATTCTGAAATTCCTACCTCACGACTCGCTTGCCGCACAGATTTTCTTGGACTTTGGTGATACGTTTCCAGTACTCTTTCTTGCTTTGTGGGGCTTGTCGATGTCCGTGGTCTTCCGGAACGCTTCTTGTGGACATTCTGAACAGTTCCATCGGCTTCAAACTTATCTCTAATTCGAGTGATGGTAAGTCGCGTTGGTGGATCTGTTTGAAACTCCCTCCTAAACTGTCTTTGCACTTCAACTGCGTTTTCACACTTCCATTAGCATTTTAGAATGAATTTCCTTTGTTCAAAGCTTAGTCTGACTGCCATTATTAATTCTAATGGGTTTAACTTGGAAAGAAAGAAACATCAATTGAGCTATCAGCTGTTAAAGTGTGTATACATTTTTTTGGGACGCCCTGTATATAAATATATATATATATATATATATATATACATATATAACCTCGTTGCAGTTCCATGCGTTAGTCTCTCTCTCTCTCTCTCTCTCTCTCTCTCTCTCTATATATATATATATATATATATACACACACATCCCAGTGTGACGGTTACACGTGTTCCGTTTGAAGTCCGAATAAAAGTGATATTACAATATAAATCATGCAGTTAATCCTTTTTAAACAGTGCCAATTTTTTAGTGAATATATACACTGTGTATATATATATATATTTCTCGTTAAGTGGTGAAATAGCGGCGTACGTTGAAATAAAACAAATAAAATAAAAGCAACTTAATCTATACAGCGTTTCTTCCGAGTGTTTTTCTCTCTGAAGAAACTTAGCTGCCGAACGAAAGGCAATATCTCTCAGTTATCACCCGCGGTACACTCTTGGGCACCAATCAGTGAGAATCTACACCGTGCCACATCCCCCTTTTCCCACCCCCTGGAAAAACGGAAAAATTTTCCCTCCCTCATTTCTAAAGTCAAATCAAGTACCTCAATTAATTACCCTTTTGAGTCAATATTTCGTGCACAATCACTTACATACCATTAGAAACATGGCAACGGCAAATAAATTCATACAACCCTGTGGATACTCTAAAAAAGAAACAGATGAATTAAAGACAATCCGTTGCGACCTTTGCCAGTCCTTAATCGAATTTCAATGCCTGAGATGGAGCGACGAAGAACTCTCGTTTATAACAGGCGCTAAATTATTGAACGGAATCAAGTTCTTCTGCAAAAACTGCATAATCGAAATAAACTCGTTTACGGTCTTTAAAGCAGAACGAGACTATGAGGAAAAGGCAAAAGAGAAAATTATAAATAGCGAACGTCTACAGGTCTTCAGAGAACGTCAACAGGTTGTCAAAATTCAAGGTACGCAGCTCAGTACCACAAGGTACAGTACTGGCCCCATTCCTGTTCATTATCATGCTAACAGACATAGACAGTGGAGTATAGTAACAGCAACAATATAGTAACATCCTTTGCGGACGATACAAGGATCAGCAGAAAAATCAGCGATGCAAATGAGGTGGAAGCCTTGCAGAGGGACACGAACAAAATATACAAATGGTCAGAAGACAACAATATGACATTTAACACCGAGAAATTTCAGCTCTTGGGATATGGTAGAAAAGAGGAACTTAGACTGCATATTATGCTCCAGATAAACAGGAAATTCAGAGAAGCACGAAAGCGGTGGACTTGGGGGCAATAATGACCGATGATGCCAAATTCCAGACACAAAATCAGATAACGATAAACAAAGCAAAAAGAGTCGCGGGACAGGTACTAAGAACGTTCAGAAAGAGGGACAAGACAGTAATGACTCCCCTGCTGAGAACACTGATCATACCAAAACTTGAATACTGCTCAGTTTTGACGTCCCCATATAAAAAGGAAAAAATTAATAAACTAGAAGAAACTCAGAGACATTTCACAGCCAAAATTGATGGCTGCAAAGAACTCAACTACTGGGAAAAACTATGTAAACTAAATCTGTAGGCCTACTCCCTGGAAAGAAGAAGTGAGAGGTACACCATAATCTACATATGGTAAATGATCGAAAAACTGGTACCAAACCTCAAACTAAACCCAATTACCATCCAAACAACGCTGGAAAATAAGAAAGGCAGAATGTGTAGTGTTCCCAAATTAAAGGTCCGACGAGGGACATCCTCAACACTGAAGGAAAATAGCTTGTTTGTCGGGGGGGCCAAGTCTTTTTGACCAGCTTCCAAAGAACCTCACAAACGTTACAGGGGTCGAAGTTGAAGTCTTCAAGAGAAGACTAGATGCCTGGCTCAGGACGGTACCAGATGAGCCGGGTGTACCTGGCTATGTGCGGTAGAGAGCGCAAGAAAGCAACTCGCTCTTCCACCAAGCCAGACCTAGAGGCGGGGCCACCAGCTTGACCTACGTGTGAAGAGAGACCAACACACGGTACCTAAACGAGATTAACAAGGTATATATTTGCTTTTTGATGTGCCAGTGCCGGTAAAGCTTGTCATTTTCGTACTCCTTCTTCTTATTAAAATTAACAGTGTTTAAAGTCTGTTAATCATTGTATAACTGCTCCAATAAAATTGTAAACGTGCGAAGATTACACAGTTAAAGTTTCATCAAATAGTCTACATTACTTAACTAATAATATTACAAAGAAAATATCTTAAAAATTTTTTAACGACATCCGGCACTACCTTCTTAGTCCGACAAGGCCACAAGCTGTACCCGTGACCCTGAAATAACAAACATACGAACGAACAACTGAATTTTAATTAGATGTGTAAATAAAAACTTAATATAAAGCAAGAACGTTATCTAAAATTCGAATCAAATTCTTCATTAAAATTTCCAAAAAATATCAACAAATATTCAAATTTTAAGTAAATAAATTTTACAAAAATGTCAAAAAGAGGAAACAAAAATCAGTTGATAAATTGATAAAGTAAATATATTTCAATAATTGGAGTTTATTAGCACTTTATAATTAACTATTTAAAACATGCTAATTTCATTAAGCACTTTTAATTTCGGAATCTATTCTTTTTTATATTTTATAATTGAAAGCACAATTTATTTTCTATTAAATATACAATAAATCGTTTAATTTAAGTTTATGTAGCATTTTTTAAACTTTATATTGTATTAATTATGCTATTATTATTATTATTTTTTGTTATCACTATTACTATTACTTGCCACTTTCACTCTATTTATGTAATATTGAATAACTAAATTCCATTAATTTTGACTAAAAAGCCTCTATGCTTCCAAGGGCATATTCAGATCAGGGTTGCCGAAGTTGGTACGTTCGTACCAAATGTGGTACTTTTTGCCTCCTCTGGTACGTTTGGTACGACGGCCGAAGATTTTGGTACTATTTGAAGTTTTGTCGAAACAAACAAAAACCGCTATGTATGTATAAAAACTATCCTTTAGAAAACTATAATTTGGTTCATTATTGAATGAAAAAGAAAAAAATTATTATTGATGGATTTTAATTTTCGTTTCGTCTCGTAGTAGAAAGAATGGTCGGTACAGGGTACATTCGAATTACAATATATTATAAACTACGATCTTGGTGCAGGAGCACTTTAGGATCAAAATGGCCAGAATTATCCTGGAAAATGCCTTCATTGTTCAAGTCGCCAAAATAAAAATCTTGTTTTAATTGCTGGATTTTAGTTTTATTTTATTGTCTCAACTTATCAAAATATATCGTCTTTTTATATATAATGGCCGAAACGTGAGATTTATTATCATTTTTCAATTATTTGGTACCTTTTTGCGAGATTTGGTACCTTTTGACTTAAGTTTTGGTACACTTGCCAAAAAAATTTCGGCAACCCTGATTCAGATGAGAGTACTGTGAATATATTAACCCATTAGTGCCCAGAGGTCTTTTCTGAGTCTGAATAAAGTCGTCTGGCATTAGCCAAAACAAAATCAGTAAAGTGACGCTGGGCACTAATGAGTTAATAGATGTTTGCTTAATGTCATAACAAATATCTAAAAATTGTAAAACTCTGTCATTTCTATTGTTTTCTGAATAACGATTTTTCAATTTAAAAAAAATAAATAAATAAATATTTGTATTTTTTTATTCATTACTGTATTTCTCTAAATTCATCTTTTCTAATAATGTATAAATATTATTATTCAACCATATTCATCTATACATCCATATCTTAACTTGACCATTGTCCTACATCAGTTTATTAAATATTCATTATTGCTCGTGAAATGCAAAACTTTATGCATTCGTTCGAAAACGCGAAAATACGTTTGCATGTATTATTATTTTTTATTATTTTTTTCAAGTGCGTTCACCCCTCGCAAGATATTCATAAATGCTTAGGTAAGTGGTCGAATTCGCTAATCACAGCAAAATCGAACGCTTCTAAGATAAAAATCTCCTTTCGCTCTGATCCAAATTTATAACATAAGGTGTTATGTTGTATGTTATATTATTATAATATACTGTATTGTTTCCCTGCCTGGCCACTAGTTCGTTATCGGCTTACGTCACATAGTTATCCCAGTTCTCATTACTTGTACTTACTCTTTCTACCTAATTGTCATTCAAATTCCATATTACTTATGTATTACGTTATCATAAATGTCTGTGTACTTCCAATGAAAAGTACACCGTATTTTTGTCCGCTTTCCTCATCACTGGCTAATTAGACTTTCAAACTCTGACAACCAACCAGGTTCTAATAATATTTGACATAATTTGGCGTAATTATTGTTAACTATAAATATATAACATTGTTGTTAATCCCCTTTAAATTATAAAACAACGGTTAACTCCCCTTCATTATATCAGTTGCATCACCTATTTAAATTACTTCAGTAGTAGATATGTCAATTAACAATTTGCTAAAATTGTAATTAAATGTAATCCTTTAATATAATGTAATTGATGTACCGTACTTTAATGAAACTGTAATTACTGATAATAACTTGTAATGTACTTTAATGAAACTTTAATTAAACGATAATAAGTTAATATATAATGTAATAATGTACTTTAAATGGAAGTGTAATTAAACGATACTAAGTGAATATGAACTAATCCATAATTGTAATCATAATTGTAATAAACCGAAATTACAGTGTACTCAGTGATGTACTTAGATTGTACTCAATGCACGACCCAACATTATGTCGCCATTTAGGAATGTATACGCGGCGATATTACTATTTTTTTTTTATTATTTTTTCTTTGTGATAAATTTTGATGTGGTTTCTACTTTGCCAAATAACTGATGACTTGTTCTTTTAAAAAATTTCTTAATCATATTTAGATTTAGCTTAATAATGAATCCTGAGTAACTTTTGCCATGTCATGTTTTGTATACATTCTCTCTTCGTTATAATAGATGAAGTCATGTCTTGCCTAAGCATTTAATTGTAAAACTTAAACCTTTAATTTTTACTCATATGCATATTTTAGTGTAAAGATGCATAGTTCAAATTCCACTTTTAGTTAACTTGGCAAATCATGATAACATCAGATCTGAAAATACGCGGATTAAGATAAAAATATGGCTTCATCTTCAAATATCTTGTTTATTCGTTTAAACATTACCACAGCTAAAAGATTTACTTTATTTTCAAATATTGTGCAAAAATAATGCAGCCTTTTCAACATTTAATAATAATGATGTTAGCAGTTTTTGGGTATATAAGCCCACAAAAAATTGTTCCATGATTATTCTGATTCCAACTCAAAGGCTGAGCATTCCCTTGTTAGCAGCCTCGCTGCGAGGAGGGGGCAGAGGCCCCTTGCCTCCTTAATTTTTAGATTCCGGCCTGAGCCATGGTCGAAAGAGGTCGAACCTCTACCCCTGTAAATTCAGAGCACTACCTGTACATTTTTAGAAGTAAACTACAGTAAAAGAAGTTTTTTTATCTTTTCCTTGGAGCCTTGTTCTCTTCAGGAATTTAGTCAGTAAAGTCGATAAATTTAGTACCAAGAGAAATATCAGAGTATTATAGAAAGAGAAGAATTAACAACTGTCGACCCTATAGCGAGAGAAAAGAATTAGAATGTTATAGAAGAAAAGTATCGCGAGAAAATATCCGTTGGTGCCTCCTAACCAGAACCCCCGTCGACTCCGAACCACCCCAGGGCCTTAGACGGAAGGGTTATAACATATATATAATATATAATATATATATATATATATATATATATATGCGTCTCGGTGGTGTAGTCGTTACCCACGCTGACTACAAATCCACTGGCCTGGGGTCCGAATTCCGGCTCACACAGCCGTTCTTGCTTCCATAAAAAAAAAGGTTGATAGATAAATGGGCATCCTAGTTAGCCTAGTGCACTGCCCAACCAACGGCCCGATAGTTGTTTCTATCAGGCCCTCTATGAATCAAGCAAAAATAAATGTTACCTACATTTTTCAAGAGCTGTTATCCGAGTTTTATTCAATAAAATAAATGATTCGCACTCGAGTGTTGTTGTTATAATCACAATAATAGATAATTTCCATACTTACTTTATTCCCTAAACTTTAGAAAATACAGTAAGAAAATTTGTTACACTGTGAATACAACAATGAACTCAGCAATACTTATGAATCAATTTTTGATCTTTGTTTGAATATGATTGGCTACTTTCAAAAAGGTTTCCTCAACAGTTTTCACATATTGAAACATCCGAAAAAATAAAATTATTTCAAACTTCTTTTAATGTAAACTGTGAAGGTACCGAAACGTCCTCACAGTTGGAACTTGATTAATTTCTTTCATCGCGGTGTGTGCTTCACTTGAAAACGTGGAAAAGAATCTACGTGAAAATACACACGGTATGTACACTAGGGTGGATCGATTTTACATTTTTTTCAATTTCCATATTCTAATAGAGAAAAATACTTGCGCATGCATGAGAAAATAGCCTCTGCAAAATCGTAGCTTAATAGGTAATCATCTTCTGCCCCCGGCAGAGCGATGAAAATCATATTTTAGTAGTCAAAAACGTATTTTTAAACCCTAGCCTAGTCATAAAATTTTGCGTGTGTGTTATTTCATGCCTAAGCAACGATATAAATGCTATGGGAAATATATAAATGCATTATTTAAGACAAAGAGCAGATCTGAAAATATGTATAATATACACATTTTCAGATCGGCTCTTTGTCTTAAATAATGCATTTATATATTTCCCATAGCATTTGTATCGTTGCTTAGGCATGAAATAACACACACGCAAAATTTTATGACTCTAGGCTAGGGTTTAAAAATACGTTTTTGACTACTAAAATATGATTTTCATCGCTCTGCCGGGGGCAGAAGATGATTACCTATTAAGCTAAGATTTTGCAGAGGCTATTTTCTCATGCATGCGCAAGTATTTTTCTCTATTAGAATATGGAAATCGAAAAAAATGTAAAATCGATCCACCCTAATGTACACACACACACACACACACACACACACACATATATATACATATATATATATATATACCGGGTGGCCCAAAAAAAATGGCACCAAATTTGAGAAGTGATATCTCAATAACCACTGCAGCTAGGGAGTTAAATAAACAACCAAATGAAAGATAATTCTTTTCTCTTTAAATACTTATTCTAGGGCTTGATGGTTATAAGCCCATATAATGCCCAAAATTGGCTTCCAAACAAAATATACAAAAAAAAAAGTTGCGCATTTATATTTATTCCTTGATCCTAATTTTAAATGAAATTTTTCTATTCCAGACCCCTCAAGATGGGATTGAGAGAATCTGATAAGAACATTATACAAGCACTACGTGAAGAAAAAGGATATTCATTAAACAGAATCCTTTACGAATTTCCAAATAGAAATTGGAAAAAAAGAACTGTGGCACATTTTTTACAAAAACTTAAAGAAACCGGCAGCAGTCAACGGCGTCCGGGAAGTGGTCGACCAAAAAGTATTAGAACGCCAGAAAACATTGAAAAAGTAAATGAAATGGTTTTAAGTCAAGAGGAACAACCGGGAACAAGTAAAAGTGAACGTGAAGTTGCGAAAGAAACCGGGATTTCACGTTCATCAGTACAGCGAATAATTCGAAAAGATCTTGGGTTGAAAACATTTAAGAGGGTGAAGGTTACTGCTTTATCGGAGCCTGTGAAAGAAAGACGTTTCCATCGATGTAAAAATCTATTGCGAAGATTTCGGTCAAATGAGTCTGTGAAAAAAATTTGGTTTTCTGATGAGAAACGATTTACGGTCGAAACACCACGAAATACCCAAAATGATCGGGTTCGTGCAGCAGTGGCGACAAAAACTCATGTTGACCCAAAACGACTTTTGCGTGAAAAAAAAACACTTTTCAGATTCGATAATGGTTTCCCTTGCAGCGTCATCTGAGAACAAAACATCCATCATTTTTATTCAGCGAGGCGTTAAAATTAACTCAATTTACTACTGTAATGACATTTTGTCTCCAATGTTGTCAGAGATCAAGGAGACGAGCACTGATTTTGTGTTCATGCAAGATGGAGCCCCATCTCATACAGCCAAGGAAACAATAACATTTCTCAATAATAATTGTCCTGGTTTTATCGAACCAAATAATTGGCCACCATGCAACCCAGATCTAAACCCCATTGACTACTTCGTGTGGTCTGCCTTAGAGAGAGAAGTCTACCATGGTCAGAAAATCCGTGATGTGAACCATCTTCTTGGACGAATTCAGGCTGCATGGGAAAATCTCTCACAAGTGACGATCTCGAAGGCAATTTCAAAATGGAGGGCGAGATTACAGGCTGTGGTTGACCATAATGGAGGGCAGATTGAGCCATTTATTGAAAATTAGGTTTAACTTAAAAGGAATAAATATAAATGCGCAACTTTTTTTTGTATATATCTTTTGGAAGCCAATTTTGGGCATTATATGGGCTTATAACCATCAAGCCATAGAATAAGTATTTAAAGAGAAATGAATTATCTTTCATTTGGTTGTTTTTTTAAGTCCCTAGCTGCAATGGTTATTGAGATATCACTTCTCAAAATTGGTGCCATTTTTTTGGGGCCACCCTGTATATATATATATATATATATTTGCAGAAACTCGGAAAACATTTGCGATCAAATTAGTATTCTTATTGCAAAATTACTTCTTTAAATACAGGATTTCTACTTATTCTTTCACCAAACACTTTAACAGACTCAAAACTTCTGGCTCTTAAAAATGGTAGGCTACATAAAGCTGTCCATGTGTAAAAATGGGCTCAGGAATATAAGTAGTACAGAATATCTGCGGTCAAATTTGTATCTTTATCAAGGCAGCCGAGAGCAATTAGCAGAATTATCAAGACGCTGTGGCAATTGTAAGAAAATTTGGGAAGCCGGATCTATTTATTACGTTTACTCGCAATCCAAGATGGACTGAAATCACTGAAAGCACTGAAACTTATCAAAGACGAGAACATAGGCCAGATATTGTTGGGAGAGTTTTTCACATGAAACTAAAAGAGCTGCTTTATGATTTAACAATTATTAAACATATACTCGAGCAGCCAAGTGCATTTTTATATGTAGTTCATGCACCTTCAATTTTCAGCTGGCGGGACCCGCCAAACATTGACGGGTTGAAGCTTCCCACATGCCCCACACTACCCCCACACCTTTCACACCACCTCCACACACACACCCCTACACTCCTCACACCTCCTCCCCGCCAGAAAATGATGAGTTGCAGTGTCCCACATGCCCCACATTACACTGTAAACACCAATCGACGAGGGAAGTACTCGGGGCGGGACATTTGGCAGGAGGCAGGGCGTACTGAAACTCCTGTTTTTCCTGTCACTGTCCCCTTTAGCTGATCTTTTACCGTGTCTCATTTACCCTGTGAACAGTGCAGCATGCTCTCAAACACACAGTCTTACACAGCACACATTTTTGAGGGCACTAGCCTGCGGCCCTTCCTTCCTGCATAAAAAAAAAAATAGTAGTGCAGCAACACTTTTGACATTGCATATATATATATATATATACACTCAAAATTAATAACTTCTCTTAATGATACATATCTTCTTCAGAGAGAAGAAATGATATACAAAATTTCTCTTTTGAGTGATTTGAGACAATAGAAGATAATATTTCTATGTACAGAAGGTTGCGGGAAGTATTTTTTCTGTATATATATATATATATATTATATATATATATATATATATTATATATATATAACCTTGGTTTTGCTTACGCCTGAATTGTTCATTCTGACGAAGGTAAGCCTGTTGCTCCACCTCGGACCTACAGCTTAACGTACGAAGGTTGTTCAAAAAGTAAGTTTACAAGGTTAATTACCGGTTCATTATGCAGAGTACTAGGGGCGCCCAATATATTTTGCCCCACCCTTTTTTCTTAGCCAAATAATAGGCCATGGGGCTGAAATATCTTTTGGGCCGTAAGTTTGAACTTTCTGCGCTCCACATAACCGGATTTTTCCAGTTTGAACCTCCCATCCTTGTATAAAACAGCTTTCAAACACCTTTGTATAAAACCGATAGTTAAGTGTTAACGCAGTTTCGAAAATGGCGTCTGACAGTGATGTGCGTCATAAACAGAGAGCTGTTATCGAGTTCTTAACCGCAGAGAAGGAAACAGTTGGAAATATTCACAAACGTCTACAAAACATTTACAGAGATGCTGTTGTTAATCGGAGCACAGTTGGACGCTGGTCTAAACGTGTGAGATCATCGGAGAGAGGGAGAGCCAGCCTCGATGATGAGCCACGCAGCGGTCGTCCGGTATCGGCTGTGACATCTCACACTGTGCAACGTGTTAACAGCATCATTCGATCAAATCGGCGCGTTACATACAAGGAGCTATATCTGGAGCTAGGAATTAGTGAAGGAAGTGTGAATACGATAATTCAGCAACTGGGATACTCAAAAGTGTGTTCACGGTTTGTTCCTGGCGAACTGACTGAAGATCACAAAGCCCAAAGAAAAGAAATTGCTTCTGAGTCGTTGGTTCGATACGAGACAGAAGGGGATGACTTTCTTTCACGAATTATGACTGGGGATGAGACTTGGGTACACCACTTTGAACCTGAAACAAAATGCCAATCCATGGAGTGGCATCAGCCAGACTCCCCACACAAGAAAAAGTTCAAAATGGCTCCCTCTGCAGAAAAGGTTATGGCCACCATCTTCTGGGACATGAAAGGTGTGATTCTGGTGGACATTATGAAGAAAGGACAAACAATCAACTCAGAGGCATATATTGATACCCAAGACTCCAGAGACGTATAAAGCGAGTTCGACCGGAGAGAAAGCTGGAAGACGTCCTTCTTTTGCACGATAACGCAAAACCACATAACAGTTTGCAAACAAGAGAGGCCATCACAAAAATGCGCTTGACTGCGTTACCCTACCCTCCATACAGCCTGGATCTGGTACCTTCAGACTTTCATTTGTTTGGGCCAATGAAGGATGCTATTCGTGGAAGAAAGTTTCAGAGTGACGATGAGGTTGTTGAGGAGGTTAAGAGGTGGCTCCAGCGGTACCCAACTGACTTTTACCAGCAAGGAATAAAGGCCCTTGTTTGGAGGTGGAGGAAAGCCGTAGAAAAGGATGGAGACTATGTGGAAAATTAAAAACTCGTAAAAAAGGTATGTAACTACTTGTGTACAAAATTTCTGGAACTTACAAGGAAATATATTGAGAGGCCCTCGGACAGTAATGTTGTTGGTAGTACAATATTTTGTTAGGCATGTGTGGCAACACTGTAAAGTTGCAACACTGTAACGTGGCAACACTATTTGTGACGTGGTTTGTCCATATTAAAAATGGCTGATCTCCTGGATACGTGGTACCCAGACGAGGTGTGTGCTGTGATTCGATTTATAAACGCGAAAAATGTTTCCATTGCAGAAATTCATCGCCAACTTGTTGAAGTGTATGGAGAGAATGTTTTAAGTCGACAAAGTTTATGAAAGTGGTGTGCAAAGTTTCGGGAAGGAAGGCAGAGCACGAGTGATGCTGCGCGAAGTGGGAGACCAGCAAATGCAACAACTGATGAAAGCATTAGACGAATCAACAGTTATAACAGAAGAGTAACAATTCGTGAACTTCAAGCAACATTCCCTCTCTCACTTGAAACCATATCCAACATTGTTCATGACAAGCTTGGATTCAACAAAGTTTGTGCGCATTAGGTACCCAAAATGTTAACAGATAATCACAAGACTCAGAGAATGGGCTGCAGTCTTTCCTTTCTTCAGCGGTATTCGGCCGAAGGTTCGCATTTCCTTGAGTGCATTGTGACAGGTGATGAGACCTGGGTACGCCATCACACACAAGAGTCTAAACAGGCGTCCATGGAATGGAAACATCCGGGATCACCACGAACCAAAAAGTTCAAGATTGCACCATCAGCTGGTTAGGTGATGGCAACTATTTTTTGGCACCATCAAGGCGTTTTGCAAAAAGAGACAACAATAAATGCCACTTCTTATTGTGAAACTTTACAGCGACTCCAGACGGCTATCAGAAGAAAACGTTCCGAGTTGCTTACTGCAGGTGTGATGTTCTTGCATGACAATGTACACCCTCACACTGCAAATCAAACACGCCAACTACTGGAATCGTTTCACTGGAAAGTCGTGGATCATCCCCCCCATAGTCCTGACCTTGCATCAAGCGACTTCCATTTGTTTCCTGCCCTAAAGGAACACCTCGGGGGTAAACATTTTCAAAACGATTGTGATGCAGAAGCAGCAGTACGAAACTGGTTAAAAACTAAGGACCCTACATTTCACTCTACCTATATGAAAGCTTGTCCCACGCTACGACAAATGCTTGAATCTGTTTGGTGATTATGTAGAAAAGTAGTAATAAGTTGTTGATATACTTGCTTTGTAATAAAACAGTTTCTTCAAAACACCTTGTAAACTTACGTTTTGAACAACCATCGTAGAATCCGAACCACGACCCTCCACTGGTGGGCATAAATTACAGAATCCTCGCCCAGATCCGATCTCACGATTCCCCGTTTAGCAGCCCAGCGTCTTAATCAAAGGTGTATATATATCATCATCGGAATTAGAAGTACGCAGCTCAGTACCACAAGGTACTATGGTACCAGACATGGACAGTGGAGTAAACAGCAACAGTATAGTAACATCCTTTGCAGACGATACAAAGATCAGCAGAAAAATCAGCATGTAAATGAGGTGGAGGCCTTGCAGAGGGACACGAACAAAATATACAAATGGTCAGAAGACAACAATATGACATTTAACACCAAGAAATTTCAGCTCTTGAGATATGGTAGAAAAGAGGAACTTAAACAGACTGCATATTATGCTCCAGAGAGACAGGAAATTCAGAGAAGCACGAAAGCGATCGATCTCGGGGTAATAATGACCGATCATGCGAAATTCGAAACAAAATCATATAGCGATAAATAAAACAAAAAGAGTCGCGGGACAGGTACTAAGAATATTCAAAAGAAGGGACAGGACAGTAATCATTCCCCTGCTAAAAACACTGATTATACCAAAACTTGAATACTGCTCAGTTTTGACGTTCTCATATAAAAAGGAAGAAACTAATAAACTAGAAGAAACGCAGAGACATTTCACAGCCAAGAGTGATGGCTGCAAAGAACTCAACTACTTGGAAAGACTACGTAAACTAAATCTATACTCCCTGGAAAGAAGAAGAGAGAGGTACACCATAATCTACATATGGAAAATGATCGAAAAACTGATACCAAACCTAAACCTAAACCCAATTACCATTCAAACAACACTGGAAAATAAGAAAGGCAGAATGTATATTGTTCCCAAATTAAAGGCCCAACAAGGGACCTCCTCAACACTGAAGGAAAATAGTTTGGTTGTCAGGGGGCCAAGACTTTTTAACCAGCTTCTAAAGGACCTCAGAAACGTTACAGGGGCCAAAGTTGAAGTCTTCAAGAGAAGACTAGATGCCTGGCTCAGGACGGTACCAGTATATATATATATATATATATATATATATATATATATATTATATATATATATATATATTACAATTAAAGTTAGTTTTTGCATTAAATTAAAGAATAAGTGATTTTAAAACTAAAAAAACACTTCCTGACTTTCTGCGTTCGTCCCTCGTATGTACGAGTAAATATAACTGTGGTGGATGTAGATCCTCTTATGTAAACACGATCACACGTGAGTCGCACATCAGAAAGAAGAGTAGTGAGTGCGCAACAGTCGTACAAATTTAGTATTAAGGAACGCGTCAAAGTCAGATATTGAAAATGATTTACTGCGAACGAGTGCTCCTCGCAACACAGATAATTTTACCATTTTAGCGAGTCTGACAAAATCTATAAACTTAATGGAAATTATAATGATATTTAAACGTAAGTGAGACTTAAATAAATAGGCACCATTTAATAATTTCAATATAATTATGTAATGCGCTTTTAACCATTCTCCTTTTTGAATATTTTTCTTTGAATATTTTTCTTCGTGCCATGAATTTTTCTTTCATACTTTAATGGAGAATTATGTGGATATAATTTTAATGTTCTTTTGTTCAAATAATTTATAATTACAGTGTGAAAATACCTACGTTTTACAATTAAGTCTGGTTTCTTATCGAGAGTGAAGAGGATAAAAATTATTGAAGATTCTAGAACATGCATATATATATATATATATATATATATATATATATATGGTTAACCTTGGTTTTGCTTCCGCCCGAATTGTTCATTCTGACGAAGGTCAAGCTTGTCACTCCACCTTAGACCTTCAGTTTAACGTGGAATCCGAACCATGCCCCTCCAGCAGCCCAGCGTCTTAACCACTAGGCTACCCAAGGTACCCATTTATCTACCAACCAATTTTTTTTAATTGTGTGGAAAGATGAACAGCTGAGTTTTGTTGCGCACCGACTGCCATCAGCGGGTTTCGATCCTTGGCGTCGTAGTCAGCGACGCTAACCACTACACCACCATATAACCTCGTTGCTGTTCCGTGCGTTGGTCTCTCTTCACACGAAGGTCAAGCTGGTGGCCCCGCCTCTATATCTGGCTAGGTGGAGGAGCGAGTTGCTTTCTTGTGCTCTTCACGTACATAGCCAGGTAGACCCGGCTCATCTGGTACCGTCCTGAGCCAAGCATCTATTCTTCTCTTGAAGACTTCAACGTTGACCCCTGTAACGTTTCTGATGTCTTTTGGAAGCTGGTTAAAAAGTCTTGGCCCCCTGACAACCAAGCTATTTTCCTTCAGTATTGAGGAGGTCCCTTGTCGGGCCTTTAATTTGGGAACACTACACATTCTGCCTTTCCAATTTTTCAGTGTTGTTTGAATGGTAATTGGGTTTAGTTTGAGGTTTGGTACCAGTTTTTCAATCATTTCCCATATGTAGAGTATGGTGTACCTCTCACTTCTTCTTTCCAGGGAGTACAGATTTAGTTTATGTAGTCTTTCCCAGTAGTTGAGTTCTTTGCAGCCATCAATCTTGGGTGTGAAATGTCTCTGCGTTTCTTCTAGTTTATTAGTTTCTTCCTTTTTATATGGGAACGTCAAAACTGAGCAGTATTCAAGTTTTGGTATAATCAGTGTTTTTAGCAGGGGAATCATTACCGACTTGTCCTTCCTTTTGAACGTTCTTATTACCTGTCCCGCGACTCTTTTGCTTTATTTATCGCTATCTCCTTTTGTGTTTCGAATTTCGCATCATCGGTCATTATTACCCCCAGATCGATCGCTTTCCTGCTTCTCTGAATTTCCTGTCTCTCTGGAGCATAATATGCAGTCTGTTTAAGTTCCTCTTTTCTACCATATCTCAAGAGCTGAAATTTCTCGGTATAAAATGTCATATTTTTGTCTTCTGACCATTTGTATATTTTGTTCGTGTCCCTCTGCAAGGCCTCTACTCCATTTACATCGTTGATTTTTCTGCTGATCTTTGTATCGTCTGCAAAGGATGTTACTATACTGTTGCTGTTTACTCCACTGTCTATGTTTGTTAGCATGATAATAAACAGGAGTGTGGCCAGTACCCAGTACTGTACCTTGTGGTACTGAGCTGCGTACTTCCGATTCTGATGATGATATACCTTTAATTTCGACGACCTGTAGACGTTGAGCTACGTCGTAGCCAATATCGTAACACCGCTTCCCGTTGATCAGCGAAGTTAAGCGACATTGGGTCTGGGTAGTAGTTGAATAGGAGACCGTCCTCCGCGTCCAGATTATGTAGCGACCCGTGGCTCGGATCCCACGTAATGCTGTAGGTCCCCTCCGTCATATGAACCTAGATGTTGCGAAGGGGGTTAAACAAACCCAATAATAATAACCTGTAGACATTCTCTGATGAAGTTGTAGACCCATTTTCCCACTTTGCCTCTTATTCACATATATTTCATTTTATGTGCCGTGATCACATATGTGGAAAGCGTTAAGAAAATCCGTGTATATGACATCGTAGTTGCCATTGCCTTCCAGTGCATCTAGGATATTGTTGTAGTGTTCTATTAGTTGTGATAGGCATGATCTACCTGATCGGAATCCGTGTTGAGTTTCGTTGAATCTCTCCAGTGTCCCCAAGAAATCATGAATTTTCTCTCTAACTATTCTTTCAAATACTTTGGTAAGGTAGGACGTCAATGACACTGGTCTACTCTATAGTTCTTTGCTTGAGATCTACCCCCTCCTATATATATATATATATATATATATATATATATATAGAGAGAGAGAGAGAGAGAGAGAGAGACAATGTTTGCTCTTTCCAAGATGCTCGGTATTTCCCCAGTGTCTAGCGATCTTCCCCATATCCAGTATAAAGGTGTAGCTATTTCATTTTTACAGTTTTTAATCAATACGTTCCAATTGTCCGGACCTACAGCTGAATGAGGTTTAATTTGTCCTATAGCTCTTGCTACATTGTCTGGAGTAAAATCAGAGTGTTATACACTCTCCTTGCAATTTCTCTTCAAAGAATGCATCTATGTCAGGTATCGCTTTGTCACTTTTTGGGGTACTGAAAACTGATTCATACTGGGCTCTCAATGTTTCAAATATTTCTTTTGGATCGTCGGTTAGTTCATTATTTCTCTTCCTTAAGGGCGCAATAGCGGCGCGCGTTTTTGTTTTCCTTTTCGCATAGCTATAAAAGTATTTAAAATTTTCCTTTATTGCTTCTACCTCCTTTTCCTCTTCCTTCTCTGTACGGTCCTTAATCAGGGCCTGTATTTCCCTATCGATACTCTCCAGTTTTTCTTCTATTACTTTCCTGGCATTATCTCCGCAGTTGGCTAACTTCGTCTCTCTCTCTCTCTCTCTCTCTCTCTCTCTCTCTATATATATATATATATATATATATACAGGGCTATTTAAAATGATTCACCTGATTTCAAATGAGAATATTTTTTAATGTTACAAATATAGTGTGATTTGTGATACATCAACCAAAAGAAAAACTGTCCAAATTTTGTCTCTCACCTCATAAATGCTCTATGTGACTTCCCCTAGTTACACGAGCAACGTCGACACGATAGTCGAATTCCTCCCATACTCGCTCCAGCATGTCCGTTGTCACTGACTCTACGGCAGTAACAATGCGAGTTCGGAGCTCATCCAAAGATGTGGGCAACGGTGGCACGTACACAGTATCCTTAACGTACCCCCAAAGGAAGAAGTCGCACGGTGTAAGATCCGGCGACCTAGGGGGCCAGCTGTGGAGCACCAAGTCATGGGGCCCACTGCGACCAATCCAACGGCGAGTGAGCACTTCGTTGAGAAAACGGCGAACATCCGAATGCCAATGAGGCGGCGCCCAATCTTGCTGGAAAATGTAGTCGCCGGAATCTTCGTTCAATTGGGGAAATAACCAGTTCTGCAGCATATCCAGATAGGAGTGACCAGTCACTGTGTTTTCCATGAAAAAGAAGGGGCCGTAAACCTTTGCCCGGGAAATGGCACAGAAGGTGTTAACTTTAGGTGAGTCGCGCTCGTGCTCGATTGTTGCATGTGGTTGTTGCGTGCCCCATATGCGAAGGTTGTGACGGTTCACCTTGCCACTTAAATGAAAAGTTGCTTCGTCACTGAACACCAGGCGGGGAGCAAATTCGTCATCCTCCATAGCCTCCTGCATAAGATCGCAAAAGTTCTGTCGTTTTAACTTGTCCCCCGGCCGTAGAGCCTGCAACATTTGCAATCTGTATGGCTTCATATGCAAGCGCCGTCTCAAAACACGCCAAACAGTCGTCTGAGGAAGTCCCAATTCTCGACTGGCGCGGTTTGTTGATTTCCTCGGGCTACGTTGGAAACTCTCTCTGATTCTTTGCACATTATCCTCAGACACGCGCGGTCGTCCTGTGGACTTGCCTTTACACAAACATCCTGTTTCCTCGAACTGCCGATACCACCGACGGATGCTCTGAGCACCCGGTGGATCTGTTCTGTAACGTCGACGAAACTCACGCTGCACTGTGACTACCGATTTACAGCTCGAAAACTGCAACACACAAAACGCCTTCTGCTGTGCGGACGCCATTTTCACACTGACTGTTTGTTGCTAGACTAGGCCACGGCGTGACTTTGGAGCCCTCTCGCGGTGATCTTGTAAAACTCGGAGATTTCCTCTTTCATGTGGTGTATGCCCAGTTCATGCACGGTGATAGGTACGGAAGTATTCTCAGTTGAAATCGGATGAATCATTTTGAATAACCCTGTATATATATATATATACTAGGTGAGGTACCCGGTGTTGCCCGGGATTAATTTCACAAACAGACAAACAGACAGGCTGACCGACTCTGTGTTGACATTTTTCATCCCATAAGAGGTTCCCGTGCCAAATTTGGTAGCTCTAGGTGAAACGGTTTGCGCTTGCATAAAGGACAGACAAACAAACAAACAAACAGACAGGCGAAAATATATAATAGGTAAAGGGAAGAAATTCGACTCTCAACATTTATTGGCCAAACGTTTCGGTCCACTCAGGGACCATCTTCAGTGACTAAATGAAAGCATGCAAAAAAAATCAATAATGTAACTAAAGAAACAAAAGTAAATACAAATGTCAAATAAATATACTGTACATAGTAATAAAACCTAATGCAATAAGCAAATAGTTAAAAAAATAGCTTAAAAAATGATCTGGATAGTAAGACAATAAAACAATAAAAGTTAAACTCATTAAAAATAAAACAATAAACTAAAATTTAAATGGACTAACCTGGATGGTAAGAGTTGCAAATGACAACTGGAGAGAAAGGAAAGGAGGAAGAACCTAAGTTAGTGCGTTAGTTGTGTTGAAAAGGTGTTGGTTGGTTAGGAAGCATGTAATTTTATCGAGGAAAGGCTGTCGTTTAATTCTGGATTTAATTTCTTGATAAAAAGGTATTCTAAAGTTTTGAGATCAAGCGAATTAGAAGCAAACGACAAAATCGTAAAGGAGTCCTGGGGGCACGGGTGGTCATGGGTCTCTGAATGATGCCGAATAGCAGAGGATTCAGGAGTGGAAAGAGGGCGAGAAGTTCGATAAGAAAAACCCAAATGCTTCGTATGTATATAGATAAATTACAAAGGATCTCAAAAGCACGGGGAGGTGATCTTCATGGCGAAAAAATGATTGCAGTGAATTAGGATTAGAATTAATTATTATAAAATCGTATCTGACATTTGTATTTACTTTTGTTTCTTTAGTTATATTATTGATTTTTTTTTGGATGCTTTCATTTAGTCAGTGAAGATGGCCCCTGAGTGGACCGGAACGTTTGGCCAATAAATATTGAGAGTCGTATCTTTTGTCTTTATATTCCTATTAAGGATAAGATTCCCGAAGAACACTTCTATCGTAACTATAATATATCGGGTGGCTACAAAAAACTTTACTTAATTGAAAGTTTAATAACTGCAACAATTCAAAACTTATGCGATTGAGATTTTGCACACATTAACAGATGCATATAATCTATAATTGCTGGAATTTTCAAATATGTAGGTTCTATAGTTTTGTTACAGTGAACAATTTAAAAGCATATGTCTAAAAATAGCATGCCTGGTGTGCATCTGACACGTACGTGCGCTAGCGTAGGCTAAACCTAATGTAGCGTAGTATGACACGCGCGCTGGCGTAGGCTAAACCTAATGTGAATTTGCTTTCTTTTATTTTTCCGCTTAAACCCCGCCAGCATGACGTTAAGTAAAAGTGATAAAGCCATCATAGAAGCATGTGTCAAGGAAAAAGGTTGGAATGGAAATAGGATTGTCCGAGAATTCCCCGCAAAGAACTGGACTCGTCAAAGTGTTTATAACTTAATAAGAAAGATAAAGGATACTGGATCAACAGCTAGAAAACCCGGCAGCGGCAGGCCCAAAAGTGTTTCAACAGAAGAAAATAAGGCTGCCGTGGAGGAACTGATTCAATCCCAGGAGAATACACCAGGAACTCATCGCTCCCAGAGACAGATTGCGTACGACCTTGGGATTTCTCGCTCCTCTGTACAAGGGATTGTAAAACGTTTGAAATTGAAGGCCTACAAGAGAATTCGAGTTTCTCGGCGTGATCAGAATGTAAGACAGCGTAGAAAGACCCGCTGTAAATCCCTATATGAACGCTACTCAGCTGAAGACGTGCAAAAAGTTGTGTTTACAGACGAAAAGGATTTCACGTTGGAGGTGGCCAAAAACAGGCAAAATGACAGGGTTTATGGTTCAAGGAAAAAGGACATTCCTCCCTCCAGGCTTTATCATGAAACCTCACGATTCAGCAGAAAAGTAATGGTATCGGCGGGAATTTCATGGAAGGGGAAAACACGAATTCATTTTATTGCCACAAGCGAAACTAAAGTTAACTCTGAGCGCTACATCAACCTGTTAGATAATGGGTTACTTCCTGATTGTCGTCAGCTGTATCCTGATGAGGCCTACATTTTCCAGCAAGATGGGGCACCCGCCCATACAAGCCGAGCGACCCAAAATCATCTAGAGCAAGAGAGCCCTAATTTCATCAAAAAGGATGAATGGCCGCCTCAGTCTCCCGACTGTAATCCGATGGACTATTCAGTATGGGATTCCCTCATGGTGAAGGTTTACGGCATCCAGAAAGACAAATTCACCGAAGATGAACTTAAGGAGAAAATCAGTAGAGCATGGGAGGATATCACCTTAGATGAGGTTCGAAAGTGCATCTCCTCGTGGAAGAAGCGATTGAGGGCAGTTTACCAACAGGGAGGTGGTCACATTGACCATTTGTTTAAGTAAATTTTGTTAAGTTCAAATTCATTTTCTTCGGCATGCTATTTTTAGACATATGCTTTTAAATTGTTCACTGTAACAAAACTATAGAACCTACATATTTGAAAATTCCAGCAATTATAGATTATAACCATCTGTTAATGTATGCCAAAGCTCAATCGCATAAGTTTTGAATTGTTGCAGTTATTAAACTTTGAATTAAGTAAAGTTTTTTTGTGGCCACCCGATATATATATATATATACTGTATATATATTAAGTGCAAGAAATCAAGTGCGGCCCTAACATGAACAATCAACAGGATCGTGGACACCCAAATGTGGTTTTGTCTTCAAACTGAAAACAACTGTATCCGATCAACACCTGAAGTAGGATCTGCTGTAATCTGAACTTGTGTAGCTGCTTACAGTATCACCAAAGGTAGTACCATGCGTCGAGTAGAACTTGTACAGTAAAATAAGTTTCCGTCATGAGTATTTATAGGCGGCGTACTCTTCTTGCAGACGGAAGACGTTAAAGAGGGAGCGCGCGCGTGGTCTTAATAGAAAATAGTGACAGTTGCCATGTGAATAACATACACCACACAAAAGACGGATAAATCATGAATATTAACTTAAAACCAATAGTCTTTGTACTTTACACATGAAAGTCAATGCAATGTATGTTTGTAAAAAGCTGAAAGCTTACTCTCTCATTTTAAAAACTTCATTTTAGTTCAAATATAATGGAAGCTTCATCACACATATGAAAAATGTACGCGTGCTGAAAATATATATCATATACACATAATATTCGTATCTTGAAATGCATAATACAGAATGTGGCATTTATATGTGACACATTTTTATTGTATATATTTTAAAGAAATATCTGTATAATTAATTATTTATTGTGTGTTAGAGGTAAAGCCTCGAGATTTGAATAATGAAACATTACAACGTGCCAACGCGGATTAAAATTGCAGAACTCTCTATTAAATTAGGCTCTGTTGTTGCATCTCAGCGAGCATTCATCGATGTAGGGAGTAGGAGAGAGTGGGGCACATTGAGACGTAGGGTACCATGAACCACACAGCTTGTAGCCTACAGTTTCTGATATTCTTACCTGAAAATTTTACTTAGGAAGACTAAAAGTGAGTAGATGGATATTAACAGCAAGATAACACAAAATAAAAGTGAACAACTGTGTGCCTTAATTCTGTCACAATAGACGATTACGCACTCGTCTATTGTGACAGAATTAAGGCACACAGTTGTTCACTTTTATTTTGTGTTATCTTGCTGTTAATATCCATCTATTCATTTTTAGCCTTCCTAAGTAAAATTTTCAGGTAAGTTTTGTTTCTTTTATAGTATGTTTATTGAAATGCCCCAAAGGTTATGTGAGCATAGTGATAGTGGAAAATATAAGCTAATTGTCAGAGACATACGTATCCGCCATTCTGCCTCGTCCTAATATACAAAACACGTGTTTAATATGTACGGGTTCAAATGGGGTACCTTGAGCCACATTTAGGGGGGCTGGTTGAACCGTGGCTTAATGTACCCCACGATCATGAAGATGAAGGTTATAGTGAACTTGATGGACAAGAAACCCGAAACTGGAGACTTTATACTGGTAAGATTATTTCCAGTGAATTCTAAGAAGGCTCTGTATTAGGTGGCCAAAATTGATTGTGTTCAAGACGAACACGATGAGCAAGCCTACAAAGGCGAGTTTTACCGGCAATCAAAGAAGATGGCTGGCCGTTTCATCAAACCTGACATTAAAGATGTGTCAGCCATACTAAAGGAGGATATAGTCATGTGCTTACCCAAACCTACCACTTCTGGTAGCACTAAAAGAATTGCATGTATGATGCATTTCGGAGTTGATCTCTCAAAATACAAATGTCAGTGAAGATCTCAAGGATGATCTCTACAAAAATGATTTTTTTTCAACTAATTATTTTCTACGTGGTGTTAATTAGAAGATTGTAATGTTTTGTTGTATTATTAACACATTCATGTATATTGTTATAATGATCTTATAATACATTATGTTGCAGTTAGTTCCATGTTACAATATAAGATGTTCCAATTAGTTGCATGTTACAATACATGATGTTAAAATCAAATTTTATTTCATGGTTCAAAGTACCCCACCACATGGTTCAAGGTGCCCCACGAGTGGGGGTACCTTGAACCACTTTAAAGTAAATTTTCTGAACAAAAAATATACAAGAAATTATTTCTCCAACTCCAATTAAGTGGCGATTTAGCTTGCAGGTTTACTAAAATAAATAATGGTCTACAAATTATGTCTGTCTCCTAAATTCCTTTTGTAGTACAACCGTGTTTCCAAAAAGTGGCTCAATGTACCCGACTTTCCCTTCCATCTCCATCAAGTGTAATGGACAGCATTTAAAAGATGTGATTTTTAAGAAGAAGACCCGTGTTGTGACTTGTGTATACTGCTATAGTATAACAATCTCCCATACCTATACTTCACTTTAGTATAATAAAAACATGATTTACTTTGTTCAGTCTTGTTTTATTACAGAAACAGATGTGTCAGATATTGATGCCACACTTTCTACAAACTATATGATGTATTGTAAAATTCCAATTTTATTAATATTTACCATCCAAATATTCATACCTTAAAATTCATTAATTCATCGATCCAATGTGTTTGTACAATTGCTGCTACTACTACTACTACTACTATTACTAGTAGTAGGTAGTAGTGTCATTGATCAGGTATGTTAAAGAACCGTGAATAAGTTGAAAGTCAAGGCCATTAACTATTTTCCCTTTTATCATTACTTTTTCAAAGTAAAAAAGTATAATTTTATTCGAAAAAATTCATAGCTTAAATTCTTTTTGTCTTTAAATTTTAAAATTTAAAGTCTGTAATAGAATTTTAATGAGTTAAATTAGAAACAAGTTTTCTTAAACTCCTCATTTTAAGACGTAAAAATTGTCTCAACTTCTCAAAAAAAAAAATAATCTACCATTTATTTATTTTTAAATGAACATAAGGTTAATTAAAATAGTTTTCATCCAAAAGCTGAGGAAAAAATATTGCCATCTAAAAGGACCCGGTATTTCTTTCAAATTATTAAGTTTTTAGTAAGTTGCGTAATTAGAGACATTTTCAATCAGTTTTCATGTAATATAAATCTTATATACTGTCCAGTAGTGCCCAACTTATTAATCCTAAAATGTCCTTTCTACAATTTCTGAAAATGAAATAACTCGTAATTTGCCTTAATTTAAGTTTGCTCCATTCCCAGATCACCAACATTTTATTATTACGTGACTTTACCAAAGTTAAGTGAGTATCCATAAAAATTATATTGGAGCAGTCGCGATTTTGTGTGCAAAGTCTGTGTTTAGACTACAAACAGAATATGTCGCACGTCGAGTAGGAGATCCTTTTGCAGCTGACTCTCGTGATACATCACCACTTATCGTAATCGCGTGACTAATCAGTCAAAATTTCTTGGAGCGAAACAATAATTGAATATTTATACAATATTATTGTCCAGTTTTTAATATTTAAAGAATATTTATGGACTAGATTGGTCTCTCAAAAGTTTGTGGATATGGTTATCACGATACCTCATTCTATAATATTCTGTCTGTATTTTAAACGCGTAAGTGTATGATAATTTTTTCTTTTCAAGTATATCATTTCCTGAAATTCAGGAAACTGAAAATAATTTGTTGAAGTAAGTGGGGTCAAAACTCCACTTACTTCTCTGGAGCTTCAAAGAAAAGGATTCTTTTCTTAGGGATGCCTGTGTCAGACGTCGAAGTTAGGTCAGGATAAGTTAGGTTAAGTAGGAAAAAGTAAAAACCAGAAAACAAGCGATCAAAGTTGCAACTTCGATCGCTTGGTCTCTGGATTTTTTTTTTTTTAATTCGAGAGTCAGCCTCATTTTATTTTCTTTACTGTTCTCCAAGTATTTAGTTAAGGCGTTTATAAGTCAACGGAATAAATATTGAGTTAAAAATCAGTAAAGTGCACGAATCGCTTTCTAGATAAGTTAAGTACTTTCTGGGCCAAAGAAATAAGAAAATAAAACTCAACACAGTGCATGAAACTCAACAAACTCAACACCGCAAACTTATATTATCTCTTAAAGAAAGTTATACTTTTTCAGTGAATTCATGCGACAAACTTATGCATTATATATGACAAAATGGCAAAACGTTTGTGCATGTTGTAATTTCACATCAAAAAACATGTTTCCGGTGATGAGCACAAAAGCATCAAAGGTTTTGCTTTGTGCGCGGTAAATAGTACGTAAATAATACAGTATCCATGTTAACCTTTCAATGCCCAAAGGCTTTCCTGACACTAAATGAATTCGTTTGGCGTTAGCTGTGCGCTAAAGGGGTTAAGTATAAAACTAATTCGCTTATCTACATCATTAACTCTGTGCGGATGCACATCAGAACAGCATAAAATGCCATCCATGATCACGGATGACCCGATTTCACAGTTAACTCAGTATACTCGGTCTCAGTCAGTCTCCCAACACGTATGCGTGAGTAGTATGGACGCAAAATGGACGAGTGCAAAGATGTTGCAGAGATAATGATCAATGTTGCAAAGGGGGAGGGGATATGTTGTAAAGTTGCAAAGGAGGAGGGGGTATGTTGCAAGGAGGTTTGCAATGAAGGGGGAGGGTTATGCAATGAAGGGGGTAGGGAATGCTGCAGCTGCAACAAGGGGTCATGAAACTTGGAGGCGGAGTTATCCCCCAAGAGAAAGAGAGGAGAAGGGGAGAAAGGGAGATAGACGTTCACCTGGCAGGAGCCAAGTGCATATTAACACTTCAGCCGACCCGCCGTCCTCTTATAGGCCCCTAATCAGCCAGTTGGCTTAGAAGGCGTAAATGGCTTGTACAGGTTGAGTTATCAGATACCACTTTTTATTTAATTGTTCAGGTATACATTATTAAGGTGAGTTGCTAGATACCACCATTTATTTTATTTCACAAGAGTTGCCAAATAGTGTTTTTAATTGTTCAGGTATACATTATTAGGTTGAGTTGCCAGATTGTGCCATTTATTTAATTAATTCTTAGCAGTTGGCTTAGAAATCCGTCAGTAGGTTTAGAAGGCGTAACCAGCCATTTGGTATAATTGTTTACAACCAAAAGAATTAAATAAAACAACATAACATCATTCTGTTTATTAAATATTGTAAATATATAGAAAATAAATATACATTGGAATGATCAAAAAACAAAAAAATGAAAAATAAGAAATAATATAACCATCAATATAGCAGAAATACACACACACACAATTATGTTAAATAAATAAATGCATACACTGTATCTTCTATCGCACAAAATAAAAGTAAGAAATACAAAACGTATAGCCATCAATATAACAGTACAGGCGAAATATATATATATATATATATACACACACAATTATGTTAAATATATAAATACATTTCACTCTTTTTTCAAAACACTAAACTCGCACTTAATCGAGTCTACAATTACATCGTTATTGCTCTGCATTACACAGTATACGCGGTTTAAAAACACTGGTATGCATATGAAATTTTTTTGTCTGCTGTGAGGGTTTTTTCAACTCATATATAATTCGACCATGATGAATTCGAAAATGACATTGGTTTTCCTCAATCAGGTCAAGTTTTTTCTCTATTGGCCATTTATTATAAGTCCAATTTTATCCCCAAATTTATTGATTTTTTTAGCTTAAACACTGTAGATACGAGTAATATTATAAGAACACTCGTGAAAAATGAAAACATTGTGTGAATAAATACTTTTATTCATACAATGAATATGGAAAAAAGTTTATTGAGGAAGGAATGAAGTTTTTTGGGCTTTCTGTCTGTGTTTTTCTTCGGGCACGTCTCGCTTCAAACACCAGCAATAGTCCGCCAGCATATTGATTTCCCAGTTTCCCTGGTACCTCTCTTCCATTATTTTGATATCTTGGTGAAATCGTTCACCCTGTTCCTCACTATAATCCCCGCAATTTTCAGGAAAATAGTCCAAGTGGGACCACAAAAAGTGCATTTTTATGGACATGCGCGACCCATGAGCTTTGAAAGCTTCCATCAAGTTTTCGACAACGGACTCGTATTCTGGACTTCTACGCTTGCCAAGAAAATCAGTGACAACTGATTTGAATGCCTGCCAGGCATTCTTCTCAGTTGGAGTCATTGCGTTTTCGAACTGAGTATCCTTGATCAAAGTTCGAATTTGAGGACCATCAAAAACCCCAGCATTTAGTTTAGCATCAGATATATGAGGAAATTTACTCTCGAGATATCGGAATGCTGAACCCTCCTTATTCATTGATTTGATGAAATTTTTCATCAAGCCCAGCTTAATATGAAGTGGTGGGAGCAAAATTTTTGTTGGTGGTACAAGGGGCACTGAAACGACATTATGCGACCCAGGTTCAAAATTCTCTCTGGATGCCCATTCACGCTGTGCATAGTGCTTCTCATCCGCTCGGCTATCCCATTTGCAGAGGAAACATTGGTATTTCGTGTATCCCCCTTGCATTCCCAATACAAATGCCACAATCTGAAAAAAAATGAAAATATTTAAAGAATTTAGAGAATTTGTTCTATCAGCTAAAAAAATCTATGCATTGGACTGTATCACTTCTGTGGGGAAGTTAAGTGTTCTTATACGCTCTCAAATAACCTTTAGAAAAACAACATAGTCAATAGCAATAGTTTACTTATGATATTAGTATTACCTTCAAATCTCCACAGATCCTCCAGTTATGTTGGTCGTATACGAGAGCATCCAGTAAAATTTTCATGTTATCGTAGCTCTCAGTAAGTTGTACGGAATGTGCTACAGGGACTGATGCAACCCTATTCCCAATGTTGAGAAGTACTGCTTTCAAACTTCGTTTAGACGAGTCTATAAATAGCCTCCATTCTGATGCGTTATATGGCTGGCCCAAGGATTCGATTAGCCCCTCAACATTGCAGCAGTACACTAAGGAAGAGGTATTTTCGTGCACTGCAAAAAACTTGCGGAATTCTTCCTCTCGTTTCCTATACCACGAGAATGTTGTTCCCGGAGCCAGCAAGTTGTCCTCTCGAAGTCGTGAGCCCAAGATCTCGGCAGCTAATTTGGAAAGTCCTAAATCCCTGGTAAGATCATTAAGTTTGGCCTGGTTGAGAGGCCTCGGCTCATTTGAAGCGGTATTTTGAGGTATATACGACTGGGACTGGTCATTGGCATTGGTCATTGATTCATCATCAGAATCATCGAAGTCCAGGGTTTGAGGTGGGTCGGGTATTGGAATTCCAGGACCATGGGGTACAGGTCTCATAGCAGAAGGAATGTCAGGGTATACAACAATGTGTTTATTCTTCTTGTTAACTCCTGAAAATAGAAACAGAAACATGGATATAAAACTTGCATATGAAATAGAAGACGCATTCAGACAGTGGCGGCTCGTGAGGGAAGGCTGCGGTCTGTAAGATATGAAATAGGTCGATGGAGTCTGTATATTTTCTTTCTTTTTCATTCATATTGTCCCTTCGGGGACAATATGAATGAAAAAGAAAGAAAATATACAATCATTATATATGTAAATGTAACTTGTATAACAATATGTATGTGTAAATGTATTTTCTATAACAATATGTATATGTAAATGTATGATTACCATTATGGTGAATATTATGCTATATATGGTGAATATTACATTATGGTGAACATTATGTCAAGTTTCATACGAGGATTTCAAAATATTTAAGAAAAATAAATTTATAAGCCCACCTTGGAGGTTTGTCATGCAGAAATAGCAATCTGTCACGTGATCCTTTCCTTCTCTCCAAATCATGGTAATTCCAAAAGGCAAAGATTTCGCTCTGCCTTTGCTCCATCTTCTCAAATTTTCAATGCACGTCTTGCAGCACATATGAGGGGCGAAATTTTTGTCCTGGTCCCCTAGCTTAATTCCAAAGTATGCTCTATACATTGTCTTCACAAATTTAGTGATTTGGGACTGGTTATTTGGCATGGTAACCGTCCCACATATGTAGCAGAATCTATTGGGATCATTCTTACACGCTCTATTCATTATGAAATATTTTATCTATATGTCTGAAAAGTAAAAAAAGATATTATACAAGTGAAACAAGTGATGATAGATGTTACTGTTCCAATTCCGCTTTGACAAAATCACGAAAAATTCTATTTTACTTATGAGGCCATAGCCGGATAACCCGAGCTGATTGAGAAAAACTGATTGCAGATTCGAAATCAGCAGGAAAGACTCTATAAGAATCACTTACAAACTCCTTGACAGCAAAATTGATGCATACCAGTGTAATATTTCACCGCTTAAGGTATAGGGATACCTATACTCTATATAAAAGGCTGTTCGTTATATAAAGAAATAGTTCTTCAGGGTGAACGGTGTAGGTGAGCTCAGCCCTGTACCGATCAAGTGCTTTGTACCAAAGTTCATGATATTCCAAAGAGTCTAAACTTTTTAAATAAACGTCCAGCTCTAGACCATTCTCACCTTGTTGAACCCTACACTCGGTAAATCCATCGAGCAGAGCGGTGTATGCGTATTCAAGAACTGTATCAAAATAAAGCATATCCGTAACACGCGCGTCTAATATAGGCTTCAGCTTGCGGAATCCGACGATTTCAAACATTCTGACGAGGATGAAACGGTTTCGCGTAAGGAGAAGAGCGTTATTATCAGAAGCATTCTTCCACATCAACCGTATATCAATGCATGGCCGATCGTTATTTATACACAACGTACATACAACGGCGTATGAGGGGGTGTCACTAATCTGCTCTCTTCTTGTACCTACACCTGTAGGAATTTTATAACGATCTTCACTCCACTTCTCAACTATCACGAAGATTCTATTCATCTCCTCAACACTTAAATAAACAATATTCCGTTTGTTTGTTTGTCTACAATCCGTTTCCAGTACATAGTTAACGATACCGGATTTACGCCTGAACACGCGCAACGACTTCGTCACGAACACATTGTACACGGCGTTGAGAATGCTGCTCAAAGGACGTTCCATCGTATTCGAGGAGCGCACGTTCACTCGGCTCAAGCTCTGAGATAACTATGAGGCACATGCAACACGACGGTTCGATGGGAAGAGTGAGTCACACCATAATCTAATGAAACGTGTACGGCGCTGATCCAACATGAATCGTTGTATCCCATTATATTTGGCAGGTGTTTTGATAAATTTTCAGATACAAGAATTAATTTCAGTTTTAAAGTTTTATCACTCCCACTTCCCCGAATACGCACCAGGCATTTTCCTTCAGAGTAATTTTCACGAACTAAACACATTTTATAACGGTTTTAATGTTTTACCACTCGCCATTTCCACAAACTAAACATCTTCACATTCCGGCGCGCTATTTGAGAGGAACATATACCCATATTTTTCCTTTTTGTTTAACAAGCGATACTCATCTCTAAAGCCTGTTAAAAACTCACGCAGGGCAATAGCCACAACCTCACTACAAACTTCGTCATGATATATATTAATATAGTAATAAAAATACTTAACATTCTCCATGATGACGAGATTTACATTTTCAGTCGCAGGGTACGAGTACTCGGTATGATGCAACATGACATAATAACGCTTGTCATACCACTCACTATCCAGAACCGTTGTTTCTCTTCTGCACGTGTTGTTTCTTTTACTTCACGGTATATGTAAGCTTTTATAAAGTTTAGTCCTACAACATAGTTCAACACATCACTTGTCCCACGAAATCCTACAATGCTCTCACCAGAATAGCCATAGAGTATTTGTACATCTTGCTCCTTCGCACGATCCAATGTAACCTCAAAAGCGTCAAAGGAGGGCGGAATAGGGAGTTTTTCAGTATCCACTACATCTTGACACTTTGCAGAATACCATTTCATAAACGTTGAACAAGCAATATTAAAGGTAGCCATTACTATTTTCTGTCTACGCAGGAGAATACACGTCTGATGTCCAGGGCTTACTGCAATCAACTGAGCACGCAGGGGAGCCCAGGTAGTAGCATGACTCACGTTGCTGGTCTTACAGTGGGCGGAGCTTAGAACTTTCTCCTGTGTACACACACACACACAAAGGAGAAATTGAAACACTAATTAAAACACGATTTATTGAATAAACGAAATATTCAAGGTGTATATATATATATATTATATATATATATATATATATACAAATACGTGTAATAAATAAGTTAGCAATAGACACATCGAAGATTATATTCAAGGCATATATATTTACAAATACGTGTAATAAATAAGTTAACAATAGACACATCAAAGATTATGGTATCCAAAGGGTACGGTATCATAGGTACCAGGTAGCTGGTAACGTTTCCTATAGGTGTTACGGCACACCTTAGTACCCCTAAGTTCCTTCACGCCCCCCACCTTCTGCGCCCGAAAATTGTGGGTGCCTACAGTTAGTTGGGGAAGCCGATCATCCTCATCATCGTCCAAGCACACTAGATCCTTTAACGATTCAAAGTTAACGACCCGCCGATTCGCATGGTTGAGCGTGATGCCCTTTGCCTTCACGATATATTTCATATCCTCCACCACCCTCACCCGTACCCCATAAGTTTTTGGTCCTGTTGAGACAAAAGAGTCGGCGTATGTGGCGTCTCCATACTCATCCTTGATCTCATCAGTCAACTCACCGAGGAATTCACCAATAGGTGGCATGTATTCACCATCCCTCTCTGTGAATATCACACTATCTGTATCTATCTGTATCAGCGTACAGTACCCTCCGCCCAAGAGAATGCAATAAGCCCCAAAGTTTAATGCGTTTGGAGGCCGTTGTGAAGCTGGCTACAGGTATGTTTGTAACCCGTGAGGTATTTGTGGCCAATTCGGTATTGTTGTACTTTTTTATATAAGTATTACCTACATTCATGATCTCCATGATCTCTTTATCGGGAGCATTGGCATAATCCCAGACTTCACTATAACTTTGTGCCAAGTGAACGTTCCCTTTGCCGGTATTCTGTGCAAATTTTCCCCAAAGACTGTTTAGACAACTTTGCACTAAAGCGTTTGCCAGGGTTCTTTACAATTTGGGAACGGTCAAGCTGTATACCTTCACAGTCATATATCTTCAATATGCTGTAGCCATGGCGAACAGCTAGATCCAGCTCTGGACTTGTATATACACCTCTAATCTTACGCTGGTGGGCTGTATGGTCACAATCACCAATGTTCTCTTCTGTGCACTTCACGCACAAGGGAAACATGAGCTTGTGATCGATAACGACGGGTAAGATCGGCATCCATAAATCGCGAGGGGGAAGTACGTCTACGAAAGAAAGGCCGAAGTAGTACCCGTTCAAATTTCTTGAGAACTCGTCGATGGAGGGTAGGTCAGGTCCCACCAGTTTCTCAGGCGCACCTACGGGGTACGGATTGTTCTTCACGTAGGTGTATAAAGAACAGAAATCGTAGTAATGGAGTTTCACACCCTCCGTAGGCAGAAAGTATAGCTTGAACGGATTTGTACGCCCTCCGAAGAAGCTATCATCGCATTTGAGAGGATCCAGCACCATTGAACGCTTGATCGTGTTTATTTCTTCACGGTACTGTCCGTCTGTCTCCATCCGTGCATCATAGTCAAGTTCCCACAAGACTTTGTGAGTGAACTGGGATCCTATAAGTTGATCGCGGGTGCGGGTCCACGCAAGACAGTCGGCAGGAGATCTACCGTGGATATCTCCTGCGATTCCACACTCAGGACGGGGGCATCAGTGCCACCAGCAACCGTTAAAGGAGTACACATTCTTCTCACCAGTGGCACGGTTTTCACTTAGTCTATCAACCCAAAAAATACGACCATTAATCTTAATGGGTACTTCACCTGTGTTGCGGGCGTGCTTTATGTATACACCTGTCTGCTGATGTAGGTGTATGAGCCAGTAAATAGCCTTATGGCCATAACTGCGGGAATTGTTTCTGTGAATAACGGCTAAGGTGTCTTTAGGCATGAAGTTATCTTTGAACACCGTAAAACATAATGAAGCGATGGTGGTTAGGACTTGCAACGGATCGCATTTAAAACAACCTATGTACAGTGCTTACAAGAAGTCTCACGCCTCTGTCTCGTCCCAAGCTAGTCTGTTAGGTATAAAATGGGAGGTCCTTATGGCAGCGGAGGTGTGTTCGAATTGGTGCACATAATTGCTCTAACCCAATCAATGACTTCCACATCTGTCTTTGTGTTGATCACTCTATCTATTTATATATAGAGACATAACGTATATAGATATATATAGAGTATGCAGGGGATAACGTGTCTCAGTCCCAGCTATGGTAGTTGTCTTACAATTAACACTCCCAAGTGCAAGTTACGTTAACACCTCCACATAAACTACCTGGACTAAAATAACATACGTGAGCCCTTACCACAAACCATTTAAAAGGTGTGATTTAAAAGTCTCTCTCTCTCTCTCTCTCTCTCTCTCTCTCTCTCTCTCTCTCTCTCTCTCTGATCACACCGCATCCCATCAGAGGTCTTCAGCAGGGACATCGGCAATGTATCCATATAACGTTAATAATAACCGAAACTCGGGGAAAATATACTCTCTGCCTTCCGCTCTACCAAATCCTTTTCTCTTAGTAACCTCTTAATACAAACTAATCTATCATATTTTGCGACTTTTTAACTCTGGTAGGATTCAATTCCATTCCTATAGTGTAAGAGATACTTAAATTCATGTGTGTATTATGCCATATGATGTGCGTAATAAATAATCATTTTTAAATAGTTGGAGCGTTAGGTCATCTGTAATAATCTATAGACTACCCCTCAAGCCCACTCTCAACACTTAGATTCCCCTAAGACACAGGCGTCTTCAAGTAACATGAATGCGTAGAGATCTAAGGTGTTAGATTCCATATTATATAATTTATGTGCTAGGTTTAAGAACGCTGGCATTGAAGGATGGAAGGAAGGGACAGTAAAAGCGATAATAGGTTTAATGAAGGAAGTGAATGAGGATGGAGGTAAGCGTTGCTATGTCGAAGGAAACGAGGTTGGGTGGGGAATTACGAAGGGAGGAGGAAAGGGAGAGAGAGGGGGCTAAAATGAACGCGGGGATGTTAAGGGAGAGGAGAGAAATTCATATGAAATGCTAAACACAAACTCAAATATTTATTTTAATGCCCTAGACCTAGAAAGACAAAGAGCAAAATACCTTAAACTAACAATGAATTGACAGAAACAGAAGAGTCTGGTCTTAGACGCACTGATAGGTTTAACGTATGTGGCTAGAGGCCGCCACTCAGAATTACCACTACTACCTAAGTCATAATAAGGTTATTTACTATGACAGAGTAGTCATGAGTAGTTATGGAAATAAAATATGATTATACTGTTGATGGCTGACTATATTCAGTTGGGATATAAACTATTGCTGACAATCTTTGGATCCTTGGCTTTTAAGACGAATTTTTTATGCATATGTTCAACAAAATAGGAAATTGGCTGATTACACTAGGCAACAAAGATTTTGTTACAGAAGACCAAATAGGTGCTCCTAGCTAATTTCGGTATGCTGATTTCAAATCTATAATTAGATTTTTTCTATCACGTCTAGATTTTGTGTAAAATGCAAATCACTTTAGTAAAATTTTCTACCACGTCCAGATTTTGGTTTTAATCGGCTTAATGCCAGTAATATGAAACTTGCTTTTCAAGGTTAAAGCAATTTTTTTTGCCAACTATATACAAATTCGAACAATTTTGATAAATAAAATTTATCCCGAGTTGGCAACACTGAGTCAAGAGCATAGTAACGGGCAACGGCCCAACGGTCAGTCGCTACGTGACAGTCAAGCAGAACGGTTGTTGAAGCTCTCTGCTGATGAGCAAGTGACAGGTTGTGGTGACTTGTGTGTTTTTATAGCATTTGTTTTGTACTACGGTGTGTATTTCTTTTTATTTTGCACATCGTAATAATTACTTTCTACGTTTTTTCAGATATTGTATGGTAATTCAAAATGGCATCAAATAGACGTGCTTGTGTAAATCACCCAGACAACTTCTGCTTTGTCTGTGGACAATATACACCTAAGCCACAACGTAGAAACATAACAACAAAGATTAAACTTGCCTACAAGTGTTATTTTGACTGTAAGTTAGGAGACCAACAGAGGGACTGGGCACCACATATTTGCTGTGCACAGTGCAATGCAATGTTAATAGCTTGGATGAATGGTAAAAGAAAAGCTATGCCGTTCTCAGTCCCCATGGTTTGGCGTGAGCCGAAAAATCACTTCAATGATTGTTATTTTTGTTTGACAAAGATTGCTGGTTTCACAAAGAAAAACAAATCAAAGATCACGTACCCAAACTGCGAATCAGCAATGAAACCAGTACCACATGATGAAACAAATCCACCACCAGTTCCACCAGCAACGATAACAGACAGCAGTTCATCTGAAGATTCTGCTAGTGATATAGAAACAGGGAAAGATGGCATATATGTTCCAGATGCAAATATTTCCCCACATTTGTTAAGTCAAGCGGAGTTAAATGACTTAGTGCGCGATTTGGAATTACCAAAAGAAAAGGCAGAGTTGCTTGGTTCAAGACTTCAAGAATTTAATCTTCTCCAACCAAACACCAAAGTTTCCCATTTCCGCCATCGCCATTTGCAGTTTTCATCATTTTACTTACAGGAAGAAAACGTTTGTTTCTGCCACGATATCAGTGGTCTGATGCAAGGGATTGGCTGTCGCTATGATCCAAAAGAATGGAGACTGTTCATTGACTCTAGTAAAGCTAGCCTTAAAGCTGTATTACTGCACAACGGCAATGAAAAACCTTCAATACCTGTAGCACATGCCACTGGCCTTAATGAGACTTATGAATCGATGAAACTGCTGCTAAGACTCATCAAATATAAGGACCACACATGGAATATTTGTGGCGACCTTAAAGTTGTATCATTACTTCTTGGGTTACAGTTGGGCTACACAAAGCATATGTGCTTTTTGTGTCTATGGAACAGCAGAGATGACAAGAACCACTACAAAAAACATGATTGGCCATCTAGAACTGAACATGTTGTTGGTAAATACAATGTGAAACACCCAGCACTTATTGACCCTCAGAAAGTACATCTTCCACCACTTCACATTAAACTTGGCCTTATGAAAAATTTCGTGAAGGGTATGGATCATCAAGGTAGTGGTTTCCAATATTTAAAGGATAAATTCAAAGGAATATTGACAGATGCTAAGCTAGAAGCTGGAGTTTTCACTGGACCACAGATCCGCAGTGTCATCCACGACTCATCGTTTCCATCTAACCTAAATGAGAATGAACTAGGAGCATGGACATCTTTCGTTGAAGTTGTCAAAAATTTTCTTGGAAACCACAAAGCTGAAAACCACCGTAAACTCGTAGAAAACATGCTTAAATCTTATGAAATAATGGGATGCAGAATGTCTTTGAAAATTCATTTTTTACATTCTCATCTTGACTTCTTCCCGGCCAACCTTGGGGCTGTAAGTGACGAGCATGGTGAGCGCTTCCACCAACAGATCTCAGTTATGGAAAACAGATACCAAGGTAATTTCAACCCAAATATGATGGGAGATTATTGTTGGTTCCTGCAGAAGGAGAGCTCGTCATCCTACAAGCGACAAAGGAAGAGGACACACCAAAGTTTCACTTAAGAACAGGAATTTGCCTTTCAGTAGTAACAACAAAATACTAACGCGCTTTGGGTGGATGGTTGGGCGCAGGGGTGGTAACTCCGCCAGCGGAATTCCGCTGTCTGTCTTAAGCCAGAATAAAGGAGGAAAGACATCCCTGTTCACTAATTATTTAAGTATGCTTAACATAAAACGTGGCACGGAAAAGTAGCTTAGACGGCTTTCGTAATAGAAGCGGGTGAGAAAAAAAATGAAAAATAGGGGTTTTCGGTTACACAAAATCTGGACGTGATAGAGAAATTTTGATATCAGATCTGAAATCAGCATCAGCGCTTTAGTAGGAATCAGTAGTTCACGTGTCTGTAACAAAAAAAAAGTTGAAATTTGTTGCCTAGTGTTATTATTACCATTCGAAGGGTCGGTACCCTTCACAACTGAAATCAATTTCAGAAGGAGTGCATGGTATCCTCATTTCCTTTATCGTCCCAGCACGCTTCACATAAGCCATTTACACAAAGATGGGAAGGCCGTCTGTGTGCCACGAGACGACCCAGGCAATGCGGGGAGCAATAGTGACATTGCACGAATATGATGTGCCAATAAGAGAAATATCAAGACGACTAGACGTTCATCGAAGCACTGTGGAACGGTGGATTCATCGGTATGAAGCAGAAAACTCAATCGCTACTTTGCCGAGGTCTTTTCCTCCCCGTTCAATATCTCAAGAGGAAGATGCTGCGATTGTTAATCATGCTAGAGAGCATCCGTTTGTTCCAGCGACGCATATTTACAGACACCTGAACCTTCGTTGTAACGCAAATACAGTGAACAACAGACTTCACGAGGCAGGGTATTTTTCTCGCCGTCCAGCTATAAAACCTGCATTCACGATTGAGCATAAAGAGGCGCGAATGGGATTTGCCTTGCAATACTTGCCGCAGGAGGAAGAATTCTGGAGAAAAGTTGTGTACTGTGACGAAAAAACATTTTCAACAGATAGTCATGGTTCCCTGCATTGTTGGAGGCAGCGCGGAAAACGCTATGAAGAAGGATATGTTTTCCCGAGCAAACGTAGTGGTCACATCAATCTCGGTGTGTGGGGCTGGATGTCTGGCTCTGGTGTCGGAGAATTGACTCAAGTAGATGGACGCTTTACTGGAGAGCAATATTGCCAGATACTGGAAGAGGTGCTGCTACCCAGTGTTCGTGCGTATCTGGTTCCAGCACCGGAACCATTTTACTTAATGGAAGATAACAGTCCCATTCATGGGTGTAATGTTGTAAGAGCGTGGTACGAAGATCACCCAGAGATTATTAATCTAATTCTGCCACCACGTTCTCCTGATTTGAATCCGATTGAAAACCTTTGGGCAATAATGATTAACGAATGGGAGCAACGCAATGAAAGAACATTTGAAGCACTTTTAGCTCACAAGAGGAATAGTTGGGAGAGCTTACGCCGAACACCAAACATTCCCTACAATCTGGCCTCTTCTATGCCGCAACGCTTGCAAGAAATTATTGATGCTGGAGGAAGCTGTACGAAATACTGATATTAAAGCAATGACGTAAATGTGTATCGAATATGTATTTATGTTAATATAGAATTGTATTATATTTTTATGTTTGACATCTATAAAAGTATATATTGTGACCATGAAAGAACTTTACTTATCCTTAGTTAGAATCTTTTCTTGCAATGTCTACGCTCGTGGAGATGATAATATATGCATTGTTGAAACAAACTATGAAAAGGTAATAGTTTCAGGAAAAAAATAAAAACTGGCAACATCGAGGTCATCACATGTTTATGGGAATTGTCATATGATATGCTAATAAACTCTTATATATTACTATATACAGTATACTATATTACGTAATAATTACGATGAACAAATCAAATGCAAATTTCTGATTCACGGCCCAGCAGTCTTGCTTTAGACCAGTGCTCTTCAACCTGGGCGGTACCGCCCACTAGTGGCTCAAGGATCTCATTAATCTAAAGGTAATGGCAATTAATTTTATTGTCTTATGCAGGGTATATAACTTTTAGTTTGAGTTTTTGCATTTTTAATTTTGGTGGGCGATACGGAGATTCAAAAGTCACAAAAGTGGGCGGTAAGCATAAAAAGGTTGAAGAGCACTGCTTTAGACTAATGACTTTCATAAGATGGAATAGATTTAACATAGTTCGCTTAATCGGTTACCACTTAAAACAATGCATAAACTATCTATTAGTGAGACGACCGTGACTTCCTCGAAATGCGAGCGCGTGAGAGGTTCACTGAGGAATTTGGTCATTAGATTCTTCACGTAGGATATGTATCACAAACAACAATATTGACAACAATTCCCAACAATTACTTAATATCAATAATTGCATTTGAGCAAATAATTTAGACCTGCGTCAAAATAACTTAGGTATCATGCCATGATTTGGGATATTTGCCGAATTAGTCGTTCTCTATAGTCTACAGTATATATTGAGACGGTATAATGTAATGCCCAGCTAATATTATGATGACTAGGATTGCTCTATAACCATCCCAACATCCCGAAACTTACTCATTCTGCTTCTTAATCATTCGTATTTTAAACACTAAAATGTAGCAGAAGTGACCTAATAATGGATGTCATTGATTGGGTTAGAGCAGTTATGTGCACCAATCTGCACACACCTCCGCTGCCATAAGGACCGCCCATTTTATACCTAACAGACTAGCTTGGGACGAGACAGAGGCGTGAGACTTCTTGTAAGCACTGTACGTCCTTCTAAAGGCCTGAAAACATACTCTAAGCACGCGCACATCATTCACGCAATAACGCTCACATTCATCAGCTATATTATAAAGACTAGATTCATTAAAACTGTTGTAGTATCGGTTAAAATCTTCACGTTCATCTGTACTCATACATTCATAGTTAAAGTAATGTTTGGGTGGAAGTAGTCCTACGTAATTCAAAGTTTCGCTAGTGAGGAATGTGTAAGGGAAATATCCTTTTGAAACTTCAGCAGCTACACCCATCACCTTGGGTAGCTTTGCTAATTTACAAGGTGTGAATAATAAAGTGTCTTTAAACTGTACATTACCTCTTATCTGCATCTGTATTAGTTTGTTGCCTCTTTTCAAGGGATCACCTGTAAATATCTCAGATGACTCATGCTCAAGCAACTCCTTATAAAGGAACTCTGTGTCAAATTTTGCCCCATTATGGGCGAGAATATACACAGTCATTTTTTTGGACTTGTCCGCTAGCTTGACAACATAGGACACAGAGTTTCACAGGGCTATCGTAGGCACTCGTTTTAAAAACGTTTGTACGTTTACCGCATTTGTGACACTCATTACACTCGATCTCCATACACTCATCACAGATAGTCTGGCTTACAAGTAAATGTGGAATAACCTCTTTGATTTCTGCGTTCGTGTATGTTTCTATATCGTAGTACACAGTTATACAAGTGTTATTTTTAGGCTTAGCATCTTTCATATAACATACATGCTTTATTCCATCCGCCTTATATTTCTCATGGCATGTAGGACAGTGAATTTCATAACATTTATGCCTGAAATTACCCCAATTATCCATCATATGAAACATACCACATTCACAGATTCTCATTTTCCTGCATGTGCCAATTGATTTATGGAGGTCAAAACAGTTATTATTGAAAAATGTGCGTCTACACACATCACAGTCCCTCTTCTCAGCTTCAACTACACGGCTTTCACATTTGGAGCTTTTACACTGCTCACATACCATGTGGCAATCTTTACAATGTTTCACTATATCATCCGCAAACTCGATACATCCCTTACACAAATCATGATGTCGTCCATATTTTCGACTTTTATCATAACTCGCGTAAAGGTCCCTTATATTACGGATGGGGAGATACGTTGTCCCTGACAGTCCTAAAATAAGTAGGGGCCTTGTACGATCTCTCACACTGCTTTTAAAAACATACACAGTCCTACGACGATCATCCATTCCAAATACAACTATACGAACATTCATTTCCTGTTCTACCCTTCTCAGCTCTTCAGGACCCATATTACAGTCAAACTCAAGTTTACAGTCTACAGCTAGTTTACGGGCACGCTCCACTACCGTAGGCAACCAAATTTTTTGACCCGTGTATTTAGTACAGTAAACATACGCAAGACTACTGCTATAAAGCCGCAACCACGATCGACGTTTATATGCCGTCTAAAAATAGCCTGAGAATTGAAGTTAAGAGTATAAGGTGTGGCGCTATGACCCGCAACACGGAATACACGGTCAATATTTACCGTGAAGTTGTCCATATTGAAGGCTATACTACTTTGAGAGGCCTGCATTATACGGCCTAATATATACTCTATATCTTCAGCTGCCAAACGTCTGAAGGTATTACTACCCAAAAATCATCTACATCTCCGTCATCTGACCCGAATCCAAAAGACAGCGTCCTGACTTCACGTTCGTCGCGGTTCTGAAGGGCAAACTCTACAATACGCTCAACTATGCGCCGTAGTCCGTGTTCAACACCATTGCTATACACGGATCTAGGATCAACCCTGACTATATACCGATTTCTAGTCAAGACTGGGGTGGGGGTCGGTACGCACCAACTCGAATGTTATGCCATCCTCAACAGAGCGAGAAGCTGCTGCGGAGGATGTACAGGATTGAACAGGAATAAGGGGATATTTTTATTTGAGGAAGTACTATTGTGGGGTTGTGTCGTAAGACGTAGAGGGTTGGGGCTCTACTACTGGTGGTCTAACAACCGGCGCAATCCTGGCACGCTTTATACCTGACGTGGAGGGCTCTTCATCATGCCTCCGCTTTGAATTGTCGCGTGCTACAGGTATCGCTGGTGAGGATTCGTCGGCGGGAAGGATTCTGTGATCACAACTACACTGTCGTCGGGGTCATCTGTAATGTCGATGATGGGGTGCTGTACCTCATCGTCATTCACGGTTCTGTGGGAGAAGAGAAAACAAGACTGTAGAATATAAGGAGCAGCACTCAAAATTTAATATTTTGTAAATGACCCACTTAGGAGTGTGACGTGTTAGAAATGGACTCTGTAGAAAAATTCAGGTTCACGAGCCCATCCACATGTATTATATCTGGACCTACAGGATGTGGTAAAACTGTGTTTATGCTTAAAATCATTAAAGAAAAGGGAGAGATGTTCTCAAAATTTGTGCATAAAGTTATATGGTGCTATTCGACGTATCAATCAGTGTTCAACGAGTACCAAGATTATTTTGTTCCACAAAGGTGTATATGATGTTAATTCGTTAAAGGGAAATGAACATACAGTCATTGTAATTGACGATCTCATGTTGGAGATGGATAAAACGTTTGCCGAGACATTTACAGTATTCTCCCACCATCTTAACATAAGCGTGTTCTTCATCAATCAGAATCTATTTTTCAAAAATAGATACATGCGCGACGTATGTAAATACACAATATCTAGTCTTATTCGCGCAACGTAGAGATGTATCACAAATTGGGGTATTAGCCAATCAAATGTTCCCGAATCAGCGTAAGGAGTTTTTGGAAGTTTATAAAGAAGCTACAAGCACGCGTTACGGATATTTGCTTTGCGACCTTCATCCGCGAAACACGTTTAGGGTGCTTCTAAGAACGAATATATTTCCAAACGAGCCTGAAACGGTGTATATTCCAGAATGACAAAGAGGCTAAAGAAATACCATGAATTAATAAAAATCTATCATCGACTGCCCCGGGCAATGCAGCAGATGTTTATTAAAAATATCGACTCCGACTTTTTAAAATGCATCTGTGAAATCTTCTTAACGTTATAAATTGCAATGTATCAATGAAACCACCTCAGAAGGCTCGCCTACGCCGTTACAAGAACATAATACGTGCACTCGCTCGTAAAAGTCAAACTGTAGGGAAGAAAAAACGAATTATTGTACAAAGAGGAGGGTCATTCCTCCCCATCTTATTTTCAGTTTTGGGTCCTTTACTGACTAGATTAATATAATGAAGAAAGTGGTAGTGATTCCACACGAGGTGTATGCTTCACTGCAAAGGAATCCAGACACGGATCTAGATCCCCGTAAAAGCAGGCTTAAAAGAATGGAAAGCGAATTGCTAGCCCTATTAAACAGTGAAAAAACACCTGATGAGAAAAGAATCTTATACCAAGAAGCTCTGCAGAAATTTCTTCACGAGTACGAAAATTATAAGAACCCGACAGAGATTCCCGTGGTTATTAGGCACAGCAGGGAACGATGGACATGGTGACATAGGACCTGTCCGACGATACAGCTGACCAACCAAAGATTAAGGGGTCGGCCACACAGAACATCGAGCATGTATTAAAAAGCACCCTCCCACATACATTGAGGAATAAAGGTTTAAGTCTTTATAATCTATTGAATGAGGACCCAGCCATACAATGGACCGATACAGGCGAGATCATTGTGGAAGGATCAAAGGTACAGGGATCGAATATCGTAGACATTGTCCATGATCTGGTGAGAAAGTGGGATAGGCCCTCACCATCAGGATGGAAGCATATTAAAGCAAGACTACAACAAATAAATGTCCCCAAAACATGATAGGAAATCTGAACAGGATAAAAGACTTGGAACATGCGACGCACGTGACACATTGAAGACGCCATCACCCCGGCGGTAACATCTTTGAAGAGGAGAAAGAAGAGGTTAAACAACGGTCAACCCTACCCACGTGCCTCTAAAATACGCAAATGGCTAACATATTAAGAAGACGTTATTATGACATTTCTAACCCAGCCTCCTACGGAGGCGTAGATAGACTGTACAGAAGTGTTTACGGAGTAGGAAAAAAAGATGTTGAGAGATTTTTGCGGGAGCAGGACGCTTATACACTTCATAAGCCTGTGAGAAAAAGGTTTAAAACAGCCAAGACAACAGCTGCTTCGATTGACTCTATTTGGCAAGCAGATTTAACAGACATGCAAAGATATTCTGTGTATAACGATGGTTACCGCTACATTCTATTCATAATAGATGTATTCTCTAGATATCTGTGGCTAATTCCTCTGAAAAATAAATCACCTGAAACAGTTGCTAAAGCCACCAAAACGCTGATGTTAAAAGAAAACAGGGTTCCTGGCTATTTTTGTACGGATATGGGGAAGGAATTTATAGGCCGTGCTTTTCAGAACATGTTGACAGAGTTTAATATCAGCTATTACACTACCAATTCTATACATAAGGCTTCTTTAGCTGAAAGAGTTCAACGTACCATAAAGGAACGCATGCACCGCTATTTTACACATAAAAACACATACAGATTTCTAGACATTCTGGAATCATTGGCATCATCCTACAACCGCTCACACCATCGCACGATTGGGACAACACCTAACGAAGTTTTAGAAAGAGGTACGCGCCCAGAGGTGAGAAGAGATGGAACACCACCACACACTCTGCGCGTTTCAAAATCAATGATTATGTAAGGCTGTCGCGTTCGGGAAATAAATTCGCGAAGGGATTTGAGCAAGGATGGACACGTGAGATTTTTAAAGTTAGTGCTATGAGACCTTAAGGCGAGATAATGATGTATTACGTTGAAGGTTTGAATGGGGAAGAAATCTCAGGAGGGTTTTACCGCGAGGAGTTGCAGAAAGTGGCATTTAATTTAGGAAAAAATGTGTTTAAAATTGAGAAAATTTTAGGAAGCAAAGGTTCAGGAAAGAGAAAAATGTACCTGGTGAAATGGCTAGGGTACCCAGAAAGCTTCAACACCTATATAAAAGCTGATGCAATAATGAAGCTTAAATAGTATGCAACTTGGCTCCTAACCATTTCTACGTCACATTCCCGTCCTCCTCGTCCCTGTCTGTACACCCTAACAACACATTAGCCAACTTTGTAACAGATCTCCACGGACCCATTGAATTGGATCGTGATTCGTATGAGGTGGGGATATGTGAAATTCAGCTGGACACCCTCTTTTTAAATATTGATTATTTACGATTCTTAGAGACTGTCGTGAGTGTGCAAAAGTCGGGTTAACTCGGGATGAAACTATACGTATCGCCCGGACTAAGGTTGCACGGTTTTACAGTACAGAAGTAACACTAGGGCCAGGCCGTTATGGTAGGGTTGAGGATGTTGTGAGAGACTTAAACGTAAGTTTAAAAAACTCAAATGTTACGAATGATTTATTATACGAAATCGTAAACAAAGGAAACCACGCACATACTCTAATCCTAAAATCAAAGGTTAACAGAAATATTAAAATACGGAAGTGTTCAAAATTATAACCGAGGGGGATATCGATTAGCCTTCCAAAGAGATACATTTCACGAGGCACAGCATGACTTGTCCAGGTTAATGTATCAATTGAAGATGGAGAAATTGGATGCAAGCTCTCAGCCCCCAGACATGTGCTATATTTACAGCAATATAGTGGAACACCAGTTTGTTGGGGATACCCAAGCAGGCCTGCTGCGTATAGCTCACATTCCCAACCATAGAGGAAGGAGTTTGAGTATTACACATGACAGATCCCATTATGTGAACTTCGCAACTAATCTAATAACCAATATCTCACTATATATAAGAACGATTGAGGGTAAAAATTTCCCATTCGGTGACGGGAGCTTGACAGTGAAGCTGCACTTTCGACGCACTGAGTTATAATGGACAGAAAGCCTTTGACCGTCTATCGAGGGTTGAGATACCAGCGTGGTAGTGGACTTGGGTCCATTTTTTTAACAATACTACGTACGGTTGTTCCTTTGCTGAAGAGGGGTGCCAGATACCTGGGAAGGAAAGCGCTACAATCAGGTCTTAACACTGCAGAAGACATATTGGCTGGGGCTAAACCGAAAGAAGCTCTAAAAAAACATTTAAAACGTACACGGGACGAAATCATCAAAGATGCAGAGAAAAATGCGTGGTGATGGGAAGAAGATGGCTGACCGGAAGAAGGGATTACCACCATCACGTGGCATTAAACGTAAAAGGATATCAAAAAAGAAGTGTTCTAAGCGAATGAAACCTATGGTTGACCATTTTTTTTACTGATATAAGCTAAGGACATTGATCTCATGAATCATAGTTTGTTGACTACTTGTCGAGAGAGGAGGCCCTATTTCTATCTCGTCATGGCACGCTTCATCCATCCGTGTAGTTCACAATGCTGTAAATCGGAGGTATCCCTCTTTGAGCTGCCCCCAACTCAAGTTTCTATTGAACACAGTGACTTTATTACAATTAACTATTTAAACAATTAGTTCCCCGAGTGCTCCTATAGAATTCGTGATACCCAGCTCAGGCCCTTATAGCCCATTCTGATGGAACGGACTGCGATGACAAATATGCTGTATACCCTGAAACAAACTTTCTGCACTCCATATTCAACCAGTGTGACGTATATTTAAATCACGTCAACTTATCGGCAGGCACGGGGTACTATCACCTACTAGCCTATCTGGAAAATGTCCTCAACTTTTCTAAAGAAGCGAAGGCTACCTTTTTAAGTGCCGAGGGATATTATCAAACTAAAGACGAAAGTAGTATAAAGGACAAATTTAAAAATTCTAAAAAGATATACGAGTGTTTTTGTCGTCTGCATACGGACTATTCATCAGACGCTGTGTTACCTATTTGCGCGAGAGTCTATAGTAATCTGGCCCATATTGCAGGTGATTGTGATGAGCTCGGTAATGGGGTGACGCAGAAAGATTCATTGATCAATTCAACCTTTATCCGTTTGACATTACACCTGACTTATCTGCTAGCGTAAATACGCATTTAAGTCCACAACAGAGTGGCAACATCTCAGTGAGGTTGGAATTCACCAAGCCTATAAACGCGCCTATTAGTGTACTAGTATACCTTGAGTCGCAAGCCCTAATAGAAGTAGACAGATTTAGGGGCGTTATCACTGACTTTTAAAATTGATCCGAATACACTTCAGAGAGTAATGAATAGTGAACGAATCACACGTTCCGAATTTATCGGCGTGTTTGCGAAGAAATGAAACATTGAATTTTCCAACTACGCGAGAATGCGGTAGTCTTATTGTGAACACAGATGTCATTGGTAATGAAGGGATTCATTGGTTTGCAATCTATTTTAAAAATAGGCACCGCCTGTACTATTTTGATTCACTCGGTACTCAACCCTGGAGTGACCCTGTTATTATAAATTTCTCGATCAGTTACATATCCCCGAAGTTGTCTGGAACCCATTCCGATCACAAGGATATTTTAGTAATACTTGTGGAACGTACTGCATTTCATTTCTCATGCATCTGTCACGTGTTAAAGAATTTATAAATTTTTTAAAATTATTCGACCCGTGTCACACTCAACGAAACGATGAAATGGTATGCAGACAGATAAAAAGCCGTTTTCCAATTGTGCTTACTCGTTGTATAGTGTGATGTTTTGTTCGTGTATATATTTGTACCGTTAGTTTGTATATTCTGTAGTTTAAGATGGTATTGTACTAAAAACATGATTTCTTTCATTTAATAAATTGATGAAAATACATTGTCTTCTTTCCCCAAAAAAGATATGCAAAAAAAAACACTTACATTATTTCGTTAATGATATGACATTCATTGGGCTGACTGCTCGGTAAATCCTCCGTATTCAGATCCATGACACGAGGTTCTTCAAAAGATTGTATAACGCGTGACAAATCCTCATCGAACCTTAAAGGAGAAAGAATAATGTTCATACTGAATCTTTTTTAATAAAAACATATACAGAGTATATATATTGTAAGACACCCCATTATGTGAAGATATCTTTGAATCGCTCAGAGAAGTTCATTTAAGAGGTAATTCCGAATAACATTTATAATAAAAACATGCAAAAGATTGCTATAAAAAATTCAATGAATCGATTTTAGCATAATTGCGATTACCTAAATGAAGTGTGTGACGAGATACTACAACCCTCCGTATATATGAAATAATCCTCTTTCTGGCAGTTTGTGAATAATTGACTCCAAAAAATAAAGTTATAGACACTTACATTTCTATGGTAGTCCCTTGCGTCTGATCGTAAGGAGCGTCATTGCAAATATCATCAACGGTTTGCGTTGGAAATAATCTATCCCGGTCAATCGCGTTAAAAAGATTAATTGTAGACAATGCTACAATGTCACCATCTTGATATAAATACGGTAAATTATAAATTTCTTGATTCATGGCAGAGGGAATGTTTATTCACTGGTAAAAATAACTAGTTACTCCCAGCTGGAAATATTTCCTTTTATATGCACGATCACCTAGCTCCGCCCCAAAAGATTAAGAGTCGGTTCTTAATGATTGGTTGTTACTGTAACTGGGCGGGGTCCAGGCTTTGGACGACTAACGGTGTCTTTATATTCTCTCCGTAGATTTAATGCTCGTATTAACCCTTGCAAATCTCTACCACGACAATATTTGCATCCATACTTCGTTTTCCCCAACCCTCCCCTTTATGCAATAACCCTCACAACAATATTTTATTTTGCGGCCCTACCAATTGAGTCTCAATTTTTCGGACGTAGTTGTTATAGGAATATATTCATCAGAGTGGCACAGCTCAGTACCGCAGGAAACAAAATTAGCGCCGCTACTCTGACATTAACAGCACAGTAATATCCTATGACGCAAATATCAAATCTAGAAGATTTTTGTGCATTACTATGTTTTGCACCCACACTAAACTCAGCTTTCCCAATAATCCTGACTTGTGGATTTTTACTGCTTGCGTAGATGTGTGAATAAATAACTCATGAAAATGAATGTCTGCTTGGGTTGGTTGATAAATGGGTACCCTAGGTATCCTAGTGGATTAGACGGCAGTTGCTGTTGAGAGATCGGGCGATGACATTGTAATTTCTCCCCGCCCGGATTAATGTATTCGGTCTGACTTCTCGCGTGGCTGTGTGATTAATTTGTATTTAGTTATTGAATGTCTGTTTGGGTTGGTTGATAAATGGGTATCCTAGGTATCCTAGTGGATTAGCCGGCGGGTGCTGTTGAGAGATCGGGGCGATGACATTGCAATTTCTCCCCGCCCAGATTAATGTATTAGGTTTCCACGTTAAACTGTAGGTCTAAGGCCGAGTGAAAGGTTTGACCCTCGTCAAGATGAACAATTCGGTGAAAAAGAAAACTGAATTAGCTATTATTGTTACTACTGTAATTTTCACCACCCTATATATATATATATATATATATATATATATATATATATATTATATATTGTGTGTGTGTGTGTGTGCGCGTGGTCCCCACTTTCTCTCTCTCTCTCTTTTGCCTTTAGTATAAATCATGTTTTTAACTTGAGTAGTAATAAGCGTAATACTATTAACATTTGGAGTCAGGCGAAGGTTTTGTCGAGAGAAAGTACGGAAGTAGGTCAAATGGAACTTTGTGGTCAGTTTTGCGGTCAGCGTAAGGTACACCTGCTCAGAATTTTTTTTTTGCAGAGACGATTTCAAAGAAGGACATGAAATAGAGAATTTAGTTGAAATTAGTTTAAAATTAATTTTTTCGTTGTTTATTGTTTATATTATATATATATATATATATATATATATATATACCATATGTCCCACAAAAAAGTACACCCAACTTTAGATTGTACTAACTCCTCCAAAAATTGAGATACTTTGGATCTGTTTGTTTGATTTAATATAGCAAATTATTCTTTGTTAACGTTCAAATTTATTCATGTTTAAACGATTTAGTGTTTAAGCATCTGCTTTTAACTGAAGGGTACAACAAAATGGATTGCGCAAAATTGGTCAATGAAAAAATAATGTGTGTGCTATCGATGTAATGAAAAGACAAATACATAATAATAGATACTTTAACATAATTTTAATAAGATACAAAGCAGATTTTTCTTTATTCCTTATTGCAAAAGTTATGCTTAGTTTCGTTTTCTTTCAACATGACCGCCATTCCTATCGATACAAATCTGGAGTCGAGCTCTCATCTTCCCCATCACTCTTTTGATAAGATCTGGATTGTCTTTTAACAAGTTGATTTCAGCTGTGATGCGAGTCCTCAAATCATCTAAATTGATAGGTTGTGATGCAAATACTCTATTTTTCAAATGACCCCATAAAAAGTAATCACACGGGGTCAAGTCAGGGCTTCTGGGAGGCCATTCAATGTCATGGCCTGTAGCAATTACTCTTTGGTGGAAGACTTCCTGCAAGCTTTCCTTCACAATAACTCTCCTGTGAGCAGGAGCTCCGTCTTGCACCCACCAAATACGATTAAATCGGTTTCCATAAGTAATACGTATTTGTGGAAGGATTTCTCGGTCTATCATTTCTAGGTAAGCTTCACCATTTAGATTACCATCGTAAAAGACAGGGCCAATTACCGCTCCATTACCGCACAGTCCTACCCAGAGAGACAGTTTTTGTCTAGAGTTATTCTTTTCGTAGATATGATTGTCAGGTGGATGATTTTTTGGTGCATACTGACGGCAGATTTGTCTGTTCACTAGACCATTCATAAAAAAGGCCGCCTCATCTCCAACCACTAATTGTTCCGTGAATCTTTCTGGTTTTTCAAGAAACCACTGGGCAAATCTTAGGCGGCGAGGTAGATCTCCTTCAATGAGTTGATGTCGAATTTCCATTCTGTATGGGTACAAATTCAAATCCTCACGAACTATTCGATGAAATGACATGCGTGAGAGTTCTGTACCATTTCGCCTGGTGGACACTTTTGGATGTCTCTCTAATAAATGCCGAACATGCTGAATGTTCTCGTCTGTTCTTGCCGTCTTCGGATGGCCTGAACGTCCTTTGTTCAAATTGAGGACCGTTCCTTCTTTTTTGTATTTCCGAACATTCTTCAAAATTGTATGTTTAGTTGGAGAAGCTCTATCGGGAAATTGCAGTTCGAAGGTATTCTGAACTTGTTTTAAGCTTTTAGTTTGCAGATAAGTTGTGACCATGAGAACGCGCTGCCTTCGTGTAAACTGCATGATAAGGGTTTCAAAGTTATTTATAAATTTAGTAATTCAGATTCTTCATTTATATGTATGACTCTTATCTTAGATACAAAAGTTCGAATTATTTAAAAAAAATATTTGCAATATCCTTCGACGTAAAAAGTAGCACATTGGTTAAAGCAAGAGGAGCTATCTGGCTGGGAGAAATGATCATTCCGCGCAACCCATTTTGCTGTACCCTTCAGTTAAAAGCAGATGCTTAAACACTAAATCGTTTAAACATGAATAAATTTGAACGTTAACAAAGAATAATTTGCTATATTAAATCAAACAAAGCCAAAATATCTCAATTTTTGGAGGAGTTAGTACAATCTAAAGTTAGGTGTACTTTTTTGTGGGACATATGGTATATATATATATATATATATATATATATATATATAAAGGAATGAAATGATATTTTTTCTGGTTTTGAAACACAAGAAAGGATTGTCAAAAGTAAATAGACAGAGTTAATGTGTTTATTTCTTTTGCTGTTTATTATTTAATATAATTGTGCATGCGCGCGCGTGTTTGTGTGTGTGTGTGTGTGTGTGTGTTTCACCCGTATTGATGTTTATACATTTTTTATTTTATTTTTTGTGCGGTAGAAGATAAAGTGTATGTATTTAATTTCGATTTATTTCAAATATTTAATAAACAGAATGATGTTTTAATTCGAACAGGAAAGGAATGTCAAAAGTAAATAGACATAAATTGTTCTTAGAGAATATGTTATTGGAATGATTTCTCTTTTATTTTTCTGATTTTGTGCAGTAGAAGCGGTTTAAATGTATTTCTTTTAATGTTAATATTATTTTAATAATTAATTCTCTAAAAGGAGAAAGTTCGTTTGCTTTTAATAATTAAAAACATTATTTGGCAACTCATGTAAATAATATATACCTGAACAATTAAAATAAAAAGTGATATCTGGTAACTCAACCTTCCTCTATATAAGACACGCTTGGCTTCGGAGCGGCCAGAATGATGCGAACTTCGGTGGAGTAAAGAACTATCCTTCCTTCTTAGGTTAAGACTTAGGTTAGGTTTCCCTTTGGGGGGGTGAGGACATCCCACCTTCTTCCCCAAAGACCTCCTCCTTCTCTCCTTTCTCTTCCTCTCTTAGGTTAAGGCAACCCCTTTGGGTGGAGGTCATCCTCCCTTCTCCCCCCCGAAGCTCCCTCCCCTCTCCCCCTTCAGGGCATACCACCCCTCTCCCTTCATTGCATACCCCCTCCCCCTTCATTGCACACCCCATCCCCCTTCATTGCATACCCATCCCCCCTTGCAACATTGATAATTATCTCTGCAACATCTCTGCACTCGTCCATTTTGCGTCCATACTACTTGCGTGCGCTCTTGTGGCTTCACGTATCTTCAGTAGAAACCATTACAAAAAAAAGTCAATAAAGAACGAACGGCAAACTTCAAACCAATTTAGTTAAGCAAAATTAATTTTAAAAATTTTAATTTAAAGACTTCTTTAAATAGGAACTATTATTATTTAAACAATTTTTTCCCCATTCCTGAACATTTATTTACCATACTCGGTAATCTAGCTTCAGACTGCCACTTTAAATGTCCAAAAATAGTATTGTGCTCACAAAATGGACAAATAAGTAGAGAAGAAAAATGAACGTATAATTTTTCAGTGACATTAATAGTAACTGCAATGAAAGCAACGTCTTATAGAGGACAGAAAGTCGAAATTCTAGAATTTTGAACCCAAAAAGGAAAGAAAATGAAAAGGGAACTTCCCTAAATTACGTAAACTTCGTCCTTTTTTACCTTCACTCGTTTCATTGCGGAAGATAAAACAATGAAGTAAGTAAGGAAGTATTCCATTTAAAAAATAGTTAATGAGAAAATCTTAAAAACATTTTATTGCTACGTCTGAATATTATGTGCCTTTATAAAGGTATTCCATAACTGAAATTCTTCCGGTTACTTTTGAGGTCATTTTAACTCGTTCCATTTTAGGTGAAAAAGATTTGTTAAAAGGTAAAACTGAAAAAGATAGTCTTGAAATATTCTTTAATTTTGTTACGTGCATATTTCCTCAATTACTTCACATATTTAATTTTTAATGTAACTCTCTCTCTCTCTCTCTCTCTCTCTCTCTCTATATATATATATATATATATATATATATATATAGTTATAGAAATGTTCTTCGGGAACCTTATCCTCAATAGGAATATGAAAACAAGAGATACGACTCTCAACATTTATTGGCCAAACGTTTCGGTCCACTCAGGGGCCATCTTCAGTGACTAAATAGAAGCATCTAAAAATAATCATAAAACTAAAGTAAATACAAATGTCAAACTGTACGATAATAAAATCTAACACAAAAATAGTTAAAAAATTTTAAAAACTATCTGGATTAAAAACAAAATAAAAGTAAAATTAAAACAAACTAAAATTTCAAAAATTAAAAGTTTAAAAATGATAAGTTTAAAATTTAAAAATTTAAAAAGGACTAACCTGGATGGTAAAAGTTACAAATAACAAGTGGAGAGAAAGGAAAAAACAACTTAAGTTAGTGCGTTGGTTGCGTTTAAAAGGTGTTGGTTGGTTAGGAAGTATGTAATTTTATCGAGGAAAGGCTATCGTTTAGTTCAGGATTTAATTTCTTGATAAAAAGGGATTCTAAAATTTTAAGATGAAGTGAATTAGGAGCAGACGACAAAATAGCAAAGGAGTCCTCGGGGCACGGGTGGTCATGGGTCTCTGAATGATGCCGAATAGCAGAGGATTCAGGAGTGGAAAGAGGGCGAGAAGTTCGATAAGAAAAACCCAAATGCTTCGAAATCCTAAGTTTTAACTGTAGGGCAGTTAAATATTGCTGAAAAAATGAGTACCGAGTTGGGTAGTAGTTGGTTTTCTGTATACTTGTGTTGAGAAGCCTATACTGTGTTTATTTATGGTAACATCAAGAAACGAAATTTTATTGTGTTGTTCTACTTCCATAGAGAATTTAATATTAGGATGCTTAGTATTAATGTAATTTAAAAATAAAGGGGCATGATCTTTATGCTTAAAAATGACAAAACAATCATCTACATAACGTTTAAATAAAATAGGTTTAAAATCAAGCGGGCAATCCCTCAGCCACTTTTCCTCGTGAAAACAAAGAAAACTGTTAGCAGGAATATATATATATTAAAAGGTATTAGAACTGTTTACAGTAGTCAACACTTTGAAGTCACTGTAACTGATGGGGGCATCAAAATCATTCGAACAGCTGAACATCAGACTCAACTGAGCTGTTAATTGGTTAGTCTGTTCGAAAAGATCTCCTCAGGTGCTGTGAAGGTGAAATTGTAGCAGTCTGTAAGTATCACCGAAACGTGAAAGATAGAATTCCGTCTTTGAAATGGAAGAAGGAATTTTTAAAAAACAAATTTAAAGTCGATCAGAAAGTAATTCTTTCTTCATTTCATTTTGTCACTCATGATATATCCCATTAGAGAGAAGGACATTTATCAAACATTTTTAAGTACATTATAAGCCGGAAAATCTGTAAAATTTGAGATTCTTTTTGTAAATTATGTAATCCAAAGAGAAAAATCCAATAAGCAAATGAAGATCATCGTTTTTAGAATTCCGTTTTCAGAAAAAAAAAAAAAAACGTTTCCATTTTTGGTTATGGTTATTTTCGTCATTCATTTATAAAAGTAATAATGGGATGGGGACGCTTTTATATTGAGCGTTTAAATTACGTCCAGATTCTACTAATATGAATCATGAACTTGTTCTATTATGAATTTGTTGTTAAATTTGTAAATGTTGCTTACCTTAAATGCAAATTTAGAAATAAGTCTCCGGTTTTTATGAAAAACATTATCAGTAATTTTCTCCATTTAATTTTTTTAATTATGTTTTAATACTTAAATATTTAATACATAATTTTGTTGGTTTTTAATTTTTATGTTAAATGTTAATTATTTTTTAGCTCTTGTTTTTAGAGTTTTAAAGAAATACTTTGATAAACTGATGATGAGCAATGCTTCCACAAAACGTTACAATATATTGTATCGCGTCTGACCGGCAATCGGAAGATCCCGGGTTCGATTCCCAGGTGGTACTTCATTTTTTCATTTGTTGTTTTCTCTTTCTCGTCTTGCGCGGAATATCTCCTATACAAGCGTCGTTCTTTACGTTATTTATACTGCGTGTTCTTTGCAGTTGAATGTATATATATATATATATGCATTTTGATCCCCTATTTGCTTGGCAATGCTGCTGCGAGGTATTCGTATCCTGAAATGGGCGTATGGACGGAATGATGCTCTGTGTGAGAAGTTGTTTAACTCTTCATACTTCCGCTTAACCTTTGAATGCATCGCTGAATAATATATATTATATATATATGATGCAAACCCACAGGAAAAAGAAAAATGATTCCAAGGACTTTCGTGTATTCGGAAGTACACTTCGTCATGGAATGAAGGGAGAAGGCGAGATGACGAAAATATATTCATATGTACAACGGGACAGAAAAATAAAAAGATTAGCACATGATTAACAAGAGTTGATTAAAGGGAAAAGGTATTTTAACAGGATATTGTCAATTTTATACATTCCCGCACTGTGATTGAAATTATTTTTAAAATGGATAAATGCACATTCTAGAATATTCCCTTCAATTATATCTCGTTTTTAACGAGCGCTTTAGAACTATTCCACTTGATACTATGGTTACATCTGTACATATGGTTAAACAATGCATTAGAATTATTTGCTGTTCTACACGCATATTTATGCTGTTTTACTCTGATATCTAACGTCTTTCCCGTTTGACCTATATATACTGAGTTACATTGTGTACATCCGATCGAGTACATACAGCCAATCACATTATCCGGGCTATTCTTTATTAGGCGTGATTTAACAGTAAATCACCTATTAAGTCGCACTTTCTGTCCTATCCACTCCTATGCCGATGATTCCTCTCTTCACTTCTCCACCCGCTTCAGAAAGCGTCCTTCTAAGCAGACACTCAATAATTCGCGTGGGACGGCTATGCTGCCGTGCAAAGGAAAAATTTGGTCAAAATTTAGTTAAGATCATGGTGGGGTCGGTAAGTCATTTCTACATCTCTATGCAAAGGAAAAAGCACACAAGTCCACTTTATGTAGGTTAAATCAATGAAAAACGTGAGTCCATTTCCACTAAATCACATCTCTCCCAATGGAAAGAACGTGTAAGTGCCAAATTCGTTCACTATATATATATATATGCGTAATGCTAAAATAATTTGTGCTAAAAAAATTGTGATGAACTTTGCAATTATTATGCACTGGTAAAATTAGTGCAAACAAATGAATTGCTGATGTTTTCAACGCTAAACTTTGAAAGGCATTTTCTCAAAACTCCATCCAGTGGACTTACGCGTTTTTTTCTTTTTACAGCAGTATGATACACCTGACCTCTGATGAGGGCCGGTTTTAGGCGGGTACGAGGAGTGCACCACACCCGGCTCCGCGCTTGGACCGGCTCCCCGCTTTGGCGGCAGCGGCAGAGTGATGCCAAACTATTAAGACTGATGTTTTTGTAACTGTCGATAATCACAATTACTCGTCAAAGCTGCATTCAAACCTAATACAGTACGCTTTTTTTATTATTATTATTATTTTAATATATTAATATATAATTATTATTATTATTTTAATATATTAATATATAATTATTAATATTATTTTAATATATTAATATATTATTTTAATATTATTTTAATATATTAATATATTATTATTAATATTATTTTAATATATTATTATTATTAATATTATTTTAATATATTAATATTATTATTATTATTAATTAATAAGATATTATTATTATTATTATTATTACTATTATTATTTTTAATGAAAATGGTACACTGAGGAGGTAGGTAGTTAATCTGACAATTATTAAACTCCTTTTGTAACAATGACTGGGTGGATGAAACTAATCGATTACTGACCAGAGTTACTCTCCAAACTAGTATTTATATACTGTGTCTTAAAGCGTACTGGGTAGTATTGGTACAATAACACTACCAATCAACTAACTAACCAACAAAAATGAACATATTGAATAATGAGGTGCACCTCAATTTTCAACGTTGAATAATGAGGTGCACCACAATTTTCAACGTTGAATAATGAGGTGCACCTCAATGCAACATAAGCGTAACTTTTCCAGCTTTAACAAGAGTAAGGCTTTTTTCAGTTATTTCGTTCCGTAACTTTTTGTTGTTGAAGAAGACCCTTATCCACTGTTTCGTTTCGTAACAATTTCATAACTTTACTTGTGGTTTTTCGCCCTTTTATTGCATAAGCTATATAAGATAAGTAACGGCTATATGGATGCTTCTAATGAATATAACATAAATTCACATAATTTGAGCTGGATAATATGCCTATCATAAAACTGAGATTGTAATTAAAATCAAATAATTGCACTGAAACGGAAAAGCCACAAATTTAAATCTCTGTTGACAAATGTAGAATTAATTTCATTGTGTTAAATTATGTGCCATATTATGCAAATTCACACACACACACACACACACACACACACACACATATATATATATATATATATATATTAGAACGTTTGAAGATGAGAAAATTGCGACATTTTGAAATTTTAGCTTTTCAAGTTGAAAAAGAAAACGTTAAGAACCGAATTTCCATAATAACTGTTATTTGGTATGCAGGAATAAAATGCCAATAAAATTGTATTATAATATTCACAATAATGACTGAATTCACTCTATAAAGGTTCAGCGTGGTTTTAAAGTCGGCTATGAAGCAATGTTATTTATTTTAAATACATATACTCTTACGTATAGATGGCGCTACGGTGCGAAAAACCTTTTCCTATAATGAAATTTTGAATTTGAGACTGAAAAGTTTAAATTAATACGAAATTGAATAAATAAAGTAAATTAACTAAATAAATAACTGATGTGTACCTTACCTATTAAAAATAGTGATGTATAAAAAATCAGACATGGAGTGTGACAAAGTGTGACATCGCATCTAGAACTTTTTTAAGGTCTTTTTTTTAATCTGTTTTTTAGGTCGGCAAATATACAATAAAAATTGAATACAGTACGGCTTTACGCGACTTCCCTTAATGCGATTTCGCTATTATGCGACGACCTTACTTCTACCACTCTCGCTTTGTGCGAGAAAAATTCGCAGTTATGCGACTGGCTGGGTTAGATGTGCGAAGCCTGTGCAATCAATGTAGGAGCGCGCGGACTCCGCTATGCAGTTGGTGCGGGTTGAGCGGTGCCGCACCCCACGCGCTTCCCAGGGCTTCCATTTTAGCGTAAAATACCCAAGACTAAAGTTGCTTCCTCAATCTCCCTCACTTAGTGTTGCATTGTTCGTTCATTGTTGTGTGCGAACTTAAGCTACTCGCTCTCATCTTGTAGTATGTGGATTTGCCATTACTGTTGAGTTTAGTGCATTGAGTATTCAAGTAAATACCTTTTTTTATGCAGGAAGGAGGGGCTAAGGGCGAATGCCTGCAAAAGAGCTCCCCCCCAATAGAAGAAGAAGAGAGCCAAAATTAAGGTCCAGGGTTTACGAGATGCCTAGACACTCTGCGTCTGAAAGATTGGAGGTCACAGACAGGGAAAGATGGACTAAGGAAGATTGTTCCAAAGTTGACCGGTTCAGTCGGTGAAAGATTGAAAATACCAATTAACTCTGGCGTTAGAGAGTTGGACAGAAAAAGAATAAGAACGTGTCGAAAGTCTGGTACTGTGTGCTTTCCTTAAAGGAGGAGGCATGCAGTTAGAGAGTTCAGAAGAGCAGTGGTCGTTATCATAGCGATAGTAAAGAGAGAGTGAAGCAACATTGCGGCGAAGAGAGAGGGAATGAAGACAGTGAGTAAAAGGCGGGGAATTGATAAGACGAAAAGCCTTTGATTCCACCCGGTCAAGTACGGCTATGTGGATTGAGCCACCCCATACATGCGAAGCATACTCCATACAGGGGTGAACGCAGACAGGCCTGTAGAGAGACAGCAACTGAGCGGGGGTGAAGAAACTGTCAGGACGGGACAGCACACCTAACCTCTTAGAAGGTGTTATTATTTGTTTCAATTTTTTTTTTATATAATGTCAGATGATTGTTTTATTTTATTAGTGATTTTTTCATTGAATTTGTTATGAAAGAGTGTTACATATTTTAGGGGGCTTAGGAGAGGTCCTGGAATGCATCCCTATTAAATACATGCAATAAATGGGTCTCTCTATGCGAAATCGCTTTATGCGAACTTTTTTGGAACGCAATCCCCGCATAAAGCGAGGGCGACCTGTACTTATCAAAATTTCAAATTCAGAAGAATTCCATTCAGAAAGGTAAGACTGTGAACAGATAAATTTGCATACAAGTGACTGGGCCTAGCCCCTAATTAGACCTTGGTATACTTTAAGATCAGTAATGGCACAATAATAGGTTAATACTCTATCGTAGAACGGAACCAAGGTACGCTGTCCCTGCTCAGGATAGGGCCAGGGGGAGAAGGCCTCTTTTACCGAACTCTTGGAGGTCCTGATGCCAGGTCTAGCCTAGTGACATAAGGTGGATCAAGGGCACAATGTACATTTTTTGGCCGAGTTTCCAGAATTCAGACGCAGTTCAGAGACAGTGATGCTAGGCAGGCCCAAATAGGCTAATATTGAATAATAAGGTAAGACTTTACTATCCAGATAGTGTTCAGAGACAGTCCATGAGGCCCTAATTTCTAACCTAACCTAGCATAGTCTAACCTAATTTAACATAATGCCAAGCTGTTATGGACTTTACCTCTGAACTCTGTCTGAATAGTAAAGTTTTGCCAATAATAATAATAATAATACCCTTTAGAAAGGAATCAGAGCAGGTAGGGCACTCCTCAGGATAGGGGCCAGGGGAAGAATGCCTCTTTTAACCCCATACTGTTGCTCCTAATGCCAGGCCTATTGTAGCCTAATGGCATAAAATGGGCCAGGGGCGGAATGTACATTTTTTGGGGTGAATTTCCAAAATCCAGACAAAGTTCAGAGACGGTCCACAACAGCTTGGTAGTAGGTTGGGTTATGTAAAGCGGTAAAACTTAAGAATCCAGACGCAGTTTGGAGAGTCCACAGGACTCCACACTTATCTAACCTAACCGAGCCTCCCTTACCAAATTTAACACATTACCCAGCTGTTATGTACTTTGTCTCCGAACTGCATCTGGATTCTTAAGTTTTGGCTATAAAGCTAAGTTAGGTTGGTTAGGGGCCTAGATTTGGTGAGGTTAGTAATTAGGGCCTCTGTGTTGTGTATGAGTACTTAAGCCTTTGAAGGCACTAATAATGTGTCATAGCCTTCAATACTGTGATTACTATTATTATTATTAGTAGTAGTAGTAGTACTTTATCAGTTTTTATTTTTATTCTTAAATGTATAATTTCTTACTTTTAATGAGAAGCTAAAACTAGGGAAATAAAACTAGGTAATTATGGGCCTATTCATGTAGGCAAATGCATGTACCCTAATTTAGAAATAATTTCCTGGAAAGATCACACATACTCTCTTTCTGAAACAGCTTCTAAAAGGTTAGGTGTGCTGTACCGCCTCCGCAGTTTCTTCGCTCTTACTCAGTTGGTGTATCTGTACAAGGGTCTTGTTCGCCCCTGTATGGAGTATGCTTCTTATATGTGAGATGGTTCAACCCACACAGTCGTACTTGAACGGGTGGAATCAAAGGCTTTTCGTCTCATCAATTCCCCCGTCTCTTACTGATTGTCTTCAACCTCTCTCTCTCTCTCTTCGCCGCAATGTTGCTTCACTCTCTTTACTATTGCTATCATAACGGACATTGCGCTTCTGAACTCTCTAACTGCATGCCTCCTCCTTTAAGAAGAGCACGCAGTACAGGACTTTCTACACTTTCTCATTCCGTTTCTGTCCAACTATTTAATACAAGGGTTAATCGGTATTTTCAGTCTTTCATCTACTCAACCGGCCAACTCTGGAACACTCTTCCTCAATCCATCTTCCCTCCTGTCTATGACCTCCCATCTTTCAAGCGCAGTGTGTCTAGGCATCTCGAAAATCCCGGACCTTGATTTTGGCTCTCTTCTTCTATGGGAGGGGCGCTTTTGCGGGCATTTGCCCTGGGTCCCTCCTTCCCGCATAAAAAAAAAATTACCAGTAGCTTATAGCTTTGGTCATGTTGCAACCCAAGTTAATCTAACCAAGCCCTATCCTTTACTATTTCACTTCAGCTACTGGGAACTAAAGAGCCAATAGGCTCTGCATTTGCGTAGCGTTTTCTTCAAAATGTAGGCTCAGATGAAGATCAAATAACGCTATTAAAAGGGAAGCTCATCAAACTGAAGCTGTACAGTCACCTATGAGATATGTGGTTAGCTTGTATTATTATTATTATTATTTCTAAGGTATGCTTCAGTCTAAACTACAGTATTTCTTTTCAAGTGAATGGGCAAGTTTCCAACTACTACATTAAATTCTGATAGGCATATGCCTGGTAGGTTTTAATTTTTTATTTAGAAAAAATTATAATTGATAACCAATTTTTGTTTTACAGGGAATTAGAAAGACTCCAAAACGTTTCCGTCGTATTAAATTCATTAAAGAAGTACTGAGGTTAGGTATGTTTCAGATACTATATTTTTTTCATTGTACATTTATGTGAAACTTGTCAGGAAGAAAAGATATCTCCCAGTATTTCTTGTGCTGTTTTTCAAATATAAAAGCTACCTATAGGCCTACTTCAGCTAAACAGGAATTGTTTGCGTGTCTCGAGACTTTAACCTGACTTTCGAAGCTACTAAACATTTTTTGTTGACATGCTTCTAAACTATGTCTTGTGATAGTTAATAATTTCAGCTTAGAACTCTGCATTCTAAGGTTCTGTTGCGTAAATAGCATGTTTTTTTCACCTACTTCAGTGTTTCTAAACCTCAAAATATTTCTCCTTGTACTATGATATATAATAATTGCATTGTTTTGAGGCATTAACTTCAATACCAGTGATTACTGATTATTTATTGTACTGTATGACACATTTGCTATAGGTACTCTACAGACTGTAAGCTTTGTGTAACAAATTGCTTGTAACGTGTGTGGGAAAATGTGTTGCATTACTGTGCTTCATTCTAAAAGCTTAATCCTAAAGTACAAAATATTTGTACTGTGTTAGGTTACAACTAAAATCATCTACCATTTATAAATATGGCTAGTAATAATGTCTCCGACAAAATAAATTTGAGGGACATATTGCATTGCACTTGTCTGTCCGTCACACTTTCGTGTCCACGCTGTAACTTGAACGCTCAAAATAAATGATGAAACTTTGCACAAATGCGCCTCGGCGGTGTAGTGGTGAGCGTCGCTGACTCCAAATCCATCGGCCACGGGATCGAGATCTGGTGACGGCAGGCGGCGCGCAGAACAAACTCGGCTGTTCATCCTTCCACACAATAAAAAAAATTGGTTGGTAGATAAATGGGTACCCTGGGTAGCCTAGTGGTTAAGACGCTGGGCTGGTGGTGGGGGTGTGGTTCGGATCCCATGTTAAACTGTATGTCTAAGGTAGAGTGACATGCTTGACCTTCGTCAGAATGAACAATTCGGGCGGACGCAAAACCAAGATAACTGCGATGTGGTTCGTCATAGAACAATGTATTATGAGCAGCAATCAGGTCATTGTGTTAAAGGTCAAGGTCACAACTGGAGGTCAGAAGTTAAATCGATGCCCACGCCATAACTTTTGAACCACTCAACATAAGCTCATAGAACGTCACACACACGTAGGTGATCACAAGACGATGTGTCCCAAGCAAGAATCATGTTCTTGCACCAAAGCTCAAGTTCAAATATAAGTTATTGTTGTTATAATTAATATCAGTCATTCAGGGATTTAACGTTTTTAGTTTGGAGTAGTAAAGAGTGATGTAAATTCATTTATGAACATGTCTCATTTAAATTCTTCGTGTAATAAAATTTCAGGTACTTAAAATGGCACCAGGATATGAGTGTCAAGTGGGAGAAGGTTTTATATGGAAATTTCAACTCTACTTGTAGATGATACTGCTCCAAACCCAGGTTCAACTTGTAATGATCATTCGCTATCTATCTGTCACCTTCTCTCCCTCCCTCCATACTCAATTTAGAGGACACTCGTCCTCTAAATTGGACTAACACTCGACAGCTGAAACTTGTTAAAGGAAAACCTCGTAATTTTGGTTAAAATTATTAACTTATTTCGTAAGAAAATTTCTATCAATACTAAAACTGGTTGTGTAACACCCCTTTTAAGGGAGGTGATCGTGCAACAGCTAATTATAGACCAGTTATTCATTATCTGGATTCAGCAAACGTTAATATTCTGTAAGAAAATATCAACTAAAATATTCATCTTAAATCTTACAGAAAGCGTCATTGCCGCTAAAACGAATAAATTCAGGATTTCTGTCTTTATAGATTTGAATAAGGTTTATGATGTGATAGACCATAATCTACTTCACAAATTATACTGCTAAGCTTTACGGAGCCATAAATAATTGGTTAAATATCTATGTTAAGTATCTAAAATGTCTAAAATATGAACTGCAAGCGAAACGTGTGTAGCCTTGAAGGTGTTTAAAATACTGGGACAAAATGTGCTCAGACGTTTTTAATGTTCAGTGCAATTTTTATAGTATTATATAATTTATTCAGGATTGTACGTGTCTGTTAGTCCTACATAATTTCGTATGTAATCTTTTAAAATTATTGTTTTTATTTTTAAGTATTTTCTACGTCATATATAATTATTAATTTATTTTTATTGCTTGGTGCGTTTGTTTTCTTTGAAAATATTGCATTTTACGAGAAAGTTACATGTACAAAAGTTACATGAAAGTTACCGACAAAAAATTAAGCGAACGTTACGGGGTAAAGTTACGTCAAGTAAAGTTCTACGTAGTTACCACAGAGTTATTGACAAAAGATTTATGGTTATGGGTGCTCTTCCAATATGTGCTCTACCTTAAAATTTACATTCCAATACGTGATCTACCTTAGATTATTCGGATTAGCAGCAGGTACGTTAGTTAGCCTTATAAGGCTAACTAACGAAAATATCACGACTTAACCTAACCAATCGTCAAGGGCATATAGTTGACCTAACGATTGGTTAGGTTAAGTCATGATATTTTCGTTGTTAGCCTTATAAGGCTAGTTTCACGGTAGAGCACGTATTGGAATATGGTAGATCACAGTTTCGCGGTAGAGCACATATTGGAAGAGCGCCTGGATATGTTATGCAGGAATTACGCGTAACACATGGATTGGAAAAAGAAACCTGGGATCACCTGAAGATCAGGGCCCAGCCTCAATTACCAAATTATATCTTCGTTAAAACTGACGAAAATATCACGACTTAACCTAACCACTCGTCAAGGGCGTACAGTTGACCTAACCGGGCATTCAATTTAATTTATTATATTTGGTACTGTAAAGCAAAAAACAAGAATACATGGGGACCCTGATCTTCAGGTGATCCGAAATCTGTACTTCGCTTATTTGGAGATACGCACATTGTGTGTGTGTGTGTGTGTGTGTGTGTGAAACCCAATCAAACTAGGTCGGCTTACCTGTCTTGACGGTTTTCTGATTTTCTTTGCCACCATGAAAAGACGAGTACCTCAATACCCCAATCAGTTTAAATCCCAAACATACAAAAGATATGTAAACGATGCCTTTCCAGCATTTAGAGACAGAACAAATTACATTTCTTCTAAATTATTTAAACAAGAAACACAATAGCATTTACTTTACAAAGGAAGAAGGAACAAACAACGCAATCTCTTTTCTAAGACATTCAAATCGCCAAACAAAACAATCAATTCTACACTTTTGTATACTGAAACCCTTTCCACACTGACTGGCTCAGGAACGAATTTTCTGAGCGCATTTCAATCTAATATAAACTAAATTGTATAGAAATCTCAATATTTTATGGCTCTCACTAAAGTTCTTCATATCTCACTTTCCATAGAGACCTTCAATCTTTAAATAAATTTTCACGCACGAAAAAGCCTTTTCCAAAAAACTTTATTCCAGTAAATATTAGGAAACCTTTTAAACAAACTCGTAAACTGAAAATTGATGAACACCGAGAAATTTCTACCTTAACTTTCTACCTTCTCAGTAAGACTTCCAAATCAGCAATCAGGAATCATTACTTACACCTTCCTACGCAACAGCCAACACCCTATAGGCCTATACAAAGCCAGCCCTCAATGAGCACGCAACTTCATTCGACCCATTCATCGCAAAGTGAAGCGTAATTAATGGAATGAATGATTAAAGAATTAATTAATTAACCTTTTAACAAAATTAACGTGCTTCTTTCCCATCAAAAATGTTCCTAAACTCATTTTCACAAGCAAGTTTCAGAACCTAAATTCGCACATTTATTAATGTTATTATTATAACCGATTAATAGGTCCAGCTTTAGACAGAAATTAATATTTAAACCAGAAAGTCATTTCCCAAATTAATTTACTTTTAGTTTTTACTTAAAATAATTAACCTTTTAACGTTTTTTTAATAATGTTGATCATGTTTTCAGTAATTTTTATGTGTATCATTTCATTCTACAGTACTTACCTACAATCTAAAATATTACTGAAAATTCTCAATACAAATTTCTTTTAATTATTAAATTCTGTATTTTACTAATAGGTACTGGTAATGGGAGATGTTTTTTGAAACGTGAAAGAATTACATCTTTCATAATGACTACATTGTTCATTTTCGCAGAATGAACCGCATTCGTGTTACGTTAAATTGTATGAAATTACTTACCTTTGAGTCCTCCTCCGTCAGAAGCAACGACTTGAAGGTGGTACTCGGGCGTCGTTTCTCTGTCGAGACAACAAACGGCCGTTTTTAGAGCACCGTCGTCGGACTGAATGGTAAATAGGGGCTCTCCCGTATCTTCGTCTACCACGTTCTTCTCGATGGAATACGTAAGCAGGGCATTTGTCCCTGATTGCACGTCATCGGCGTCGTGAGCAGTCACCTTCATCACGGCTAAATCTGAGAACGAAGTGAGCATGAGTGAATATGCGCATAACTAGAAATCATTTGTGGATTTGCATCATTTACCGAATCATACCGAATTCATAAAATGAATAAAAACATACACGAACATATTAAGGATTCAATAAACTCGTGAAAATATGAGACATTACCGCAATATAAAATGCAATGACAATAACAGTTTAATGCGAGTCCATGCATTGCATTTTAAGGTAGCATTTGTGATAATAAAAATTCCTTGAACATTCGCGCATTTCCTTTTTGCTAAGTAGAAATAAAAATTTAGAAAAGATCGTAAATGATCCGATTTATTACCCAGCAACAAAGAATATTTTCACTATGCTGTTCATGCATTACATGAAGAAAATCAAATTTTATAATGTCGTCGTTCGACCCTGTGCAAAGCGACCTTATTTCAAATCGACTTCATGCGAGTATATGGATTTAAAATTTAATTTTTTTTTTCAGTATTTTAACTAAGAGTGATTAACCCATACATACATTTCAAATTTTCAATGAAAATGACTAACCTAAGCTAACCAGACCTAACCTAACCTAGCGTAACCTAACCGGACGTAATGTAACCTAATATAACGAAACTAAACCTAAACTGACCTAATCTAAACTAACTATAACATGAATTTAACTAACATGCATAATGTCGAGATTTTCAACATTATGCAAATTCAGAAATTTTGGTATCGACCTTGTGTACAGTAGGTCGACATTGTTTCCTTACCCTCTGTGCATGTATTTTTTCCCCCTATTATTTCGCCGCATACGTGGATGCTTCCTGTGCGGCACTCCACTTTGTAGTAAATTGAGGTTTTTCTTATCAATCTTTTGCTTCTTAATCGCCATTAATACTTTTAATTTTAGATAAAGAAATCTATGAGATCAGACTTCCCTTTTCACACTTTAAACGGATTTTAACTCTTCAGTAAATAGTTTTCGATTAGGGACTTCCCAAATTTTCTCTTTTAAAAAAAAATTAATGGGTTCCTTTTCAATGGTTTTATACTTGGCAGAAGTCAGTATTTTCGCGAGATCAAATTTTTCTGGCGTAAAAAAAGACAATCTCGTAAGTTACGGATCTACCATGACCTATGACAGGTCAAAATCAACGATTCACTCTTGTCGATTGGGTTGGGTTACGCCTAGTTAGGTTAATAGTATGTTAATAAATTTCTCTATATATTACTTTATCACCATGTTTGAATTAAGGTGTTAAAACACAAACTCAAATCAATTTTAGGGAATAACCAACTCTAAATTCGCTTCTAGGACAATATCCCCCCCAAGATCTCGAATCACTGTAAGTAGTTGGGCTGTTACATCTTTGTACTTCTTTCTTCCTGGCTGTGGACTATGACCAGCTACGGCTTGTGCGCTGTAAAGTGTAAACTTGTTGTAAAGCTTGTTCACGCTGAATGAATATGATGAAATTCCAAATATTTGGGTGAGTACATCGAACATTTAAAATGTTCCATTTTTTATATAATTTCTTAATGTTTCGAGGTACCAAAAGTGTTACCTCGCAAAAAAGTTACCCCACTTTATCTGTGAATTATTACACGCTCAACTTCACTTATGCCCAGTTGCCTATGCGCGCATACACATACTCTCTCTCTCTCCCTCTCTCTTTCTCTCTCGATATATATATATATATATATATATATATATATATATATATATATACAAGGTGGCGCAAAAGTCGCGCATCATAGGAATTTTCAGTGTTGATTATAATATATTATTTTTTTCTTTTAGGTAGGGGATGGCTGCGAAATTAACAATAGACGAGAAGGTGAGCTTGATTTTAATATATGGAATACCAGGTACTACAAATCGATGAATCTGTACAGAATTTGGACTCCATCAGGAAGCCCACAAGTGAACCTCCCACTCCAGCAAAGAGCACTCCCCCTGAAAGTCCATCTAACTCTTCTTCAAATTGATGTCTAAAAGTAGCTGTCATGTCTTTCATTTAATATGAAATTGATTTAATATTAATTATTTTTAATATTTGTATGCTTATTCCTCTTCTAAAATGCAAAAACTTGTCTATTTTCGTGAATTTTTAGGTCTTCGGAGCAGAGTCAGGAACGAATTAACCCGTATTACATTAATTCCTATGGAAAAATTGCGTTCACTTTACAAATTTTCGCTTTACGAACGGTTTCCAAGGAACCAATTGATTCGGAATTGTGCACAATGCCTGTATATATACACGAGTCACATATACAGAAAAGGATATTGTCCGCGGGGCGGGGGGGGATATCGTCTTCGGTGATTCTGTCCGCGAGCATATTGTCCGCTGGGGGATATTGTCTATGGGGGGATGGGGATATTGCCCCTGAGGGGGATATTGTCTGCTCGGGGATACTATCCTGATACCCTAATTTCAAAAAGAAAAATATAAACCTCAAAAGAAAAAAGCTTTGTATTTCATCCACTCATAAGTAAAAATATTGAAGATATTCCTCTGCTGTGGAGGGAATAATAAGGATAACTAAAACTGTATTTCGCCTCCTTTATTGGTTCAAACCCACGAGGACGTGGAGAGCAGCAGCCTGTTTCTCTGCAATACTGTATAGGCAAATGGCGGACAGAATCGCTTTGCCTCTTAAAACAATTTATATAAGGGTCTCTCTTGTCTCCGACTTCGAAAAGACAAAGAGAAAGCTGGTTAATAGTTATCAGGTTTTATTGACATTGACATTTATCACACGTAACTTATATGCTAAACCCTAATGTAACAGTGAAACAATAAGAAAAAAAATAACATAACTTGGAAGTAATTTTTTAAAGTGTTTTCTCCCCTCGAAACAGAGTTCATTTTATGAAACAGGTGTTGCAGTTCAGCTGTCTGCGTGGTATTGATGGCACGAAATATCTCTGTTTTTAATTCATCCAGAGTGGGGCTTTATTTGCATATACATTTTTTAAAGTTGCCCAACTTTCGCAGCTTTGAAACATTTTTGATAAAATATATACATACAAAACTGACAATTTGGTGCGTTTTTTTTTTTAACACACCGCATATACAGTACAGCAGAGATGGTCAGTATCTTGAATACAAATTGTATATTTTACCTATATCTGGAACAGAAATATAAAAGTATCTTGTATCTCTGATATAAATTTATCTGTATACTGTATCTTAAAATGATATATTTGATACAAGCTTCATTTCAGGAATCTCTTCCCCCGCCGTAGTGACGTTTGAAATAAAAATTACGCATCTTCCAACTAATAGGAGTGCCAAAAATATGATACCTAATCTCGAGGTTTGAACTACTGCACAAGCGCACTTATTATTGTGTTAGCTGCAGTGGCGTAGGGAGGATTACCGGAAATGTCGCTGTGGTCAAAACTCTGCCGAATTCTGCTTACATATTTTACTTGAATAACTGGAAAAAATTTCTTCTACCGCCTTAACAGTTATCTAGGGTTAATAATTAATTAATTACTTTAGTGGTATGGCCAAGGTGGAATGAGAGGGTAATTGGCCCCCTAAGTTTCTAGCTTGACCCCCACCCAACTCCCAGAAAAATTACCGATGTCAAACTAAAAATGAAATGATTGTAAAAATAATATACTTTTAAAACTAGCTGTAATAATAATACATCAAACTATAAGTACTATAAGTAACGAACTATAAGTTCGTTACATTTATTACATTTACAATACTCGTACTAAAAGGTTAGTAGTGCCTCCTTCCAACGATAATTTTCTTGCCTCTCCAAATTTAGAAGTCTAGCTACGCGCCTGAAATTAAGAATAAAGATTGAGCGTCTGAAAGTGGCGCAGCGCGCGGCTTCGAATAAATTTTTCCCTATTTTTCACTATTTTTATAAGCCATATTTACAGAGCTGGGCATTTGCGGCATATTTTGCGGTACTGCGGTACTACCGCAAACCGCAAACCGGAACCGCATAACGCAGTACCGCAAAGGATCGCTGAAAGTACCGCAGTACCGCTACCGCATTCAAATTTCCGCGTACCGGTTTGGTGCCGGTTTGGTAGTTTGGTAGTACCGCAGTACCGCAGTACCGCAAAATATGCCGCAAATGCCCAGCTCTGCATATTTACTTATTTGAATATGACTGGATTTAGGGCAGTCACAAAGAAATTCAAGAAATGAAGAAACTTTTCCTATTATAAAACAGTGTAGTGCCTTATTAAATGAAACATTTTACGATATCATAAACGCAAAACCTGCGAAAGTTCCCGGTGGTTTCAAAATTAAATCAGTAAGGATTACTTCATCAAAATTTTTGTTTACGTACCAAAACTAATTTTAGGCATGCCATTTAAAATATAATGATTTCAGCGACTTAAAAGTTAATTTATTATTTCTAATCTTCAAACTTAAACTGATTAGAGAAATATCTTGTATAGAGAAAGTATATTAGATATGTATTTTGTATCTCTGTATCTTGCCCTTTTCTTAAAAAGTATCTTGTATCTTGTCTCTTTGGTACGCAATAAGCTAGTATCTTATATTTTGTTTCTAAGAAACATTTCTTAAAGTATCTTGTCTGTCTCTGATATACAGTATGTACAGGGTGGGGCACGGGAACCAAGTGTTTTTGGAATAATCAGGAAAATGATATTTATTTTTGTAAAGAAAATATATTGGTAGAACAACATTCGTAAGAACATAGCATTTCATGTCATAATAATCATGTACCGAAAATTATATCTGGCATATGATGTCCTTGGCCGTCGACGCATTGTTGAAGGCGTTTACGAAAATTGGCCTCCACTCTTCCCAGCAGGTCTCTGTTGATTTGGATGATTTGTTGACGGATCGCTTCCTTCAATGCATCTAATGTACGGGGCTTGTCCTCGTAGACACGTGACTTGAGGTACCCCCATAGAAAGAAGTCACATGTGGACAAGTCAGGGGACCGAGGGGGCCATGCAATGTCACCAAATCTCGAAATGAGATGGTTGGGAAACAGGGGGCGAAGAACAGCCATTGACGCTCTGGCGGTGTGTGGCGTGGCCCCATCTTGCTGAAACCACAAATGTCGACGAGCAATACGCCTTCTTCGTAACTCAGAGATGAAAAAGGTGTTCACCATCTCAATGTAACGCCCAGATGTTATGGTAACGGTAACCCCATTTTGTTCGAAGAAATAGGGACCGATGACGCCAAACATTCCCACCGCGCACCAAACTGTAACCTTAGGGCTATGCAGCGGTTTTTCATGGAGTTGTCGCGGATTTTCAGCAGCCCAATACCGACAGTTTTGATTGTTGACGGCCCCATTAAGGTGGAAATGGGCTTCATCACTCATTACCACCATCATGTTTTCATTCTGCTCATAAAGTGCAAGCATTTCCTGTGCAAAATTCAGTCGTTGGGGGCAATCGTTTACATTCAATTCCTGCACCATCGCTAACTTGTATGGGTGAAAATGTAATTCTTCATGCAAAATCCGTCTAACAGTACGATTGCTGATTCCGAGTGCAGCTGAATGTCTCCGAGCAGAGCGGCCTGGGCTTTGCAACATCGCTTGTCTGACCCTTTCAACGTTCTCTGGAGTACGCACAGTGCGTTGCGGCCCCTTCGGTTTTGTTTTCATTATTGAGCCTCCTGTTCGAAGATTGTTAACCCAACGTAAGATTGTGTCACGAGCGGGAACAGAGTCATTTCGATGAATGTTGAATCTGCGGCGAAACGCACGCTGAACTGCTGTCACTGACTCGCCACTCCTAACAAAATGATCATACGCGAACATGCGGTGTTCTAACGTCCACTGCTTCATGATGGCACCTGAAAGATAAAGGTGAGTGTTAGTTAAAGTTAAATGCTATGAACCCAGGAATGGAATGCTACCTACCGCACGCCCCTCCCATTCCTAATGGCCGATTACTAGCTATTCAAAAAACACTTGATTCCCGTGCCCCACCCTGTATATAAATAAATACATTGCTCTTAAGTGGGCGTATCATTCGTCCTTTCATTCATCGTTCCATTTAGGTTTTATTGCTGGAATATTTTTAGTGTAACTTTTATATTAATTTAATCTAGGATCTTCTCCAAAAGGAATAACAGGATCACCTGAAGATCAGGGCCCCCAGGCTTCTTTAGTTAGCCTTATAAGGTTAACTAACGAAAATATCACGACCTAACCTAACCATTCGTTAGATCAACTGTACGCCCTTGACGACTGGTTAGGTTAGGTCGTGATATTTTCGTTAGTTAGCTCTATAAAGCTAACTAAAGAAGGCTGAGGGCCCTGATCTTCAGGTGATCCCCAATTTGTACTGGTCGTCCTGAAAGGGTTAAGCCTGAAATCGATATAAAATTCTTTCTAAAAATACCACTATCTCTGTCTGAAAATTTAAACTAAAAACAATGTAATGAAGCCAGTTACTGTACAGGGTCTTCGAAAAGTCTGCCACCCCCTACAAAATGTACATATTGTAATACCAATTTTATTTTTGTGTGATTAATTGAATTTATATGTGATTCATTGCCTTTTTTTTTTTTTCCACGTATTAGAGTCGTGTGAACAATGGCAGACCAGTCCACTTACACTCTGGAGGAAAGGATAGTGATGAGCACATGAGCACTGGCAAAACGATGCATGATATCCAGAATGATTTCAACACAAGATTCAATAAGGCTGTACCACCAAACGAGACGGTATTACGCTGGGAGAAAAAGCTGTTTGAAACTGGCTCCATCAAGGACAGACCACGGTCGGGAAGACCAACAACGCGAGCAGAACAATGTAAAGGTGTGATTGCATCGGTGGCTCGTTCATCGAAAAAATCAATTCGGAAACGATCACAGAACTTGCAGTCCCCATGTTCACAATGAGAGATCACATGACAAAAGATCTCGACATGAAACCATACCATAATCCTTTGTTACGAAAATGATGGCACACACAGATATTCTTGATTAGTAACTGTAATTAGTAACTGTATTTACTGTAATTAAAGTAATTGTCTCAAGTGACACCTACCACATATACTGTAAATACAATTCATCATTTCATTAAATCCCGTTCGGCTCTCGCATGACACAAAAATCTTACATCGTTCGGTTCCCTATTACGTGTCAAAATAGGTTAAGGAAAGGTTCCTCTCAGAATTAGGTTCTGAACTGGGAACCACATAGACAATAACGGGTAACTTATTAGCCTTCGTTTTAACTCTATACTAGCAGAAGCCCGTGGTAAAAATACGAATCCAGGACAAAAACTCACTGGACAAAAACTCACCACTTAAATACAAAAGAGGCAAACTCACCAGACAAATGTTTTTGCGAAATACATACACTCTAGTCTAGATCTTAAGATTTTAGACTCATTGTAGATAATTACTCTTCATCTTTTAAATTGTTGTTTTTAACCAAATCGGTATAATAATGTAGTTTTGGTCACTGATTTCAAAAATAACTTTCTTTTTTTGGAGAAATGAAAAACAAACATGTTACAGCACTTTAAATAATTAATGTGTTTTTTAACGAAAATATCATAACTTAACCGGTGCTACTGTAGTATGCGGTCTACCTACGATTCGGCGGTCTACCTTTTAATTATAGCTTCTTATCTTGTTTACTAATTGTTTGTTTACATCCCATTGTCAATCGCCCTTGACGATTGGTTAGGTTTAGTTAGGCTGACCATATTTCCTTGAGACAAAAACGGGACATTGGGATGGCAAAAAAGGGACGGGGGTTATGTAATATTCTGTATTCATGAAAAAGTAAGTACATAAACCGGGACAAAATTGACATTTTTATTAAAACGACGGGACGGCCAGGAAATATAAAAAAAACGGTACTGTCCCGTTCAAAACGGTACGTATGGTCAGCCTAGGTTTAGTCATGATATTTTCGTTAGTTTTAACGAAAATATCATGATTAAACCTAACCAATCGTAGGTAGACCGCATACTACAGTAGCACCACTTAACCTAACTAGTCGTCAAGGGCGTATAGTTGACCAAACCGGGCATTCAATTAACCTAACTGGGCATTAATTTATAACGAAAGATTGGTGGGTTGGTGAAAAATTAATATTGGTTGGTTGGTTTAAAACAGAACAATTTGAAAGATGAATAATTTGAAAGATGAGTAATTATCTACAATGAGTTTAAAATCTTGAGATCTTAAGATCTAGACTAGAGTGTATGTACATATTTCGCAAAAACATTTGTCAGGTGAGTTTTTGTCCGTTGAATTTTTGTCCGGTGAATTTTCGTCCAGTGAGTTTTTGTCCGTGCCCCTAAAAATACGCTCAAACACTCAACAGGGGCAATTTTATGTTTTTTAATAATATTTCACGGAATGAGCACATACGCAAACAAACAAACATTATCCGATTTCAGCTTTACTTATAATTTTCCCGTAGGTTTCGATTAATTTTAAGCAACTTTTACCTAATAATTTTTTCTCTCGAGTAGCCGTTTTCATGTTTTAGGGTGGGACAGACAGACAGACAGACAACATTAGCCCATTACTACTTTAATGCACACCTTCCAAAGTAACAGAAAGACTAATCTTACAAATCACCAACCCACACATTCCACTATCGCCTACTCATCATGGATTCAGACCTCACCACTCAACCACGACATTACTCACTAACCTCACGCAGCACATCATGGATGGCATCAACTCCAGACAACCAGCTCAACGTACACTATTAACAACAATAGACATTAGTAAAGCATTTGATGCTATCCCACGCTTCCCTCTCATAAACAAAATACTCAACACAAACATGCACAATAACACTAAAAGGTGGCTGAATAACTATCTTTCAGGAAGATACTCACATGTCACATTTAATGGCAAGTCATCCAAAAACAAGCTTTTTCCGAACGGGGTCCCTCAAGGCTCTGTTCTCTCACCAACACTCTTCAACTTATACATGCATCACATTCCAACACCCATAGATAATAAGCTTACCTTATCATCATATGCAGATGACATCACTCTAACATCCACCCACAACAACATCGAGACCGCTACAAATAACCTACAAACATACATAAACAGTATACAAGACTGGCTCACACACAATAGACTCAAAGTAGCGCCCACAAAATCAACCATCACCTTGCTTACAAGCAACACAAAATAACACCAGGTAATTCCACAGCTTACACTAAACAACATCAACATTCCACACACTCACAGGACCAAAATACTTGGAGTCACATACAACACATCATTATCTTTTGCAAACCACATTCAGGACATTAAAAACAAATGTACGTCAAGACTTAACACGCTTAGGGTACTAACAGGCACAAACTTTGGACACCAGCAGGAAACAACATCACTCATATACAAACAATATATTCGCTCAGTTATAGACTATGCTAGCCCATGCTGGGCACCCATTATCTCAAACACACACATAAACACCTTACAGACAATACAAAACAACGCACTTCGTATCATTACAGGATGCACTCAAACAACACCAATAGAACACCTGCACACAGAAACAAAAATACTGAAAGTTAGGGAATATTTAGACATGAGGGGAACACAATTCATGGCAGCAGCGACAACTAACCCACAACACCCTTGCCACTACATGTACAATCATGCACCAACACCTCGCACCATTAAGGTAACACCAGAGAGACATTATAACCAAATACTCCATTCCATATCACGCCCCACAGACATCACACAGTACAGAAAACACATACACACACACACCTAACCCACAAAGCACTGACACGACTCGGTCCGAATGCGGTCCTAGGTGCGAAGCTGCCACCCATTAACAGGTCAGAGATCAGCTTGAGCAGATCGGATCGAGTTAACTTAGTACGATTCCGATGTGGACATCACCCCAACTTACGGACATATAAACACAGACTAGACAACTCCATAGACGACACCTGCCACCTGTGCCAAGACACACCACAAACAATTGAACACATTATGACAGACTGTACCGCTCTAGCACAACAACGAACACAACACACCATCACTAGTGCGCTGAACCTCTGGTCCAGGGGTGGGGAACCTTTTTTCATTGGAAGGCCGCATTTCATTTAACCAAGACCCTATTAGGCCGCATGCTGAGAATTTAACATATACAGTACAACAAAATGTCATATTTTAGTCTACAATCTACATATTTACTAATTTTAAATCAAACTTGATAATACGTGAGGGCTTTTATAATAAATAAAAAAATTCAGCAAGTGCACATTTATTTTTGGGGGGAATAATTGACAATAGAACTAATATTAAGTGAAAAATTATATTAAGTGAAATGATGTTAATATGATATTAAGTGAAAAATTATATTAAGTGAAATGATGTTAATATGATATTAAGTGAAAAATGATATTAAGTGGAATGATAATATGATATTAAGTGAAAAAGTGATAAACCATTTAATGACTTTTTTTGTGACTGCTTATTGCGGGACGGGAGTCATACATTTGGTTCCAACATCGTTGACCGTAGTTTTAGTTCGTCCTCCAGGTGAATATTCGTCATCTGAGATCTCAAGCGCGTATTGATTTGAGTCTCATATGAAAACGTTGATTCACAACAGTAGGTTGTGCCGAAACAAGACAACATTCGACGAGCATGTTGGCGCAGACGTGGGTATTCAACGGCACTTTTCCATATTTCAACAGGATCCTTCTTAGTATCAAATAGAGACAAGGATATTATCTTCTAATAGCTCAATCAACTCCATCTGTAAATCTTCAGGTGCTTTGGAGACATCAACCAGGTGTGGTTCGAAAGCTAGTTTCAGTGTGAAGTCAAGTTTCTCAAAATCTTCAAATCTTTCATCGTATTCTTCAATCAGGGAGTCTAGGACAGCTGTATATTCTTTCACATCGCATTCCCTTAATGATTTGCTTGTATCTTCTTCATCAATTACCTTTGCCAGTTCAGGGAAGTGTTCAGCTGAAAGTTCCGATCGGGTAAGGATAGTTTTGAAAAAGCGCAACTTCCTCCGAAAAGCCTGGATTTTTTGCCACATTTCAAATATGGATTTAGTTTTACCTTGCAAAGAAATATTCAGGTAATTTTGCTTTGACATTACGTCATACAAAAATGCAACATTTCTGTAGAAATCCTTTTTTGACAATTCACATGGTTCAATGAGTTCCTCAAAAAATCTTGTGATTTGTTTTCGCAAAGACAAAAGTTTTTCAAAGACTTGCCCTTGTGACAACCAGCGCACTTTAGAATGATACGGAAGATCCACAGTGAATGTTTCATCATCAAGCATAAGCATATTGCGAAACTGGCGATGTCGTGATGCATTTGCTCTAATGTAGTTCACAATACGTATAACTTTACTTAATGTGTCACTTAAAACAGTAGATTTGGCACAGAGATTCTGTTGATGCAAAATACAGTGAAAGGAAATCAAGCTATCTGGATTTGACAGTACTTTTTGTAGTAGCACAACAAATCCTGCACATTTTCCTCTCATGGAAGTTGCACCATCTGTGCATACACTTACTAAATTACATAAATTCAGTTTCGCTTCACGACATTTTTCTTTGAAGAGAGACAAGACGTCAATTCCACGTGTCTTCCCCGTAAGGGTACCCAAAGCCAGTAACTCCTCGTAGCATTGAAAATCTGCAGTTATAACACGAATAAAAAATGACACTTGCGCTGAGTCAGTAATATCAGTGGACTCATCCAAGGCAATCGAATAATAAGTATTTTCGCTTTGGCATATTGGCTGTTGCTGCTTTTGAAGCTTCATCTTCGTAAGTGCAGATTTTCGGGGTTCTCCTTCCAATATAGCATACTTGTGGTTCTTATGAGTTGCATAATGCTGATATGCATTGTGTTTCTTCACTGTTGCAATTATGGCGTTGCAGAGCAAACACATCATTTTATCTTTTTCAGCAACTATGAAATACTGCAATTCCAATTCTTCATGGAATACTCTGTTCTCTTCCTTTAATTTTCTTACACAGTTTTTGACATGATTGGGGTACCAGAAGATTTATAAATAAAAATGGTACACGAATTGATCAAAGATTTACAGTTTTAAAGGAAACAAGCGTGCGTGTCACTATCGGAGAATCGTCAGTAACTGTCATCCAGTCAGCCAGTCGAGTTGATCGTTGATAGGTAAGGGCGTAAGCCGTAAGGCAACGCTGCCAGTTTCAACTGGCAGCGTTGCCATATTTCCTATTGTTCAAGCCATAAAGAAGGCTTGTATGTGTAAGAAGCAGTGAAGCTGAAACCATGATCTAATGAAATAGCCTAAAGCCCTAAAGGGGTATCAGTTGCTGTCCATTATCGTACGGTATGAATTCTGAATGTCAAACAGGCAGAAGGCCGCAACTAGTACCCCAAAAGGCCGCAGGTTCCCCACCCCTGCTCTGGTCCACTCCGGAGAGGGCGATCGGTTACCTGCGTGCCGCCGGCTTGCTCGATCAGGGTGGGCTGATCGGCTAAACAACAACAACAACTACTTTAATTCACCAAAATGTGTCTGTATATTAATTAATCACAAAAATAAAATTGGTATTACAATGTGTACATTTTGTAGGAAGTGACAGAACTTTTCGAACACCCTGTACAATATATTCATAAAAAAATGTTAGGATCAATGAAAGAAAGCCACCCCCAGCCTTTTTTAGTTACCTTTATAAGGCTAACTAACGAAAATATCACGACCTAACCTAACCAATCGTTACGTCAACTGTACGCCCTTGACGATTGGTTAGGTTAGGTAGTTATAGTTTCGTTAGTTAACCTTATAAAGCTAACTAAAGAATTAATTAGTCTTTGTATTGTCAATATTTCAAATTTTATTTGCGAGTGAGTGGGTCAAGTTTTAAGTGCTACTCTTCTGCATTTAATTAGTACTGTAGATATTAATTGAAAAAAATTAAAAGAATATATTAATTCGCAAAAGTATTCAGCCTTTCTATTATTATTATTATTATATATATATATATATATATATATATATATATATATTCCCCGCAAGGGGGTTCTAAGCTCGTGCTCTTGAGTGCTCTTTGTTCTCGTTTGTACGTGCTTGTTCCTGGAGGTTTCACGTGCGCCCTCCCGGCCCTAGCACCCAAGGATGATGGGGCTCGACCCTGCAGTCCTTGTCATCCTTGGTCTTTTTCCACTTCGACTGTCCCCTCCACCCTTTCTTTTTCCTCTGTCTTTCCTCTCACTTTTTCTTTGTTTTTCCGCCGAGATATGCCCTTTTAAATAGAGGCGAATCGGTTCTTCCCGAACTTAAAAAAAAAATATATATATATATATATATTAAAGTCTCCAATTTTTTTTTTCAGTAGTTTTATATTTGTTTCAAATAGAACGTAAAGTTGAAAAAAGTAAATATTTGTTTCGAAGACGCCGCTCCAAATTTTGTGTGAATAAGTTAAAAAAGTATCGTTCAAATTTAATGAGATGACACATTAATCTTTTATAAAACACGCGACGTTCTATAAACATGTGAAAAATAAAGGAACTAAGTTAAGTTCTTCGTTACTCCAACACACTTCATGAAACACGTTCGAGAAAACAACTAAATATTACGATGCCTTTGGGACTCGCGTCTGAATCTCATTAAAAGTAAATGATAAATAAAGTTCCATAGGGAAAGTAATAACTAGTTAATATTGGTAATAAAGAAAAATAAACTAAAAAGCTACGTTGATGTGAGGGACATATTTCTTACAAAACTGAAACAAAAAGTTTAAATTAAAGAAATTGTTCTACTTGCTGACAATACGCAATGAACGAACTTGCAAGTTGCTTCTTTACTCTGATTTAGGCGAAAACTTAATAACTATTTTAATAAGTTTTGCGTTCATCGTAAATTAATAAAAAACAAATGAGCTAAAACATTTATATTTTCATTATTTGAAAGCAAAAGAGTGTGTGTGTGTGTGTGTGTGTGTGTTAAAGTTCTCATTTTCATCTCCAATGACATTTTTTGGAACAGGATGTCGAACCATTCTTTAATTAAATTGGAATAATGGAGGGATCACCTGAAGATCAGGGCCCCGAGCCTTCTTTAGTTACCTTTATAAGGTTAACTAACGAAAATATCACGACCTAATCTAACCAATCGTCAAGGGCGTACAGTTGACCTAACGATTGGTTAGGTTAGGTCGTGATATTTTCGTTAGTTAGCCTTATAAGGCTAACTAAAGAAGGTTGGGGGCTTTGATCTTCAAGTGATCCTAACGGAGTTTATAATCGTAATAATGACTTCATTTTAAAAATCTTAAAGATAAAAGTAAACAATGGAAGGAACAACTAAATAAAATGTATTAAACGTTTTCCTTCTCTAACTTCATTCGCTATTTAAACTTCTTAATTGCTTTTAATTATCGACCATACATTTATGCTTTTCAAGCAATTGCTAGTTTTCGAAAAAGTGGAAAAGCAATAAATGGAAATAGAATCGCAAAATCAATCCAATTATAACAATCCTCACCTTTTGCATAGGCAGTAAACGCAATTAACACTTTCGCTGAGGTTCGAATTTTGGAAGACTATACGGGCAACCCGCAGTGAAAGAGATAAATAATAAAGTTCTATTGTAAGAGCAATTTGTAGGTAAATTAAAATAGTACACACTGTAAACAGTAAAGTTACGCATAACACAAAAATCTTACGTCGTTCGGTTCCCTATTACGTGTCAAAACAGGTTAAGGAAAGGTTCCTCTCAGAATTAGGTTCTGAACTGGGAACCACATAAACAATAACGGGTAACTTATTAGCCTTCGTTTTTAACTTTATACTAACAGAAGCCCGTGGTAAAAATACGCTCAAACAATCAACAGGGGCAATTTTATTTTGGAGCAAGTGTAGTTTACGTCCCCCTGACGCAAAAGGGGACACAAAGTACATTAGGTCAAAGTTGGGGAACGTAAACTACACTAGGATCTTTAGGAGACATTTTTTAAATGAATCCATCAAATAAAACGTTAAAACTAACGAAAAATATTACGACTTAACCTAATCAATCGTATATATATACATATATATACATTTAACTGCAATGACCACGCAGTATATAAATGAATAGAAACGACATAAGTATTAAGGAACGTTTCTGCACACGAGGAAGAGAAATCACGAATAAATGAAAAATGAGGCGAACCGCCCGGGAATCGAACCCAGGGCCTTCCAATTGCCGGTTGGATGCGCTACCATTACACTACGGACCTCGATCATTCACAAATCGAAATTCTCCTACATAGGGCAGAAACCAATGCCCTGAGAGGGCACCCTCGCAAATCGTGAATATGTGCATTTAACTGCAATGACCACGCAGATAAATAAAAACCGGCGAGACCACTTGAAAGAGCGTTAAAATCTGTATAAAAACCATTATATTCTATTCCTGTGATTTTAATTCTTACCATTTTTTTCCCCACAGAAACCATGGCATCATCTATTTTGAACGATTCAGAGAAAAAGCGAGTTCTTGACCGCATTCGAGCTGTCACATTTCGTGAAGCAAAGGAAGTTGGTGCAACTTTCATAACTCGACACTGGGTGGCTGAGAGATTAAAAAGATCAGAAGACTGTCAAAAGGAATTGGAATAAGAATCCTGAAGATTGTGAAACAGAATTTCGAGGAGGAAGACCGGAGAAATTATCTCAAGAATCGAAAGACATTGTGCTTGCTGCATCACGGCGCCGAAAGAAGAGCTGCTCTGAGGTAGCGAAAGAGATACTTATCCGTCGTGGTAAGATAGTCAATCGGCAACTTGTGCATCAATTTCGAGTTCGCCAAGGCTTGAGTGCTTGGCATGAAATAGCTAAGCCACGGAAGTGATCTTAATATTGAAGATCGGCTATGGTTTTGTGATTATCTTGAGGAATGGACGGAAACGATTTCCTTCACTTGGTTGTCAGCGATGAATTCTTCGTTTATGTCTCCAGAAAACCAAATTTTCAGAATGATCGGGTTTGGGCAACAACTCCTGATGAAGTCCCAGACGACCAGAAGTATCGAGAAATAGTAAAAAATCCAGCATGTGTGGGTGTTTTCATTATGTTCTCTATTCGGAAGCTCATCTGGGTTATCAAACCAAGAGGAACCAGTTGGGATGGGCCTTATTTTCGAAATGTAATTTTAGCCCAACATGTAATTCCGTTTTTGAAAGACCCCGAGTGTGTTTTAGATGTTGAACAGGCAACCTTTCTTCACGACAAAGCCCCCTGTATGAAAGCACTTGCGACTCAACAACTGCTTAAGGAAAATAACATTGATTTTTTCGGAAATAATGAATGGCCTGGCAATTCTCCCCCACAGGGGGACGTAAACTACACTAGGATAATGTAGGGGAACGTAAACTACACTCGGCACCACAGGGGGACGTAAACTACACTTGCTCCTTTATTTTTTTAATAATATTTCCCGGAATGAGCACATACGCAAACAAACAAACAGTATCCGATTTCAGCTTTATTTATAATTTTCCCGTAGGTTTCGGTTAATTTTAAGCAACTTTTACCTAATAATTTTTCGTGTTTTAGGGTGGGACAGACAGGCAGACAGACGACAACATTAGCCTATTACTACTTTAATTCACCAAAATGTGTCTGTCTGTCTGTCTGCCCGTCTGTCCACAGAAAAAATGTTTACGTTTCTGAACCGATTTCGACCAAACTTCGTGTGGTGGGTGTGGGTGATGAGTAATAAACGAAAATATATGTGTGACCAGCCGCCCCCCCCACGCTACCAATTACTGGGCCCGAAGGCCCCAGCACCGCGATAAATTATAGAAAATAACGCAGCCATGAAAATCTTGAGCTTCACATTGTGTCAAGATTTGTGAAGCTTAAAATTTCATGACTATAGTTTTATTGACCAAATAATTGAACCCCCCCAATTACTTTTTACTATAATTCACCGAATGTCTGTCCGTCTGTCCGCCGAAAACATTTTTACATTTCTGAACCGATTTCGACCAAACTTCGTATGGTGGATGGGGGTAATGAATAATGAACGAAAATACAGTATATGTGTGACCAGCCCCCCCCCCCCTCAATTACTGGGCCTGAAGGCCCCGGCACTGCAATAAAACTATAGAAAAAAACGCAGCCATGAAAATCTTAAGCTTCACATTGCCGCCCGTAATAATAATAAAACAAATTGTTGCCACAGTCTTTTATCATAGTGAAGGATAATGGAATGTAAAAGGAAGCAAGGTACATCAGTGTCACGAAAAGAAGCTGACGCCCAGAGGAAAAGAAACAAGCGACAAGATCCAGAATTCAGAAATCGGGAACGTGAGAGAGATGCTCAAGCACATAGATCACTGCATGTGAGGATGATGATTACATTGTTAATCAACTATTATCATAGCTGTGCTTCAGCCCTCCGACTTACTGGGCCCAAAGGTCCCAGCACTGCAGGTCTATCTAAATGGGCATGTAGAGCCCTGTTTAGCTAGTAGTAATAATTCACCGTCTGTCCGTCTGCCTGTCTCCTTTTCAGGTCCAAACGGCTGGACCGATTTTTATGAAACTTTGTGACAACATGCTGTGGGGTCCCTGACGTGTTTTCAGCAATTTTTTTTTGGATCGGGTGTCTTGCAAAAAGTTTATCCCAATTTATCCCCAAAAATATTTATATGCTAAAACACGAAGCATTTAAACTTCAAGATTTTTAACTTCTAAAATTTTCTTAAAATAAACCAAGTCCCATCACGTTTCTTCAGAGTTTCATACACTTTTGTGGAATGAAGAAAATGAAGTTGGTGAATAAATTTAAAAAAGAATGTAGCCATCAAAAATTTTAACTACGCATCGGAAGCCATGATAAGTAAAAAAAATGTGACAAGTTGTATTTGAAATTTAACTGCTTCGTGAGCTTCAAGTAAATTCTGTGAAGCTGCATTTAAAATTTAAGTGATTCGTGAGCTAATTGTAAATGTTAAACTCTAACTTGCTCAGAGAATATCTCGCCCGTAGGACGGGTATTTTTGCTAGTTTTATATAATTATCTACAATACTATAAAAAGCCAGTCCTCTCTGTCTGTCTGTCCGTCTGTAGACACCATATATTTACTATTAAGCGATTCTGAACATAGAAATAAATGCGCTTTACTTTGTTTCAACTTTTCACTGTACCGCGTTAAGATTCTCATTGCTGCGTTCTTTTCTCAATAAAGATTGAGCGTCTGAAAGTGGCGCAGCGCGAGGCTTCAAATAAATTTTTCGCTATTATAAGTTGAAGGCCACATTTACTTCTTTGAATATGTGACTGGATTTAGGGCAGTCACAAACAAATTCAAGAAATGAAGAAACTTTTTCTATTATAGTTTTATTGACCTAATAATTGACCCCCCAATTACTGAGGGTTTAATTATTCGGTCAATAAAACTATAGAAAGGAACGCAGCAATGAAAATCTTAAGCTTCACATCCGAACCTATTGTATCAAGATTTGGGAAGCTTAAAATTTTCATGGCTGCGTTCTTTTCTATAGTTTTATTGACCGAATAATTGACTCCCCAGTAACTGAGGGCCGCAGGTACCCCAGTTAATGAGGCCGAAGGCCTCAGCACCGCAGGTCTAGCTAAACATTCAAATTTTTGTCTGAATGAATTGTGTGTATATGTATATATATATATATAATATATATATATATATATATATATATATATTATATATATATATATATATATATATATATATATATATATATATATATAAAATTCAGATTTTTGTCTGATTGAAAAAATTATAATTTTTCCTTAGGTTTCGATTAATTTTAAACAACTTTTACTAAATTTTTTCTCTCCAGAAAGCCGTTTCTGTGTTTTAGGGTGGGACAGACAGACAGACAGACAGCATTAGCCTATTATACAGGGTGTCCCAAAAAAACTATATACTCTTTATAGCATCATATATTTTATAATTTAAAAAAAACCAAACAATATACTGTTATAGCAATTGCCAATGAAAGGTAAATTAGTAATCTAAGTGATCAAAATGTTATAGCGAGTTGTTTGCATATAAAATTTAATTAACTACGCCAATTGCTCAAAATGTTCTCCGGTGGCATTTTGAACATTTTGAGCACTTGGCGTAGTTAATTAAATTTTATATGCAAACAACTCGCTATAACATTTTGATCACTTAGATTACTAATTTACCTTTCATTGGCAATTGCTATAACAATATATTGTTTTTTTTTTTTTTAAATTATAAAATATATGATGCTATAAAGAGTATATAGTTTTTTTTGGGACACCCTGTATATACCAAACAAATATACCAGACAGGGAACCTATACGGTCAATTTTAGGCATCTTTTATTACTTGGAACATCGCAAAATCCCATTTAGGGGTATTTACTTGAATGCTTTTGGATCTTTCTTGTTTACAGGGTAGAGAGTTATGGATCACCTCCGCGGCACCTGTAGGAATACAATAATTGTAAAACTAAATACTTATTCAATCACTCACCTATTGGGCCATTTTCTTGCACCTCTCCATACATAGTTCGGTTAAGGAAAACTGGAGCGTTGTCATTGACATCCTTCACAATGATTCTCACAGTGACTTCTGTGACATGAATTTGACCCGTTGCGCGTCGTAACACTCCTTCTGAGGTTAAATGGTTTAACTGAGCCTCGTAATCGGCGTCAAAGCTTGGATTTCGGGGATCAAATCTAATGCATTTGTCTCCGGTAAAGAAAGGTTTTGTCATTGTTGCCATAGAATGAGCAAGAGGAATCTTAGGCCAAGTGCCATTCGTTCCTAAATTGAGCAGTTTTGCGTCTCTTGAAAATCTTAACTTCCTTCTTTCTTTTTGGCGAATCAATCTTATGTTTTTGAAGTTAGCTCTCCTTGTATGTTTATAAAATCGCCTAAGTATGTCAGAATTTTTAAAAGTATTTCTTGTCACTTTAAGCGTCTTGAATGAGTTATCATTTTTTAATTTATTATTTTTCGGTAATTTGTAATGGAAATTTCTATCAGTTTTGTTAACTAAAGGAATATTGCTTTCAACAGTTTCGCAAAATTCACAAATCTCCAAATTTCTGTTATTTTGTTTTATTTTCCGATTTTGAGTTTTAGTGAAAATATCAGGTACAGATTTCCGGAAGTTTAAACTTCTACCAGAAAACCAGATTGCATTACGCTTTCCTATTTTCTTATCTTGAAAATGCAATAATTTAGCGTCTTTTGTACTACCAATATCGCTATAAAAATTTTCGCTCTTGTAGTGATTGTTATTGATATTTAGTGGATAATTAAGAGGGCCACTTCCTTTGGCAGTAGCAGTTTTATAAAACAGTTCACTCGCCCTCATTCCAAAGCGATTTTTAAAGAAGAGTGAAAAGTGGCCAAGATGTCTTAAGAGAGTCGCTTCCCTCTTTCTCTTCGTCACGATCGGTGTTCGAACATTCACCTCCCTTTTCAGTCTCTTTATGTCCGACCATTTGGTTTGGCCATCATGAACCTTGACCTTAAGTATCCACACTGGTTTCCCATTTGGAGAGTCCCTGTCTAGTGCCTGCGAAAAGAAAAGAAAACAAACTGTTACTGAAGAATAAAAGACGATGTGACGAAACCCCAAAACTTTACAATTTAGATTTATTACTCCATAATTAATTATACATTTACTATCATAAAAATAAGAAAATATCGCTTTTAAGTAATTTGGCCGACGTCGTGGCCGTTGATCAGCGAAGTTAAGCAACAGTGGGTTAGGTAGTACTTGAATGGGGGACCGTTCTTCGCTTCTAGATGAGGTAGCGACCAGTGGTTCGGATCTCGCGTAAAGCTGTAGATCCCATCCGTCGCATGACCTTTACTGATACATAGGAGGTTAAACAACCCCAAAACAACAACTTAAGTAAATTGGCAAAGCGAGTTTATGTAATTCTAAAGTCTACAGATTGGCCTATTTACATGTTATAAAGCGGACTTGTCGGTGGCAATGCCCTTTATTTTTATAAAAATATTAAAATTAAAAAAAATTATTCACATTACTTAAGGATTAAGTCGTTTGAAATGATCTCAGCTTTACATATATGAAAATCTTATTTCCAAAGTTACGATAATCATTGATTTAATAATGAAAACAGAAAGGTTTTTGCAGTTATTTATTTCGGAACGAAGAAAGGTCTCTCTTGAGAACCGTTTCTACGAATCAGGCAAATATTCATAAAATACAACTAATTGGCTGTCTATCATTTCACGCCTTTTTTGTCATATATATATATATATATATATATATATATATGAAGGAGGGGGCAAGGGCGAGTGCCCGCAAAAATGCCCCCCCCCCTGTATAAGAAGGAGAGAACCAAAATAAAAAGTCTCTTGTTTTTAATAAATTTTGAAAAGATTGTGTAGTCTGTAAGAGGCATGTACGCTATGTGTAGTGAAGAATAGAGGGAGAAGTGTGTGTTGGAGAGCATGCTGGATTGCTCACAGGTAGACGAGACACGGAGAAAGATCAGCTAAAGAGGACAGTGACAGGAAAATGGAGAGTTCCAGCACTCCCTCTCTCCTACCTATATATATATATATATATATATATATATATACACAGTGTGTCCGTAAAGTCATGGTGGGATTTTAAATAGCTATATTATTGCAACGAAACATGATAATGGGATGAAAAAAAGGCAAATTGAAGAACAACTCTAAAAGAATAACTTTATTTAACGTAGTTCGATATGGGCTCCTCTGGTAGCCCTGCAGACATCTAGGCGGTGATTCAATTCCAGCCACACACGCCCAAGAACATCAGGAGTGACGGATGCGATAGCTTCCGTGATTCGCTCGTGCAAGTGATGAATATCCCTAATGGGTACACTGTACACGCTTTGCTTGACGTAACCCCACAAATAAAAGTCCAAAGGTGTCAGGTCCGGAGAGCGTGGAGGCCATGGCTTCCATCCTCCTCTTCCTATCCATCTCTGTGAAATTTTTTCATTAAGGAATTCTCGAACAACGTTGGCATAGTGCGGAGGAGCACCATCTTGCTGAAAGATGACATTATTGTCAATAAATTTGGGTACTGCAAAATGTTCCAACATAGCGAGGTAGTTGTGTGACGTCACAGTGGGTTCCGCGAAGAAAAATGGACCAATCACTCGATCTCGTGCTAGAGCACACCACACATTAACTTTCAGGCTATTATGCTCATGTTCAACATAGGCATGTGGACAGCCTAGACTAACTACGAGATAAAGGTTAAGCTTAGCCTAGACTAACTACAAGATACAACTTTGAGAGTTGTTCTTAAATTTGGCATTGTTTCATCTCATTATCATGTTTCGTTGCAATAATATAGCTATTTAAAATCCCACCATGACTTTACGGACACACTGTGTATATATATATATATATATATATATATATATATATATATATATATATATATATATATATACACACACACAGTATATATATGTATCTATGACCAAACTTTGACCTAATAAGACATCTCTCCAGATATAATGTTATTCAGGTAAATAAACTTTAGAGAAGAGACGCTCCTGGTTGAGAATTCTAAGACAATTCGTTAACTGGCTTTTAAATCTGATATCTCATGAAAATGGTGTTTAAAATTAGCTTTTTGTTAAAAAATGTTCAATACTTAAAAGTTGATCAAATCTGAATGGAAAAATTTACAAAAAAGGAAAAATCTTTTTAATAGATTAACTGTATGTGCAGAATTCCACACAATATAACTACTGAAACAACAAGATAATTATGAGAACAGGTTTTTGAAAATGGTTTAAATAGATAAAATAAAGCGATTTGACTATTAATGAAATTTATATAATAATAATAATTCCAATTTTTCCTCTTTCCTTTCATGTATTAAATTTCCTGATGTTTCGTTCATATAGTATGAACATCTTCAGCGTTTCCGTATTAGTTAGTCGTCTTGGAGGGAAACGACCCCTACTTTATACTTGATAAAAATTTCTCATTAATACCAACAATCTCTTTTCTAAGGTAGTTGTGCCACACTTTACATTTGGTCTCACTGAAATGTGACATCGCAAAGTTATTAAGACTCTAAAGCAAAAACTTTAAAGCCTCGGTTATAATAGAAAGATTATATCAACTTCTACTTCAACGTACTCTTATTGAAGCCTTAAAGTACGAAAAATAAGTACGAAAAAATATGTCTTTCGCTAAAGAAGTGTGCATAATAATTGCACACTTCATCACAATTTTTTTAGCACAAATCATTTTATCATTACGTATATACTGTATATTGAGTAAATTTGGCGCTTACGTGTTTTTCCCACTCGAATAGATGTGATTTAGTCGAAATGGACTTACGTTTTTCATTGGTTTAACCAATATAAAGTGGACTTCCGCGCTTCTTCCTTTGCATAGATATGTATAAATGAGTTGCCGATTCCACCATGGTCTTAACTCAATTTTGACCAAATTGTGACACGCGTTTTTTCTTTTGCACGGTGGTAATAATTCTTGAATAAAACAAAGTTACTGCTTCACTGATTTTTAATCGAACATTTCGTCTGTACACTTCAGACATTTTCAAGGAAATGATACATTTTTTAAATTTAAAATAATACAGGCAAATAAAAAATAAACTTATGTGAAGCTTATCATCTTTACATAAGAATATAAAATTAAAATTATAAATATTTTGTTCTAGGATTTGTTGGATTTCATAATTTAAATTACAAATATTCTTGTATTATTTTACACAACAAAATATTTGTAATTTTAAATTTTATATTCTTATGTAAATATGATCAGCTTTCATAAGTTTATTTCTTTTATTTACCTGTATTTTATTAACTTATTTTTATTTCAAATTTTAAAAATGTACCATTTCCTTGAAAATGTCTGAAGGAAGTGTAAAGACGAAACGTTGGACTGAAATTCAACAAAGCAGTAACTTTGTTTCATTCAAGAAGAATCCTAAAGAAGATTTCTTTGATTGAAAGAAATATTTTTCGTACTTTAGAGAAAGCTTCAATAATAATGATAATAATAATGATAATAATGAAAACACTTCTCTGAACTCCCAAACGTATTTCTCGCAAAGTGTGCGCGTGTGTGTGTGTGAGATCTTCTTTAAAACTGTTCGAGAGTAAACGAATAAAGTTTATATATATACATTTATTCAGACCCGGATAATAATTGCGGCGAGACACAACGAAAGAATTTGCACACTTTCAGTACTTTCTATCTCGGGCTTTCTTCTTATTTTTAAAACTCTTTATTCGTAAGCATTTTCATTTTAATGCAAAGTTGAACTTTATGTAAAATTTGTATCTTTGATCATGTTCGAAGTACGAAAGAAAAGTGGGAATAAATGTACACTATATAAAACAATTACATTGTCTTACTCTCAAATCCTGACGAAGATCTTAAGGTCTGCGAGAAATGCTTTCGGGAATTTGAGAAAACCTCAAAACACTACATGAAATTAAGAGCTGACCTCAAATTTCTAAAAATGAATAACAGTAATAATACAGTTTACAGTTTCTTAAGAAAGAAACCATTCATAATTACAGTTGCGGAAAAGAAAATTGCAGGAAAACAAAATATGAGTAAAATAATACTATTGGTGCTGAAAGAGCCTTCTTAGGTTATACAGGGTGTCCATAAATGATTACCCTGATTAAAGCATGCTATAACTTTTAAATAAACACTCGTATTCAAACACAGTTTTAATCATAAGTAGATAAACATACAAAGTTTTGATACATAATTAATGAACTTAATAAGCTTCCACATGTGCACCCCTAGTGGCACGTAATATGTCGTAAAATGTCGTAAAATGTCTCTGTTTCCGCAACTGTCTACCTGGATATGCTCACCAATTACGCCATCCCCCAGCTGCAGGACAGGCAGCCAACTGTCATCTTCCAACAAGATGGGGCACCCCCTCATTGGGCGCATGTTTTTCGTGAAACTCTCGACGCAACATTTCCAAATCGATGGATTGGCAGGGACGGGCCAATCCCATGGCCCCCAAGATCACCAGATATTACCCCGCTGGATTTCTTTCTCTGGGGTCATGTTAAAGATTTGGTTTATGCAACAGTTGTTCCAGATATCAGGACATTGCGAGAACGTATTACGGATGCAATTGCGACAGTTAACCCACAAATGTTGGAAAATGTGTGGCGTGAGTGTGAATACCGTTTAGACATTTTACGTGTCACTAGGGGTGCACATTAGGGTGGATCGATTTTACATTTTTTTCGATTTCCATATTCTAATAGAGACAAAAACTTGCGCATGCATGAGAAAATAGCCTCTGCAAAATCTTAGCTTAATAGGTAATCATCTTCTGCCCCCGGCAGAGCGATGAAAATCATATTTTAGTAGTCAAAAACGCATTTTTAAACCCTAGCCTAGAGTCATAAAATTTTGCGTGTGTGTTATTTCATGCCTAAGCAACGATATAAATGCTATGGGAAATAGCAGAGGCTATTTTCTCATGCATGCGCAAGTTTTCGTCTCTATTAGAATATGGAAATCGAAAAAAATGTAAAATCGACCCACCCTAGTGCACATGTGGAAGCTTATTAAGTTCATTAACTATGTATCAAAACTTTGTATGTTTATCTACTTATGATTAAAACTGTGTTTGAATACGAATGTTTATTGAAAAGTTATAGCATGCTTTAATCAGAGTAATCATTTATGGACACCCTATACTTTCTCTCTATGGTTGGTTATGAAATACACTATTCTTTTCAAGACATGCCTCTTTATACACTCACATACGCACACACACACTCACAGGAATAAATAAGTAAATATATGAATAAATAAGTAAATGTATCAATAAAGAACTACTTGAATAAATGAATCAATAAATAAGGAAATTAATAAATAAATACAGCTAAAAAAGAAGATAAAATGAAGCAGTTATTCTCGTTCTCAATTTACAGAGAATATGTTGGAATTATTATTTAAATTTGTATCAGTAAATAAAGGCGGAAATATGCTTCGACTTTCTGAATAAATAAACCCTATTCCCGTGTTTGCTTTCATTAATAAACAAGGATAATTCGTAAACTATTTAGTAACATCGCATGATATTCGTAAACATTTACTCCCAACGCCCCCGTTCAGAAATGTTAATTCTGCAGACAAATCAATATATTTATTAACTAAACTATTATGTGGAGAGTCACGTAAATAATCTATTAACATTATTATACGTTTCAGCGTAAGAAATCAAACGTGAGAGAGAGAGTTTAGTAAAGCGTTTCACCAATACTTCTTCAAATGTAAATAATATGTTTTCTATTCGTTTTACCGCTGTTGTAAAGATACGTTAAAACGAAGAAATTCACTCGAGAGCTTAACACATTCCGTGTGATCTGACCCACCAGTGGTACAAATTTGTCCCACCGGTAGGGGTCAGACCGCACGAAATGTGTTAAGTTATAATAGAACTAAAATCGAGCCAAGTTATTTAAATTATAAGACGCTAAAACAGTAGCTTATAAGTAAATACTTATGCATTTAATGCCCTTAAAAACATTTATTGGCCAACTTGAATATATTTTTCACCCAGTTTTCGGTTGGTGAACAGTATAGAGAATATAGAAAATTTTACATTTTTGTTAAAGGGCGAAATATTTCGATACGTGTTACCATTTACTGCGTCATTTCTTTAATCATTACTGTACTTACAGTAGAAATGAATACAGCATAATGTACAGTATAATGTAACATACAGTACAAATGCATAATGATTAATAGAAAGTAAAATTTCAAAACTAATGACAATTTCATTGAAAATATAAGTGACGTGACGTGTGCGCCTCTTTTATCAGACATAAAAAATATTAAACTTAATATCCTAAAGTTAAGAATTCATATAATGTATTATATTCAGCTCTCATTTACATTTTATTAATGGTAAAAGATGTTGGATCAATGAAAGAAAGCCACCCCCAAAAGTTTCTAGTAAACAATGCCACCCTAAAAAATGATCAAGTAAACAATGCCACCCCCCCAAAATCACTAAAGTAAAGAATGTAAGTAAAAACACCTTCATGAGGAATTGTTTATTATTTATTAATAAGGAATAATGTTAAGTAAAAAAAAATTGTATTTACGGAGAATGAAATTAAAATTTAGAGATGTCACAAATATGTTCACATAGTTTAAAGAAATTGTTTTCAAAGTAACGATGTTGCCACATCATCGAATATTTTAACGAAATACTAACGAATATTTTAACGAAAATATCATGACTTAACCTAACCAATTGTCAAGGGCGTACAGTTGATCTAACCCGGAAAAAAGAAATTGCGTGGGGAAAAGGGATAAGGGATCAATAAAAGAAAGCCACCCACGACCCGTTTCGGGGTGGCTTTCTTTCATTGATCGAAGATGTTCAGCATTTATTAAATGTGAACACTTTATCTATGAATCCAGTTACAAATTAATTTCTATAAATATGAATAAAATTAAACGAAATTTGTACAAACTTGCTTTTTTTTCTAAACTTTTCTTTTCTAATAAAGAATCTTTGTTAGAAAAAAAAGGTACGTTTTCTACTGTTTGTAGTTTTAAGTAATGTAGCTAAGTTATACGATCACTGATGACACTATCAATTAATAATAATAATAATAATAATAATAATTTTACTGTTCTTTGCTACGTATATAAAGCAAACAAAAGGTATACAGAAAGTAGCATATAATAACACACATCTATATATACGAATGATGCAAACCCGAAAGGAAAAAGAAAAAAATGATTCCAAGTTCTTTCGTGTATTCAGCAGTACACCTCGTCAGGGAATGACGAGGTGATGAGGTATACTACTGAATACACGAAAAGCTTTGGAATATTTTTTTCTTATGGTTGTGGGTTTGCATTATTCATTCATTTTACGTGTTTAAGTGTGAAATTTATCCCATATGTATATATATATATATATATATATATATATATATATATATATGGGCTACGTCGTGGCCAATGTCGTAACACCGCTTCCCGGAGATCAGCGAAGGAAGGAGGTTAAACAACCCCACTAAAAAAAATATATATATATATATATATGTGAGTGCGACAGTTAATGCGTTCCAAAGCATATGTAGCGCATAGGAATAGACAATATAAAACAATACAGCAACACCATCAATAATAACATTAATCTAGTAGTAAGACCGCAAACAAGACGAGTGCAGAGCAATTACAATGTTGATGAAATGAATGCCAGTACCAAACCCCCTTCCCCCTAGTGCCACCCCCACCCCACAGGGTACCAAAAAACGGGGGGAAACGGGGGACTCCCAAAGCAAGCTGGGTGAGTTCCCCTAACCTAAGAGACTTTCAGGGAGTAGGTGGGACGACCTCACCCCCCAAAGGGGTATACCTAACCTAAGAGAGAGAGAGGAGGAGAGAGGAGACCATCCATCGTATAGTAAGATTTCATCCGAGCATCACTTGGTTTATAAGTGTCTTTCAGCCAGTTGGCGTAGAAGTCAGTGCCTCCAGGCATTATCAGCCAGTTGGCACAGTATATATATATATATATATATATATATATATATGATGAATAAAACCACGAAGGGAAAAGAAACACAAAGGGGTGCTCAAGCGCTTTCATCTAATGACATCCTCAGGAACACTGGAGTGAAAGGACAGATCAAGGCAATATATAGGTTACAAAAATAAACATACATACATACATATATATATATATATATATATATATATATATATATAATATATATATATATACATATATACATATATATATAGTAAGCATAGAAAAAATTGTGGAGGAGCAAACACATTTGTATGGGAAATTGACACTTTTAGCACTTTGGCCGACATTCAATATAAATTCAAATGGCTTGTTTATGGAACAGGTCACAAAAGAATAAAGAAATAAAAATAAATATAAATATAAATTGAGAAAAAAAAAAAAAAAATTAATTACAAAATAGTGTCACAGCCTAAATAACCATAAAGAAATAAACCAACAGCAGTATCCCGCCTCATTTGCGGGACTTGGTGAAGGAGGGAATTGCTCTCTGATCGCCTCCTGCCCTCGTAGCCAGCCACGCATGGCTGGTCAGGGACTTTGCACAAGAATCTGTCCAGCTGGTTCTTGAAGTTATTCAGGTTGGTGTGCTGGAGATTCCTCACTTCTTTTGGAAGGACATTGAAAAGCTTTGGGCCCCGTATTCTGAGGGTATTTTCCATCCTCGTTTTCATGGACAAGGAGCCATGAAAACGAGGATGGAAAATACCCTCAGAATACGGGGCCCAAAGCTTTTCAATGTCCTTCCAAAAGAAGTGAGGAATCTCCAGCACACCAACCTGAATAACTACAAGAACCAGCTAGACAGATTCTTGTGCAAAGTCCCTGACCAGCCATGCGTGGCTGGCTACGAGGGCAGGAGGCGATCAGAGAGCAATTCCCTCCTTCACCAAGTCCCGCAAATGAGGCGGGATGCTGCAGAGGGGTCGACCGCAGGTCGATCCTGAACCGTCGTTCAAACTCAACAAAAGTAAACAAAAGTAAGTAAATATATATATATATATATATACGCACATACACACATATACATATATATAGTAAGTAAAGAAAAATTGTGGGAGGAGCAAACACATTTGTATGGGAAAATGACACTTTTAGCACTTTGGCCGACATTCAATATAAATTCAAATGGCTTGTTTATGGAACAGGTCACAAAAGAATAAAGAAATAAAAATAAATATAAATATAAATAGGGAAAAAAAAAATTACAAAATAATGCCTTAGTGATATATATGTCACAGCCTAAATAACCATAAAGAAATAAACCAACAGATAAAAAACAAAAAATTGTAAGTGGAGTCTACAAATTCAAGCTCAAAAGGGAAGTTTACAATCAATTTAATAGATGATGCCAAATTGATATACATGTCACAAAGAAATAAAGAAAAAAAAAAATAATAATTAAAAAATAATAAACAATAATAATAATAAATTGAAAAATAAATTTTAAGAGAGGCACACCAATTTCTAAGGGAAAAATTACCAAAGGTTTTTTAGTTATTGTCTGAATCATGCATACTATGGTCACAAACGAATAAAAAAGTACAAGTAAATATAAATTGGAAAACAAAATGATGCCTAGATGATATATAAAGAACCATAAAAATATATACAACATATATAAGGTATGTATACGAAATATAAACGCAATATATACAGAATATATATATATATATATATATGCATAAGGGAAAAAATTACCAAAGGTTTGTTTTTATAATTATTGTATGAAAAATCGATAGGTCGCAAAAGAATAAAGAAATAAAAATAAATATAAATTGAAAAAATTACAAATAATACAACTACACATGTATACCCGCATAACCAAATATATACATATACATACATATATACAAACACACACACACACATATATATATATATATACAGTGCCCGCGAAAAGTATCCGATCACTCAAGAAAATACAATATTTTCCCTTGATATTCAGAGACACGTAATTCACTTTCTATTTGTTCTAGCGACATCTGGTAACATTGAGGTTGCTCGCTGATATGAGAGCTATCCAACGCATTCTCAAATTAGTGTTCTGGTAGCCTTCGTTGCGGGTGGCTGTGTCTCAAAGTTGTCAGATTTCACTGTTTGTGTAAATTTATTGATATTTTGTTATTTTTTACAGAAAGTGGTGTAAATAAAATTTATATATAATGTGTGCTAAAAAACAACTTAAGAGTGATTGTCGAGGTGCTATTGTTGCTTTGCATACATGTGGGAAATCACAGAGACAGATAGCTAAGGAATTAAACATATCCCAAAGTACCGTTAATTTATGGGTTTCACGGGCTAAGAACAATGCCGGCCTAACCACGCCAGTCCCTAAAAAACGATCTGGCAGACCGAGAAAAACAAATTCACGAACAGACAAACTTATGAAACGTTTAGTATTGAAAAACCCAACAATAACTGCGAAAGAAATAAAATTTAATATGAATAATTTGTTATCTGGTGTTTCTGAACGAACTATCCAGGAGCGGCTCCAAAAAGAACTCGGATTACCATCTCGCCATGCTGCTAAGAAACCGTTCATTAATGAAAAAATGCGTAAAAAACGTGTCGCATTTTGTAAAAAAAATATTCATTGGACTGTTGATGACTGGAAGAAGGTTTTATTTAGTGATGAGTCGACATTTTTGACATTCAGAAGTTGTCCAAAAAAGGTTCGCCGGCCCATTGGCTCAAATAGGATGGACCCTAAATACACCCTAAAGACAATGAAACACCCTCCAAGTGTGATGGTTTGGGGTTGTTTCGGTTACTATGGGCGTGGAAACCTATATTTTCTTCCGAAGAACACAACTATGAATGGTGCACGGTATTTAGCAATGCTACAGGATAAACTTCCAATGGCAATGGCAATCCAAAGGACAAAAACATACATGCATGATGGTGCACCATGTCACAGGGCCAAAATAGTGACAAAATGGATTACTGACAATAAATTTGATATTTTGGATTGGCCTCGTAATAGTCCAGATCTCAATCCGATAGAAAATATGTGGCTAATAATAAAAAATAAGGTTGAATGCCACGACACTGGCTCAGTCGAAAAATTACAAGAAGCCATCAAAAAGGTATGGTGCAAGGAAATATCAGTGGAAGTTTGTCAAAACTTGATTAAATCCATGCCAAAACGTCTAGAACAAGTCATCCAAACCAAAGGACAGATGACAAAATACTAATATAAGGTTAGTATACATTTAAACATTGTTTTTTATGTAAAAAATACAAATTTCCAGGGTGATCGGATACTTTTCGCGGGCACTGTATATACACATACAAGCTTGACCTTCGCGAAATGAGAAATCATCGCGCGGAACCTTTGTAAGGTTGTAAGGTAAGGTAAGGTACATACACATATATACATATATATACATATATATACATATATATACACATATATACATACATATACATATACACACATACATACATACATATACATATACACACATATACATACACACACATTTAACTGCAATGACCACGCACATACTCACATACACATACATACATACACATACACGCATACAGCAAAAAATTGAAAAATAAAATTGTAAGAGAAACCTACAGATTTATAAGGAAACAAAGACAAAAACAAATTTTTACCAAAGATTTAACAACCTGCCCTTTTTGTTTAAATCCATTCTGAAGGAATTCAGAGCAACGGGATCGAGTTGAAACAGACCTTTACTCATGTTAAGGTTATTTGTAAGTTGAATTATAGCCGACTCAAGAATATTTCTATTAACAATGTTGCTAGAGTGAAACAAAACTGAAGCATTATTCCAATCAATACAATGGGATAACTCTGACAAATGGACAAAAAGGGCACTGGACAACTGTCCCGTTCTAACGGAATATTGATGCTGTTTTACACGCATTTGCAAATCCTTTCCCGTCTGACCTATGTAAAAGGAATCACATTGCTTACACCCAATTTTATAGATAATGCCTAAATTATTGGTAGGGCTATTTTTTACTATGATGTTTTTCACAATATTGTTATATGAAAAAACTACACTGATATCCAAAAGTTTAAGTACATTAGCAATGCCTAAGAAGCCCGGGAAAAATGGAAGTACTAAAATATTCTTTGACAAGGTGCGAGTGTTATTATTCACACGATAGAAGGTTCGTTTAGCCTTATTAAGACAAGATTCCATGAACGCAGATGGGTAACACAACTCACTTCCAATACCGTTGATATTTTCCAATTTGGCATCGATGTATTCCGGACTGGCGATCCTAAGAGCGCGGAGAAACATTGAGGAAAATATGGCCTTTTTAATAGGGGTGTCATGTCCAGAGTAAAAGTGTACGTAGGACAAATTGTTTGTTTTTTTCCGATAGATACTAAACTTAAAACCCGGGCTATCCCTATGAACACGCACATCCAAAAACGGGATTGAGTTGTCTTGTTCCATTTCTAAAGTAAATTTAATGGAGGGGACTTGGTCATTTAACTGAAGGAGGAAGTCATCCAGGTCACGATTCATGGGCCAGATACACAAAATATCGTCGACGTACCGCAACCAAGGGATGCCAACCCCCAGGATTCTCGGAATGTAAGTAATTTCAAAAAACCCCATATAAATATTGGAGAGAAGGGGCGACAAAGGGTTGCCCATGGCCATCCCAAAAACTTGTTGATAATGCTCGCCATTGAAAGTGAATTTACAATCCTTGAAATCCATTAAATTGAAATCCATTAAATTTACTTTAGAAGTGGAACAAGACAACTCAATCCCGTTTTTGGATGTGCGTGTTCATAGGGATAGCCCGGGTTTTAAGTTTAGTATCTATCGGAAAAAAACAAACAATTTGTCCTACGTACACTTTTACTCTGGACATGACACCCCTATTAAAAAGGCCATATTTTCCTCAATGTTTCTCCGCGCTCTTAGGATCGCCAGTCCGGAATACATCGATGCCGAATTGGAAAATATCAACGGTATTGGAAGTGTGTTGTGTTACCCATCTGCGTTCATGGAATCTTGTCTTAATAAGGCTAAACGAACCTTCTATCGTGTGAATAATAACACTCGCACCTTGTCAAAGAATATTTTAGTACTTCCATTTTTCCCGGGCTTCTTAGGCATTGCTAATGTACTTAAACGTTTGGATATCAGTGTAGTTTTTTCATATAACAATATTGTGAAAAACATCATAGTAAAAAATAGCCCTACCAATAATTTAGGCATTATCTATAAAATTGGGTGTAAGCAATGTGATTCCTTTTACATAGGTCAGACGGGAAAGGATTTGCAAACGCGTGTAAAACAGCATCAATATTCCGTTAGAACGGGACAGTTGTCCAGTGCCCTTTTTGTCCATTTGTCAGAGTTATCCCATTGTATTGATTGGAATAATGCTTCAGTTTTGTTTCACTCTAGCAACATTGTTAATAGAAATATTCTTGAGTCGGCTATAATTCAACTTACAAATAACCTTAACATGAGTAAAGGTCTGTTTCAACTCGATCCCGTTGCTCTGAATTCCTTCAGAATGGATTTAAACAAAAAGGGCAGGTTGTTAAATCTTTGGTAAAAATTTGTTTTTGTCTTTGTTTCCTTATAAATCTGTAGGTTTCTCTTACAATTTTATTTTTCAATTTTTTGCTGTATGCGTGTATGTGTATGTATGTATGTGTATGTGAGTATGTGCGTGGTCATTGCAGTTAAATGTGTGTGTATGTATATGTATGTATGTATGTGTGTATATGTATGTATGTATGTGTGTATATGTATATGTATGTATATATGTGTATATATATGTATATATATATATATAATATATATATATATATATGTATATATGTGTATGTACCTTACCATACCTTACAACCTTACAAAGGTTCCGCGCGATGATTTCTCATTTCGCGAAGGTCAAGCTTGTATGTGTATATATATATATATATATATGTGTGTGTGTGTGTGTGTTTGTATATATGTATGTATATGTATATATATTTGGTTATGCGGGTATACATGTGTAGTTGTATTATTTGTAATTTTTTCAATTTATATTTATTTTTATTTCTTTATTCTTTTGCGACCTACCGATTTTTCAGACAATAATTATAAAAACAAACCTTTGGTAATTTTTTCCCTTATGCATATATATATATATATATATTCTGTATATATTGCGTTTATATTTCGTATATATACCTTATATATGTTGTATATATTTTTATGGTTCTTTATATATCATCTAGGCATCATTTTGTTTTCCAATTTATATTTACTTATACTTTTTTATTCGTTTGCAACCATAGTATGCATGATTCAGACAATAACTAAAAAACCTTTGGCAATTTTTCCCTTAGAAATTGGTGTGCCTCTCTTAAAATTTATTTTTCAATTTATTATTATTATTTTTTATTATTTTTTAATTTTTGTTTTTTTGTTTATTTCTTTATTTCTTTGTGACATATATATCAATTTGGCATCATCTATTAAATTGATTGTAAACTTCCCTTTTGAGCTTGAATTTGTAGACTCCACTTACAATTTTTGGTTTTTTATCTGTTGGTTTATTTCTTTATGGTTATTTAGGCTGACATATATATCACTAAGGCATTATTTTGTAATTTTTTTTTTCTCTATTTATATTTATATTTATTTTTATTTCTTTATTCTTTTGTGACCTGTTCCATAAACAAGCCATTTGAATTTATATTGAATGTCGGCCAAAGTGCTAAAAGTGTCATTTTCCCATACAAATGTGTTTGCTCCTCCAACAATTTTTCTTTACTTACTATATATATGTATATGTGTGTATGTGTATATATATATATATATATATATATATATATTATATATTTGTGTTTTTTTATTTTTTGGTTTATTTCTTTATGGTTATTTAGGCTGTGACATATATATCACTAAGGCACTATTTTGTAATTAATTTTTTTTTTTTTTTTTTTTTTCAATGTATATTTATATTTATTTTTATTTCTTTATTCTTTTGTGACCTGTTCCATAAACAAGCCATTTGAATTTATATTGAATGTCGGCCAAAGTGCTAAAAGTGTCAATTTCCCATACAAATGTGTTTGCTCCTCCCACAATTTTTTCTATGCTTACTATATATATATGTATATATGTATATATATATGTATGTATATATATGTATATATATATATATATGTATATGTATATGTATATGTATGTATGTATGTTTATTTTTGTAACCTATATATTGCCTTGATCTGTCCTTTCACTCCAGTGTTCCTGAGGATGTCATTAGACGAAAGCGCTTGAGCACCCCTTTGTGTTTCTTTTCCCTTCGTGGTTTTATTCATCATAAATATTTTTCACGTGTTACTTTCGTGAAATAATTTTTCATATATATATATTAGTGATGGATCGAATAACCGCAACCGCAACCGCAACCGCACTACAACCGCACAAAAATTCACAACCGCAACCGTAACCGCAACCGCCGTTCCATAAGTGCGGTTGCGGTTGTAAAAGCTTAGTTAATTTTAATTTTAGGTTAATTAGAAATATTTCTTTTTTTAAAAAGAAAATGATGGGTCTCCTTATGCGTGCTTAAACGTGACGTCATACGGCTGCCGTAGTAAAATTGGTTTAAACTGCGCTCTAAGTTATTACTCTGTGAGCTCCATGAAGTAACATTTATTTTTATTTAATTTTCTTCAAACTAAAATCGCCTTTAGTACAATAGTCAATAAAGCTTATTCCTGCTCGACGGACCTCTCGGGTTCGTGTAACTTGGTCAATGGCCTTGGTTGGCCAAAGGGGTGGTTTCTCGAACATGACTCCCCCAAAAAGGGGGTAAAGAAGTGGTCTGTGTTAAAACGGACCTGCGCAGTCTCAACTCGCTGCTAGTTGACAACATCAGTCCTCGTTCTGCTTTGATTGTTATCGGTGTAATGTTATGAGCTCTTCATATCTACAACGGTTTTTCATATTGTGTAATGTTTAGTTTATTGAATAACGATACAACTGTGATTGCATTATTGCTCTTAACTGTTACTGTATTGTAATTACTGACAGTGATAACTGATAAGTACTTATTTTTTATTTTTCGTGCTCACAGATTTTAAATTAAGATTTGAAACATTACATTAACAGAAATGGAGACCAGTGTGTGGTGGAAATATTTTAGTAAGGAATCCACTGATACTGCAAAATGTGATCTTTGTAATAAACTATATTCTCGCAAGGGACGTAGTACAACTAATCTTAAAAATCATATGAAGTCAATGCACAAAGAAGAATATGAACAATTAACTAATGAACAAAACGAATTATCGAAAAAGAAATCAAAGGAAACCGCACTTGAACAAATGAAAAAAGAAACAAAGCAACGAAATGAGACAATAGATCAGTTCTTTCCAAAAACTAAAGTTTGGTATATAAATAACCACAAATCAAGATCTCTGGATCAAAAGATCGCCGAAATGATTGTAATGGACGATTTGCCTTTCAGTCATGTTGAGGATATAGGTTTCATGAGGCTGTTACGTGAAACTAGTCCACAGTATAAAATAAAACATAGACATTTTTACGAAAACCTTGTCTATAACAAAATGTACCCTTTGGCTGTGGATAAAGTGAATGACATACTGAAAGACATGAAAGATAGCAAACTGTCATTTACTACTGATGCTTGGTCAGATACTTCTGCTGGTGTATCTTTGATGTCACTAACGGGCCACGGCATAAACAGCAAATTTGAAAGAGTTAATTTAGTGTTGTGTGCTGAACCTCTTAATGAACGACATACTGGTGAATATTTGTCCCAAAAATTTGATGAAATGATCAAAATGTGGCACTTGGACGCAGCTGTGCATATAGTGATGAGAGACTCAGGAACGAATATTAAAAAAGCTCTATTTCTCAGTGGTGTCAACAACTTGAACTGCACTGCCCACAAACTCCAACTAGTGATCAAGTCAGGATTATCTACTCAGAAATCTGTCTCTGATGTTATTGCCAAGGTACGCTCCATAGCTGGCCACTTTAACCATTCAACGCAGGCCCAGGATGAGCTGAAAAAAATTCAAAGTCGTCTTGACAAATCGCAGCTTGCAGTTATGAATGACACTCCAACAAGGTGGAACAGCACTCTTCACAAGTTGGAGCGAATATCAGAAGTTAAAGAGCCCCTTTGCCTGTACTTTGCTATTAATTCCAAAGTGAGAGATCTAACTAAGGCTGATTTTTCTTTGATTGACCAATGCGTCAAGATTCTGAAACCATTCGATGAGATCACCAGAAGTTTGAGCTCTCGTTCCTCCTCCATATCAGAAGTAATTCCCTTAGTAACTTCACTAAAAAGATATCTGAATGACTTGAGCGAGAGTACTGAAGGAGTAAAGAGTATGCTTCTCACAATGAGTACTGAACTTAACAGAAGATTTGACACTCTAGAAGTAAATTTTCTATATTCTGTCGCGACCTATCTCGATCCTAGGTACAAGGGAAAATTCTTCTCTAGTCCAAATGTTTTGAAGCAGGTTCAGGAAGAACTAGCAAGACTGTGTGAAAATGTTGATGTGACAAACCCTGAACCAGTCAAAAAGCAGCCAAAAAGAGCCCGAATGACTGATTCTCCTCAGCCAAGTTCTTCAAAGTCGTCACTACTGGACTCGATGAACGCATTTTTGAGTTCAAGCAGTGAAGAAGAAGAAAGTTCACCAAGGATCAACAAGAAGATGCGAGTTCTTCTAGACAACTATCACAAAGAAAAAAGAATTGCTCCCGACGATGATCCTCTTCAGTGGTGGAAAGATAACGAACTAAAATACAAAGAACTTGGCTGTATTGCAAGAACATATCTTGCTTGCCCTTCAAGTAGCATTCCAAGTGAGCAGCTCTTCAGTGGAGCGGGAACGTTGTACGATGAGAGGCGTTCCCGCTTGAAAGGTGAAAATGCAGCAAAAATATTATTCTTGAAATTCACACTGCCTGTCATTAAGTTTGACATCAGTTTTTCAAATGAATAATAATCCATAACTTTCCAATGGGTGGAGGCTGGGGAAAGTGGTAGGTGGGATGAACAGTGCGATGGGTCCTCGTCCCTCATCCTGGTAACACACTTAGTGCAAAATATGGTTTTAATTAATTTGACCTATTCTTTCATAATAGCTATATAAGTTTAGAATATACTTCATTTAAATAGTATTTATTTAGTAAATACCTTATGTTGAACACAAGTTTTGCAACACACAAATAGCGGTAGCGGTGTATTGCAAAACTTGTGTTCAACATAAGGTATTTACTAAATAAATACTATTTAGTATATATTATGTACCAAGTGTGGCTAAATCGCACTATAGTGGCTAAATCCAGTTAATAATTACGCATTTTTCCTAGTATATGATAACCGCAACCGCAACCGCGGTTGGAAAAAATTCGACAACCGCAAACACAACCGCAACCGCGGTTGTGAAAAACCGACCACTCGATCCATCAATAATATATATATATTATATATATATATATATATATATATTAGGGTGGTTCAAAAATATCGATTGCTAGATTTTTTCCGGGCCACCCTCTAATTATGTTTAATTTGGTAAAAACGTAATGTCTACAAAATTTCAAGTGATTCTAATGTATTTTAGGGGCCGCTACCGTAATCTAAACTATTACTTTTCTGTTTACTTTCAGGAAATTGAGTTTTGAACTGTGACGTTTTTCTTATAATATCTGTTCCGTGTGATAAGTGCGTTAATGCACATAGAGCTAACAGTGCTGAGTAAACACAACACTCTTGTAACCATTTACACTCTGTTGTGACCGAATATTGAGGGCAACCGGCACTTGTACACTGTACTGTCTGTACAGCTATAATTCAGTAGTCGTCTGACTGTCGTGAGTGTAAGAGGTTCTGCTGTCGACTCTCATCACGGAACCCCCGCCATCTTCTAGCAGGGGTACTGCTATGCACACAAGAAAAGATACTAATGTTTGGCTTATTGGACAACCATCAGATACACTTAAAACAACAGTTCTTCCATCAAAGCGAGAAACTATGGCTTTGTTTATGGCCTACAGAAACAAAAACAAACAATTCGAGAAGCCTGCTTGTCTACTGCAAATGATGTGTTGGCAGTATTGGGAGGAGCACGAATTCCAACTAGAAAGAAGTCGCACGTTGTTGACAAAATTGAGAAACTGTTCAAAGAATGGCAAGGATTAAAGCAAAATAAAGAGAATAAGGCGAAACAATAAAAAAATCTATTAGATAAGCAAACCAAATGGAACCAAGAATTAGATAGCCTGTTTGATATAGCACATGCAGATGCTATGAAGCTAATTGATATTGAAGAAGATAAGCTATTTCTAAAACTCCAGCGAGAACAGGGGCGAAAAGGAAAAATGGATGGGATTGATAAAGAGTTTGCAAAGAAAGAAAAGTATGCTAAGAAAAAGGAAGAACAATTAAACATAAGAAAAGCAAGAGAAATGTCGAGATTTGAAGAAACTGTAGTTCTCAGTGACTCAACTAGCAGTTCTGGTGCTGAAAGACAAAATACAACATCTGATGAAGAGTTTATGGTTGATCCTAGTGAACCATCCACCTCAAAACAGACTGTAGGAAAGAAACAAAAATTGCTTGATGATACATTGCTTGCAGCCCTTGATGTAACAAAAATGAGCAATAGAAGTGCATCATTAGTGATGATACCAACGATTGAAGGTCTTGGAAAAAATGCAGAAGAATTCAATGTCAGTTATTCATCTATAAGAAGAGCAAGAGAAAAATTTCGAAAAAAATTTGGGGAAAATTTAAAGGAAGAGTTTAAAGCTGATGTTCCTTTACCCATTCATTGGGACGGAAAACTAATAGAAGACATAACAGGACGAAAAGTTGTTGAACGACTCCCTATACTGATTTCAGGAGATGGCATTGATCAACTTCTTGGTGTTCCAAAAATCACTGCAAGCACAGGAGAATTAACTGCAAATGCCGTCCACCAAGCTTGTTTGGATTGGGATATCTCAGACAAAATAAAATGCATGTGTTTTGATACCACAGCATTGAATACAGGTCGTAGAAATGGTGCCTGTGTTCTTCTAGAACAGAAAATGAACAAACGTATGCTTGTGGCTGGCCTGCAGACATCACATACTAGAAATAGTGTTAGGAGCTGTTGTTTCGCATTCATTGCCTGCATCATCAGGACCTGATATTGCAATTTTCAAACGATTTAGAATGAAATGGTCAAAATCAGACAAAAAACTACAGAAGAGCATTAGATGATCCAAATACCATACCCAGTATTACTGATATAAAAGCAGAAGTGATTGAATTTGCTACCACTCAACTTGAAGAACATCAACCTCGTGACGATTACAAAGAATTGCTGGAACTGACAATCATTTTCCTTGGTGGAGTACCAAAGAGAGGAGTTTCATTCAGAAGACCAGCTGGCGTTCACCGAGCAAGATGGATGGCAAAAGTCATTTATGCTATGAAAATTTGGTCGTTTAAAACACAATTTAAATTAACACCCAGAGAAGAAAAAGGCCTTAGAGATATCTGCCTCTTTGCTGTACACATATATGTTAAATCCTGGTTTACAGCGTCAGTTTCAGTTCTCGCTCCTCGTCTCGATTTAGAGATGTTGAAGAAACTGCAACTGTACAAACTAAAAGATGAACGCTCTGCAACTCTTGCCCTGAAGAAAATGATGAATCATTTATGGTATCTTTCAGAGGAGTTAATAGCATTTGCTTTCTTTGATGATGGCGTGCTACACCAAACTAAAAACCGAATGAAGGAAGCATTGCAAAACGGCGCCGAACCAAATCCAGAGAAAAAAGCGGTTATTGACCCTGAAGTTAATGAAAACAGAGAACTGGAAGACTTTGTTAGTGCAAATACAAAATAATTTTTTAATAGACTTAGTTTACCACCAACGTTTCTTAATAAGAACTCTGAAGAGTGGAATGAAGATGACTGCTACAACAACGTAAAACAAGTCATAAGAAAACTTCAAGTTGTTAATGACAATGCAGAAAGAGGAGTTAGATTGGTCGATGAATACAACAAACTAATCACAAATGATGAAGAACAGAAACAGTATCTCCTCCAAGAGGTAAAGAAATATAGAACTGCTCTTCCAAATAAAAACAAGAAGACAATATCATCATTAAGAAATTAACAGTGAAATATAATGAACAAAAGGTTATTATTATTACGGAAGTCTTATTATTATCACAGAAGAAATGTCAATTTGAAAATGTAGAGTGGTTATGATAAGCCTACCGGGGAACTTCCACTTAAAAAAAAAAGGTAACGCGCCGTATGCTTTACCTCAAGGGTGATGTGGAAACAGCATATACAGTATTTCTTATTTTGTGTCTGATTTTCAACTTATGGTAGCGACCCCTAAAAATTAATTTATTTAATTCAAAATTTGCATGCATTACTTTTTTACCAAATTAAACATAATCATAGGGTGGCCCGAAAAAAAATTCTCCAAAATTTTTTTCGGTAAATGTTTGAATCACCCTAATATATATATATATATATATATATATATATATATATATATATATATATATATATATATATATATATATATATATCGTTTGAGCAGCCATTTGTCGTAAAAGCGCAAACACATTACACACACATATATATATATATATATACACTATTATTATTATTGTGTACACACACACACACACATCAAGTATATATATATATATATAGGATCATGTCAAGAATAGCGAACCCAATTTTACCATGTCAAGAATAGCGAACCCAAAAATTCCCTTGTCAAGAATAGCGAACCCAAAAGTTCCCGTGCGGGTCGTGGGTAGCAAAAATTAACCAAACTATCACGACTTAACCTAACCAATCGTCAAGGGCGTACAATTAACCTAAAAAAATAAATAAAAAACAATAAATTTTTTTTATTTATTTATTTTTATATATTAAGAGAAGAGGATTTTTTATACTGTACGGCATTGACGATTGGTTAGGTTAAGTCGTGCTAGTTTGGTTAAATAAAAAAAGACTAATATAAAAGCATTTAATACGTCCTTAACTAATTACTTAAAATTGGGAAACATAAACCTACCGTTTGAAGTTATGAAAACGTCCTTGAGGACTTCCCATGTCAAGAATAGCGAACCCAATTTTACCATGTCAAGAATAGCGAACCCAAAAATTCCCTTGTCAAGAATAGCGAACCCTGCAGGTGTTGGGTTCGCTATTCTTGACATGATCCTATATATATATATATATATACGTTCATAGATCTTCAATGAAGTAAATCGAAGTTAAACTCGGAAACAATTCCCTCCGTCATCAACGAATGTACCAACCAATGTGGTTTATACACGTACTAAAAGCCGCCAATGTTATTATTATTATTATTATTGTACACATAATACACACACACACACACCGCTTATATATATATATATATATATATATATATATATATATATATATATATATATACACAGGGCGTCTCAAAAAAATGTATACACACTTTAACAGCTGATAGCTCAATTGATGTTTCTTTCTTTCCAAGTTAAACCCATTAGAATTAATAATGGCAGTCAGACTAAGCTTTGAACAAAGGAAATTAATTCTAAAATGCTACTGGAAGTGTGAAAACGCAGTTGAAGTGCAAAGACAGTTTAGGAGGGAGTTTCAAACAGATCCACCAACGCGACTTACCATCACTCGAATTAGAGATAAGTTTGAAGCCGATGGAACTGTTCAGAATGTCCACAAGAAGCGTTCCGGAAGACCACGGACATCGACAAGCCCCACAAAGCAAGAAAGAGTACTGGAAACGTATCACCAAAGTCCAAGAAAATCTGTGCGGCAAGCGAGTCGTGAGGTAGGAATTTCAGAATCGTCTGTCCAACGCATTTTGAAGCGCTGTCAATGGAAAAGTTACATTCCAAGATTAGTCCATGCTATTAATGAAGATGATCCGGACCGAAGAGTGGAGTATTGCGAGTGGTACTTGGCACGATGTGGATGTGGATTGGACGAAGGGGTTTCGTAGAATACCCTCCGCGTTCACCAGACCTCACACCACTAGACTTTTTTTTATGGGGATACTTAAAAGACAAAGTCTACGCTATAAAACCTGCAACAGTCGCTGAATTGAGAGCAGCCATTGAACGAAAATGCACACAAATACCAAACGAAATGTTTCGTGATGTTTGCGATTCCATTGCTTCGCGTTATCAGCAGTGCCTGGACCAAAACGGACGTCAGTTTGAAAACAGGCGTTGACAAAACAATTAAATAATGTCAGTAGATTCTATTACATTTTGAAAATGAAATGTATTTTAATAAACACTGCCTTTATAAGTATTTAAAGTGTGTATACATTTTTTTGGGACGCCCTGTATATATATATAAATACGTTCATACATCTTGAATGAAGTAAATCGAAGTTAAATTCGGAAACAGCTCCCTCCGTCATCAATGACCAATCAATGACCAACTAATGTTGTTATACACGTACTAAAAGCCGCCAATGTTGTTATTATTATTATTATTATTATTATTGTACACACACACACACACACACACCGAATATATATATATATATATATATTATATATATGTTAAACACAGACCGTGCATGGAACAAGGAACTCTTCTGGGAAAATTAAATCCACTATAGTCCGAATAAGTAATGGTAAATGACAAATACCATAGTTTTTTTCCTTTTTCATGATTTTAGCCCGACGTGGGCAACGGGTCTCTCGCAAAGAGATCCCATAAATATAGCTTCCATGCACGGTCTGTGTTTAACATATAATGTTCTCAGGGAACCATTCTGAGTTTGTGTATATATATATATATATATATACATATACACACGTTCATAGATCTTCAACGCGAAAAATAGTGTTGTGTGTACAGAGAAGCGTAAATTTTAATCCACAATCAGCCTTCTCTCTATCTCTCTCGAATAACTTCTCTCTCGTCCCCCCCCCAATTTTGTTTTAAATTTTTTTTAAATAATTTTCATTTTTAGGCAGCTAACACCTTTTGGGGAGAATAATATAAAAACACCTGACATCTGGGCGGCTGCGCGCACCCAAATATGGGCTCCTACATTAATATTTTTATAATATAATTTAAATGTAAAACCAGATTTTTTTTCATATAAAAGCGAGTCTTACGTATATAAACCAAAACCTCTCTCTCTCTCTCTTTACTATATGTACTAGGGTTTGTTTTTTATTAAGGGAGAAGTATAGTTTTTAGGCATTTTCCTCGTTCATGTCAGACGAATTTTTTCAGTCTTAGAATAGATGATTATACAGAAGGATGTTAATTATCATTGTGATGAGATGAACCTTTTCACCCCAAGCACATATCAAACTAAGGAATAGCAAGAATATTTTCTCCAATTATCACCCTGTAAATTCAAATATTAAGCTCTTATTTATAGGTTAAATTAGCCTTTGATTAAGTAATGAATTTCCTTATCATATTCCCATATGGAATTATATATATATATATATATATATATATAAGGCATAACTTAACGTATTTTAAATGAGCTAATTAGATTAACCTACCTTCAACTAATCTAACATTTATTATATCCTTTCTTCATGATATTTAATTATTTTTCTCTAAAAAGTAAATTGAAAAAAATATCTTCCACAAATTTTCATGCTGAGATGTTTGAGTAGAAGGCGTAATTGGTTTGTTTATATATATATATATATATATATATATATATATAAACCAACGGGGGGAGACCCCCAGCAAGCTAGGAGAGTCCACCTAACCTATGAGACTTTGGGGGAGTAGGTGGGAAAGCCTCACCCCCCCAAAGGGGTATACTTAACCTAAGAGAGAGAGAGGACGAGAAAGACCATCCATCGTCTACGAGACGCAGACACATAATAAGATTTCATCCGAGCATCACTTGCCTTATAAGTGCCTTTCAGCCAGTTGGCGTAGAAGCCAGTGCCTCCAGGCATTATCAGCCATTTGACACAGTGTATATATGTTCATATATCGTTTGAGTCTTACGTATATAAACCAAAACTTATCTCCTCTCTCTCTCTCCCTCTCTTTTTACTATTTATTATATGTACAAGGGTCTGTTTTTTAATAATGGAAAAATATAATTTTTAGGCATTTTCCTCGTTCATGTCAGACGAATGTATTCAGTCTTAGAAGAGATGATTATGCAGAAAGATGTTAATTATCATTGTGATGAGATGAACCTTTTCACCCCATGCATATATCAAACCAAGGAATAGCAAGAATATTTTCTCCAATTATAACCTTGTAAATTCAAATACTAAGCACTTATTTATAAGCTAAATTAGGCTTTGATTAAGTAATGTATTTCCTTATCATATTCCCATATGTAACAATATATATATATATATATATATATATATATAATATATATATAAGGCCCAACTTAACGTATTTTAAATGAGCTAATTAGATTAACCTACCTTCAACTAATCTAACATTTATTATATGGAAATCGGAATTACTTCTTTGAGTTAAGAGCAAATATTTGATAAATGTAGACACGTATCCTTTCTTAATGTTTCTCTCTCTCTTTGTTTCTAGTTCTTTATCTCTAAATTTCAAATACTGTATAAGAGAGGCAACAGAGTAACAAGTGTTGGCCGATCGATTTCTTTTTACACGGCGTTCCGGCGCGTTCCACCTGCGAGAGAAACAAACAAACACTCCCTGATGAGGTGGTATTTTAACGCGACATTGTTAATTTTATACATTCCCGCACTGTTAATGAAAGGTACGAATACTCCGTACAATTATATCTGTGCTTTAAACGAGTGTTTTAGAACTAATCCAATGATACTAATATATATATATATATATATATATATATAGGGTGATTCAGCAAAGAGTACATTAAATGGAGGATGAAATCCTTGGATAATTCTAAACCACAATGTCTCTATGGTAAATGTCAGATTCTGCTAGTTTCCATGTTACAATACTTTAGATGTTGTATTAATGAGAGTGATATGAAGAAAACGCGTCAGACATTCAAAGGTACGACGTGTACAGGCCCGCATTGAGGCAGAAGGGGGCAACTTTGAACATTTCCTTTAGGTTGTAACAAAGAGGGGTCACACTGTAGAAGATCTGTGAATAAAATGATTACAAAAACCTTCGGGTTTCCACTTCATATCACTCTCATTAATACAACATCTAAATGTATTAACATGGAAACTATGCAGAATCTGACATTTTATCATAGAGGACATTGTGGTTTAGAATTATCCAAGGATTTCATCCTCCAATTTAATGTACTCTTTGCTGAATCACCCGGTATATATATAGTTTTCCCCCAATTAATGGCATGTATATTCACTTTGCTTGTTTTGAAATTATAGGGAAGCGCTGATAATCCTCATTTTTTTTTGCCCGCCAGGTATATCAACCAATTACACTGTGTAACACTGATTCTGTTTATACAGAATTTTTTATGTTTTAATATGCATTTGTGGGCGCTGAGTCCAAATCTGGCCTTGGTTTGTGTGTATCATCAATGGTTCAGAGATAATCCATTTTCATGTTTTACCAGTATAATGTTATTATGGGCGCAGCAATATCAGATAATCTGGAATTGTTGAGAACAATCCGGATGTTCGTTAACAGTTTCTTGCTCTAGAAATTGCCCGAAACTTCCACTGTGCTATATAAAGAAGAGCGCAGAGCAGAGTTGAGAAGTCAGTAAGTGTGAGCACACAAAGAAAGCAGGTTGTTTGTCTGATGGTTACCAGCACTGAGGTATTGTGTTTCTGTGCTTCTCTGTGCTGACGATTTGAGTGTTATCGATCCTTTTTATTGCGAACATTATTTCAGTGTAGTGAATACATCTTTTTTTCTGGAATCTGTATCTGTTGCAGATTTAAAACTCTTCTCTCTATATCTGCAGGTTATGATTAATGTAGTACAGTTTGGTAAAGAGGGTGGCAACTAGAGCTTGTAAACACTCGCCGATATATTCTGCTACGTTTGTGGGTATTACATAGGCCCCAAGCAAGTATCGCACAAGATTGTGAAAGGCAACAAGTTCTTGATCGCGTATCAGCTCTATTTGGTATGCCTATGGGTGACCAAAGATAAGCCCTGGTCACCCATGTGATTTGTGGAAGCTGCCGCTCCATACTTGAAGGGTGGCTGCGGGGAGTACGCAAGGCAATGCCCTTTGCGGTATCCGGAATATGGAGAGAACCAAAGAGCCACCACGACGATTGCTACTACTGCATGGTAGATGTTTCTAAGTACAGGAAAGTTAAAGGAAGGCAGACTCTTCAGTATCCAAGCATAGCGTCGTCCGTAGCTCCTGTACCACATGGCGAAGTTCTTCCAATACCACGTCCACCAGAACAGGTATCTATCCATTACTTTACCTTCTGTATTTACAGACTGTAGGTCATTATGTGTCGATTTTTCTTAGTGCTGATGCTCTTTACATATATAGCTATGCCTATATTTTGTTTCTTTGCTTTGCAGGTTGAAAATGAGGATGCAGCTAGCTCATCTGAGATGTCAGCTGGTGAGGACAGTCATGATGAAGAATATACAGTAACTTTCAGTACGAACCCTCACTTTCCAAATCAGAGGGAATTGGACGACTTAATTAGAGATTTCGGTCTGACGAAATCAGGGTCTGAGCTTCTGACCTCCAAACTCAAAGAGTGGAATTTGCTTGGAGAAGACTGCAAGAGCACTGTATACAGAAAGCGGCATGAAGAGTTTGCAAGGTTCTACGATGTCAATGGCTCTCTCTGTTATTGCAGCGAGGTTAATGGTCTATTCACAACTATTGGGTTAACACATATACCCTCAGAGTGGCGCCTGTTTATTGACAGTTCAACTCGGAGTTTAAAAGCTGTTCTATTACACAATGGGAACAAATATCCATCTATACCAGTTGCACATCCTGTTCAAATGAAAGAGGACTATGAAAATGTCAAAAAACTGCTCACTCAAATCAGGTATGAACAATATAACTGTTAGGTTTACAAGGAGGGTTTACTAAATATTCATGTTTTCTTTGCCTGTGGGATAGCAGGGCTTCAACTGAACACTATAAAACAGTTCAGTGGCTTCCACGTGAAGGACTGCAACCAGGAAAGACAATGTACTCAGGGAACCTCTTGTGAAGCCTGACATAGTTCTGCTACCACCTATCCATTAAGTTGGGTCTAATTAAGCAGTTTGTAAACTGCGTTAGATTTTGGAGGGGGAAGTTTTCCAACAGATTCGGGTCATGATCCCTAAACTCTCTGAGGCCAAAGTCAAGGCTGGCATCTTTGTAGGACCACAGTCAAGGCGCTGTTGAATTCAAAGGACCTTGAAGCCAAGATGACTCCGATCGAAAAAGAGGCTTGGTGTGGCTTTCCGTGATGTGGTTTCGTCGGTTTTTTAGGCAACCAAAAGCACCAAACTATAAGGAGTTAGTGTCAAACTTGATTAAGTGCTATGGCAAAAATGGGGTGCCGTATGTCTTTAAAATTACACTATCTGCATTCACATCTAGACTTTTTTCGTGATAACCTGGGCGATGGGAGTGAAGAACATGGCGAAAGATTCCATCAAGATATTCAAACGATGGAGAAAAGGTACCAGGGCCATTGGGATGCTTCCATGATGGAGACTACGTATGGTCGCTGATCAGAAAGGATAAGAATGTTTCATACGCGGAAGTCCCGTTCTTCAGTGCATTTTAAGGAACGAACACTGCATAACGATGCTATTCTCTTATCGGTTCTCCTCATGATATATTATATCCTTGCACCATTTTGGGTTTGTCAAACAATTTGGCTCAATAAACATTAATTTCAATAGTGTTTTTTTTCAGAAAATATTTATGTTAGCCTTCTTTACATACTTTGCCATATGAAAAGTGTGATAACCTATATTTTTTAAACGGTTGATGATCTAGGAAAACCAATATCATTTTTGGAATCAGCGCCCCGAAATCATTAAGAAATGACAGAAAAATCACAATAAACAGAAATTTTTTCAAATTTTGTTACCCAGTGTTATCTGCAATTCCAGGAAAGTGGGTGTACAGTTTTTGTAAAGTAATAAAACCATTTTGTTATTTATTGGAAGGTCCTCTGAGAATTATCAGTGAAAATGGACTGTAAGAATAGTTGAGGAGAAATAAAAATATCTAATGAATGTTTTAAGTTAATGGAAACAGTATAATCATTCTAAACGCAGTTCTTCAGTGACTAGCCACTAAATGAAAACATGCTTCATATTCGAAATATTTTACCGCATTTCGAGATCTTATCATTCGAAGACTAACGATTCTCTTCCGTTTGGTAATAATTAATCACAATTCTATGACAGAATTTGAAGCGAATATGAGTATTCAATTCGGAGATTTTTCAAATACATACAATTTCTTTTTATAATTTGTTCTCATGGTATATGTAAGATATGTAACACCTTTATTCTGAAGAATGATTAAGAGATTCTTATTTTTAGATATAAAAGTAAAATGTTTGGATGAATTTTTCGTTTAATCTTTATTTTCCCTTATGACACATATATATAAACTTGATAATGGTTCGTCTCCTCAGAAAAAAAAATGCCTTCGCATTTGTTTTTGTTTAAACTGAAGTAAACACCAAAACAAAACTTCTCTCTCTCTCTCTCTCTCTCTCTCTCTCTCTCTCTCTCTCTCTCCCTGGCGAGCTGTTTGGTAGATAATTTTTTTCCTTTCCAGTGACACCAAAATTTTCCTCTCTAAGCCTCGAGATAAATATCCTATCTTACTATTGCATCTTTCCACAAAATTTATTTCGTCCTTCACATTTATATGATAATGATAGCTTTATTGACAGGAACACTGTTTCCTAACAATTTTGAAATATGTTTAAGCTCTCAATTTTTACATATTACATGCGATAAGAATTAACATCTCAGCATAGTTTGAGAATTGAATTGTAATTAACCATACAATGTATATACGGAACCCAACGTAATAATTAGTGTTTAGTTAATATTATGAATCATGCACGATACAATATACCAATATGTCTCGAACTTTGTATGTATAGTCCTAAATAAGAAGAATTTTAGGAGCTATTGAAGAATAGAGACCCCTGCCTTCTTTAGTTAGCTTTATAAGGCTAACTAAAGAAAATATCATGACTTAACCTAACCAATCGTCAAGGGCGTACAGTTAACCTAACGATTGGTTAGGTTAGGTCGTGATATTTTCGTTAGTTAGCCTTATAAGACTAACTAAAGAAGGCTGGGGTCCCTATTCTTCAATAGCTCCGAATTTTACCCCAGATCATAAAATATGATCGTACACATTAATAATAAAGGTAAATTAACATTCTAAAAGCGCTAATATAAACGTATCTGCCTCGTATTCAGATGTCCTTTAATGTAATATGAAACGACGTTGAAATATTAACCTGAAGGTGGGAGAAGTTAATCAAATAATATAGTTCGTACAGAAAGAATAGAAAGTAGCTTCGGACCTTTTCCAGTTTGTGTACCGTTTTTCATATAATTTATTTTTGCTTTATAAGGCTAACTAACGAAAATATCATGACCTAACCTAACCAATCGTCAAGGGCGTACAGTTAACCTAACGATTGGTTAGGTTAGGTCGTGATATTTTCGTTAGTTAGCCTTATAAGCCTAACTAAAGAGATTGATATTATCACTCATTTTTTATCTGAAAAGAAGCAAAAATAAATTATATGAAAAACGGTACACAAACTGGAAAAGGTCCGTAGCTTCTTTAAGTTATAACATAATTATGTCATTCAAGATAATCATATGATCGTACACATTAATAATAAAGGTAAATTAACATTCTAAAATCATTAATATAAACGTATCTGCCTCGTATTCAGATGTCTGCTAATGTAATATGAAAACGACGTTGAAATATTAACTAAAGGTAGAAGTTAATCAAATAAAATAGTTCATACAGAAAGAATAGAAAGCAGCTTCTTTAAGTTTACATTTATTAAATATTTCCTCTTAACTTAAAGAATAATTCCGATTTCCATGGTATATAGCACCTATATATATATATATATAATATATATATATATATAATATATATTAATATATATATATATATATATATTATATATATATATTATATATATATATATATACACACACACACACACACACACATATATATATATATATATATATATATATATATATATATATATATGTGTATATATTATATATTACCGTGATAACTATTAGATAATCTGTCGTATGAAAATTGGTTTTGATACTAAAATACACATTAACTAGAACCTCTGGTTCATATTAACGTATAACTAAGTTATTACTTAAGTGTATAAAGTTGTATTAGCTGGATGACCCTCTAGTGTGCATAAATTGGACTTGAAGGTTGATTTATGATATTACTTATAACGCATGTGTTTAAAGATCTAGCGAACTATTGATGATGGTTCTGCAGTAAATGCTCCTAAACTATTGTTATATCAGTATTTACAATTAAAAGTATTGACATATTCACTTAAATTCTGAAAAATAAACTTATCCAAAACGTTTCTCATTATAATCCTAATTCATGCTGTTTTTTTCTTTCACAGGCTTAAGAAATGACGAAAAGTACAATTTCTGATGAGATTAGATATAATATAATACATTTGCATGATGAGGGATTGAGTCAAAGAAAAATAAGTGAATCTACAGATGTTTCCAAAACTGGTGTAAAAACAATCTTGGCTCATCAGAGATCAAATGAGACCCCCAGTTGATCGCCCTAGATTAGACAGGTCTTCTAAGCTTTCTCCATCTGATCTACAGGGTGTCCCATAAGTCCGGCATCATAGGAGAAATTCATATTTTTCTATTTCTACAAACCATAATTCATATGCTTGGGATGCCAATTTCCCGTCCACCATTCTGTTCAGTGACGAGGCTGTTTTTTTATGGAAATGGTGAGGTAAATCGACAGAACACCCGCTACTGGTCTCAAAACAACCCTCACTATTATACCTCTTCAAAGGAAGAAGGTGCATCTCGGGTGATGGTATGGTGTGGCTTTTGAAAGGATCGCATCATAGGCCCCCTCTTTTTCGATGAACATGTCACTGGAGGCACCTACCTACGTATGCTCAAGGAAGAAGCACTTCCCAGTGTCTTGAACGAAGAAGGAAATTTCCCAACATGGTTCCAGCAAGACGGCGCTCCTGCATATTACAGCACCCAAGTAAGGGAATACCTGTACCAACAATTCCCTGGTCATTGGATAAGACGTCGAGGGCCTGTGGATAGGGTGGATCGATTTTACATTTTTTTCGATTTCCATATTCTAATAGAGACAAAAACTTGCGCATGCATGAGAAAATAGCCTCTGCAAAATCTTAGCTTAATAGGTAATCATCTTCTGCCCCCGGCAGAGCGATGAAAATCATATTTTAGTAGTCAAAAACGTATTTTTCTTATAATTTTTTTAATATTTCAATATGCATCAAAATTATTCCTAATAACTATAAAGTCGATGAAAAAGACCTCATATGATCGTTTTTCCAAGCGCGTTGTCCTACGTTAATATCTTTTGCCCCCGGCAACAACGTCAAATGTTGAAAAAATAGGTAATTTATATACATATTTTCAGATCGGCTCTTTGTCTTAAATAATGCATTTATATATTTCCCATAGCATTTATATCGTTGCTTAGGCATGAAATAACACACACGCAAAATTTTATGACTAGAGTAATATCTTCTGTCCCCGAGAAAAGTCTAAATGTGGATTATAATTACGTTAATGCGATGTTATAAGTACGATAAGTACTAAGTACAGCTCCTCGCTTGCTAATTTTATAAAATTAGCAACCCAGAACTCACCCCCAACCACCCTTCCTTTGGCTGCATGTCGATTTACATACGGTAATCTTTCTTAGAATCAAATCGTGGAATTTTTGTTCGGGAGTGAAGACGGGAGCGAATGAATCCGTCCCTCTCTTCTATTCCACTTACACTGGCAGAGGCTTCGGTTACTAATTTGATGAGTCTCTCGACCGCTTGAGTATGACGGGAAAAGTGGGATCAGTCCATCAGGCTGGTCTCCCGACTCAACAAACTCTTTTATTCGGGTATCAGGTATTGTTTTTGTAACGGGGGGTTCGGTCACCTCAGCTGTTTGTCAGTTGATCATTTCGTAATAGTTTTGACTATCGTAGAGCAGCTCAGGCATGGCGAAGGCTCGAATTTCCCCCGCTGGTGATTGTTTTGATCGTGCTTTTAATATTCTTCTCCATCCCAATTCTCTTGTGTTGCTCATCGGCATGTAGCATGGAGATCAAAATATTTTCTGGGTGAGCAAAGGAAGAATTTCTACGGAGGACTTTGTTGGCGATTGTCTTAGATCTTTGAGGCATGGTCTGAGAGAGACGCATCATTTCGAAAAAATGTTTTGCGCCCTCAGTGAAACTGGAGTTTTTCTTTATCTTAAACCAAATTGTGCGTAAACTGTCATAATGAATCGCACAATTTCGTTGAAGGTGCTGGAGGGTTCACTGGTTGAAACATAGAGGCGCAGAAATCTATTTGCTGTTGTCAGCCACCTGGAATGCGTCATCTTACCTGGATTTCGAGCCGCGAGAGCTGAAGAGCAGCTACCGCTCGACACTGCTCTGTAGATGCCTAACAAATATTTTGGTCAGTGCTCAACTCGGCATCATCTATGTCAATGTCGGGAGATGGAATGGCATCGAATTCTGTAATTGGAAGTTTTTCGCAGTCGTTCAGTTGTTTTCCAACTGGTCCAGTAAAGCCCATTGGCCCAGTTGTTTTGCCGTCCAAGTCTTGAATGAGGTGTCGCAGTGATAATTCATTACCGTGTAATAGGCATATGATCCACTGAACTGGCCTTTGTAGTTTCATTTCAATCATACGAATGGCTCCACCTCTTCGACTGGCGCGTCAGTGGCAGCTGCTGCTGGCAGCACTCACCAGAGATGACCTTTAAACCCTAGCCTAGAGTCATAAAATTTTGCGTGTGTGTTATTTCATGCCTAAGCAACGATATAAATGCTATGGGAAATATATAAATGCATTATTTAAGACAAAGAGCGATCTGAAAATATGTATATAAATTACCTATTTTTTCAACATTTGACGTTGTTGCCGGGGGCAAAAGATATTAACGTAGGACAACGCGCTTGAAAAAACGATCATATGAGGTCTTTTTCATCGACTTTATAGTTATTAGGAATAATTTTGATGAATATTGAAATATTTTAAAAATTATAAGAAAAATACGTTTTTGACTACTAAAATATGATTTTCATCGCTCTGCCGGGGGCAGAAGATGATTACCTATTAAGCTAAGATTTTGCAGAGGCTATTTTCTCATGCATGCGCAAGTTTTTGTCTCTATTAGAATATGGAAATCGAAACAAATGTAAAATCGATCCACCCTACTGTGGAATGGCCAGCTAGAAGCCCGGATCTCACGCCACTAGATTTTTATCTCTGGGGCCACTTGAAAGCGCTGGTATATGCAGAGAAATTAGGAGTGTTGAACATTTGTGGCAGTGCATTATTGGGGCATATAACACCATTACTCCTGACATCATTCACCGTGTGCTTGCTGACTGGGTATCACGTCTGAATTTGTGTATTGAAAACAATGGTGGACATATTGAGCACGTTCTGTAAATAAAAGCTTTTGGTTTGCCTTTTTTTATTATTTTTCCTATGATGCCGGACTTATGGGACACCCTGTACAATATCTAAAGAATACTCTCGTTCGAGACAGCCGCAAATCCAGTACTTCACTTGCAGCAGATATCGAAAAAACAACAGGTGTCTCGGTTGATTCCTCTACTGTACGAAGGAAGCTTAACTCAGTAGGTCAGTAGGTCTTAAGTGATGTGTTGCAGCAAAAGAGCACTTTTAAGAAATGGAAATAAAGAGAAGAGAAGAAAGTATGCTTTCCAACACAAGTATTGGACATCTGAGACCTACTGAGTTAAGCTTCCTTCGTACAGTAGAGGGATCAACTGAGACACCTGTTGTTTTTTCGAGATCTGCTGCAAGTGAAGTGCTGGATTTGCGTCCGTCTCGAAGGGAAGTAATCTTTAGATATTGTAGATCAGATGGAGAAAGCTTAGAAGGCCTCTCTAATCTAGGACGACCTACTTGGGGTCCCATTTGATATCTGACAAGTCAAGATTGTTTTTACACCAGTTTTGGAAACACCTGTTCACTTATTTTTCTTTGACTCAGTCCCTCATCATGCAAATGTATTATTTTATATCTAATCTCATCAGAAATTGTACTTTTCGTCATTTCTTAAACCTGTGAAAGAAAAAAACAGCATGACTTAGGATTATAATAAGAAACGTTTTGGATAAATTTGTTTTTCAGAATTTAAGTGAATATGGCAATACTTTTAATTGTAAATAGTGATATAACAGCTTAGGAGCATTTACTGCAGATCTATCATCAATAGTTCGCTAGGTCTTTAAACACATGCGTTATAAGTAATATAATATATCAACCCTCAAGTCCAATTTATGCAGACTAGAGGGTCATCCAGCTAATACAACTTTATACACTGAAGTAATAACTTAGTTATACGTTAATATGAACCAGAGGTTCTAGTTAATGTGTATTTTAGTATCAAAACCAATTTTCATACGACAGATTATCTAATAGTTATCAGATTGACAGTGAACTCATACTTTTGCACGGTACTGTATATATATATACAAACTAATTACGCCTTCTAATCAAACATCTCAGCATGGAAATTTGTGGAGGATATTTTTTCAATTTACTTTTTTACTGAAAATCATTAAGTATCATGAAGAAAGGATATAATAAATGTTAGATTAGTTGAAGGTAGCTTAATCTAATTAGCTCATTTAAAATACGTTAGGTTGGGTTAAATGTGTGTGTGTGTGTGTGTGTGTGTGTCTGTGTGTGCAATAATAAGAGTTTACCTGATTGTAATATATATATATATATTATATATATATATATATATATATATATATATATATATACGGGGCTTCAATAAACCTTAGCCCCCCGCCCATGGCCTAAACCATTAGAGTACAGTAAAACTAAACATACCTTACAAAAGAGAATTTAATCCTGCATTTAATAAGAAACAATTAAAACTTGGTGTTCCCGCCATTGGCTTCCAAGACAGCCTAAATTCGTTTTGGGTAGCTTGCCAAAAGTGACGTGAATAGAGCTTGATCGTTACGCAAATTTGCTAAAACAGTTTTAATGTGTTGCGTCATTGTATTCTTCGAAAATCGATTTGCTGCAGGTTCTTCAAAGAAGAGACATTCAAACTTGTTCTTTATAACTGATCCAATGTGTTCACAGACGTTCAGGTCGGGAGAATTTCCTGGCCATTCTTCATTTCCAAAGAAATCGATCTCATGGTTCCGCAACAACTGTTGAGTGGCTAATGCTTTAAAGCAGGGGGCCTTATCGTGCAGAAATGTGACCTGATCGACATCCAGTGGCGACTGGCGTATAGGAGCGATGGAGCGGTCGCTCCCCCTTGCTTGAAACGATAAATATTAATTTAACAGATAAAAAATATATTAATTTTAAGATATTAAAATAAATATTCTTGAAATATATTTTAAAAATTCATGTGGCATATCTTGATTCATGAGGCATTTTGAGTAAGCCTTCATACAGTACATAATATTCTAAACTTATATATAGCATAGCTTCAAACAGCGTACCGCTGTTTTAATACAAAATAATATTGCAGCCGAATGGAGCGATAGATTTTTCGCTCAAGTAAATATAAATTATATTTTACTGTTGTAATGAAAATATAAGTACAATCGCGAATTTTTTTTATAATAACAACTTTATTTTTACTAATAGTTACTTCAGTAATAATGATATAAGCCATTTATATGTATTTTATTGAAATTATTACTTATTTGTAATTAACTAGAATTGTACGTCTGGCATAGCCGCATATGTTAATACAAGTACTCTTGTGAGCGGCAGTTGGATTCGCGCTAGCCTATTGTGAGTCCGTGTTGTCGTACAATTTTATGAAATCGCACCCCCATACATTTATACCACGAGTCGCCACTGTCGACATCCATAACATTGTTTGGGTTTCTTAGAAAAGGAATGACATGCTGGGATAAAATAATATCACAAAAATACTGTCCATCCCAACTTTGACCATTTGGCTTCAGCACCCACATGAGCTTTGCAGTGAACAAAACAAACACCAAAACAGCCTGGACTTTTTAATAATTCGCGATAATGTTCATTGTCATCGATCTCATTTTGTGTTGTGGACCACACTCGATCATTTTGGTGGTTAGGCCGACGTGTTACGTAAACAAAAAATTCATCGGAGACAACTAAATGCATGAAATCATCCACATCCCAATCTTCAAGATAATGGGCGAACCACATTCTGTCATCGATGTTAAGTTGAGTTTTTCTTGGCTTTGGAAGTTCATGCCAAGGCTTTAAACCTTGCCTATGACGGTACAGTCGAATGATCTCACCACTAACGATCTTTCCTCTCAACACTTCGATCTCCCTAGAAAGTTTAGCACAGCTGTTTTTCCGCTTACGCGTACCGCTTTCAATGATGTCCTTTGTTTCCTGAGAGAGTGGCAAATTTGGGCGCCCAGATTTGGTTGTATCCATTTCACATTCATCCAAAGTTTTATTCCAATTTCTTTTGACGAAGTCCTTACTTCTTCGCAACTTTTTGGCAACCCATGAACGTGTTATAAAGGTGGCTCCAGCTTCACGAGCTTCCCGAAATGTTATTGCTCGTATGCGATCTATCACTCGTTGCCTCTCCGAATCACCAATTAATTGAGAAGCCATTATATTATCACTGTATCAGCTAGAGTAATTTTAATACCTGCAATAAATAAAGAATTTTATATATTTTTAGAATCAATAAAAACTATTTCGATATAAGTAAACATGAGTAGTATAGCCGCAAAAGGGGAGAGTGCAAGAATGTTGCAGGTTATTATGTAATGTTGCAAAGGGGGTGTTGCAAAGGGGGTGGGGTTGTTGCAAAGGGGGGTTGTTGCAAAGGGGGGTTGTTGCAAAGGGGGGTGGGGGGAAACTTGGAGGCGGGGTTATCCCCCAAGAGAAAGGAGGAGGAGGAGAGAAAGGAGGAGAGGTGTTCACCTGGCAGGAGCCAAGTGCACATTAAGACTTCAGCCGAGTTGGCGTTGTTTTATAGGCTCCTAATCAGCCAGTTGGCGTAAATGGCTTGAGTTGCCAGATACCGCGATACCATTGTATACATTATTATAGACTCCTAATCAGCCAGTTGGCTGTAAATGGTTGTCAGATACCTCTTTTTAGCAGTATTATTGTATACATTATTATTATATACGTCTAATCAGCCAAGGGGGGAGAGGTACACATGCAGGAGGTACACATGCAGTAGTTACACATGCAGGAGAGAGAGAGCTGAAGGAGGGAGAGAGACGCCTGTAGGGAGAGAGAGAGAGCTGAAGGAGGGAGAGAGACGCCTGTAGGAGAGAGAGAGAGACGCCTGAAGGAGAGAGAGAGAGAGAGTAGTTGCCTTTAAGGCATATTATTTTCGTTTTCCTAACCTAAGAGGCCACTAAGGGGTTTACCAAAGGGCCAAAAAAAGAAGGACCAGAGGTCCTTGCTCGGCTGGAGCCGAGCTGGGAATGAGTCTTCACCAGCTTCTCGATCTTTTATAAGCCTCTATTCTGGCTGAGTTGCCAGATCACGCCTTGTATTGGGGTGCTGAGTTGCCAGATCGCACCATGTATTCTAATAAGCATTGTATACCACAATATGGTAGATGAATTAAATAATTACACACTTAATTGAAATATAGATGTATAGAGTGTTTTACAATAGATGTATATAGTGGATTATATGCAAAATATAACATTAACTTGAGCTTCCTTGAAGTTGAACTTATCGAAACAAATAACGTAGTTATCCATAATTCAACCAACCATAGAAAACAGAATTATAGAAAATATATATATATTATAATATAGTATATATATATATATTACATATATATATTATGAAAATCATACCAAGCGTATATTATTTTAAACTATACGTAAACCACAATATATATATTTATATAGTTAATCAGTTGAAGAATCAAACATATAAAATAACAGTATGTTTATATAGATATTCAATTGAAGATTCAAAGACGGAACAAATAACGTAGTTATCCAACCAACCATAGAAAACAGAATTATAGAAATATATATATATATATATATATATATATATATATATATATATATATATATATTATGAAAATCATACCAAACGTATATTATTTTAAACTATACGTAAACCACAATATATATTTATATAGTTAATCAGTTGGAAGAATCAAACATATAAAATAACAATATGTTTATATAGATATTCAATTGGAAGATTCAAAGACGGAACAAATAACGTAGTTATCCAACCAACCATAGAAAACAGAATTATAGAACGATGCAATTCGAAACACATGAGCTTCATCCCTGCGAAGAAAATTGAAAAACGAAATTTAAAGAAACGAAGAAAGTTGGAAATACCCAAAACATAATCCGATAGAGGAAAGGATTTCCGAGAATCTGCCCAACTCGGTCGACCATATTTTACCTTTCTACGAGTCAAATCAAACAAAACCTCACCTCACTCCTTGTTTTCAGCATTCATTCATTTCACGTGTTTTATTGTGAATTTCATCCCTATATATATATATATATATATATATATATATATATATATATATACCCTTTGGATAACCTTTGGTTAGCTTCCGCCCGAATTGTTCATTCTGACGAAGGTCAAGCTTTCCACTCCACCTTAGACCTACAGTTTAACGTGGAACCATCAACAGCCCAGCGTCTTAACCACTAGGACACGTAGGGTACCCATTTATCTGCCAACCACTTTCTTTTATTATGTGTAATGACCACCTTAGACCTACAGTTTAACGTGGAACCATCAACAGCCCCAGCGTCTTAACCACTAGGACATAGGGTACCCATTTATCTGCCAACCACTTTCTTTTATTATGTGTAATGACCACCTTAGACCTACAGTTTAACGTGGAACCATCAACAGCCCCAGCGTCTTAACCACTAGGACACGTAGGGCACCCATTTATCTGCCAACCACTTTCTTTTATTATGTGTAATGACCACCTTAGACCTACAGTTTAACGTGGAACCATCAACAGCCCAGCGTCTTAACCACTAGGACACATAGGGTACCCATTTATCTGCCAACCACTCTTTTATTATGTGGAATGACCACCTTAGACCTACAGTTTAACTCCGAACCATCAACAGCCCCGCGTCTTAACCACTAGGACACGTAGGGTGCCCATTTATCTGCCAACCACTTTATTTTATTATGTGTAATGACCACCTTAGACCTACAGTTTAACGTTGAAACCGAATGTTATTTTTAAAATATAATTATGATATATTTCTTTATACCCTCTCGATTACATTAGTGACTAATGATGCGGGAAATTGAGTAAATGGAAATATTATTTTCTCGAAAACTATGGGTGATAGAAAACTTCTGAAACCATATTTGGAATCAATATCAAAAGTTCTATACGAATCACCAAATAATTTTCAAAGGAGAATAAGAGCATTAATTCTATTAGTGAAAATATAAAGATGCAATTACTCGTCCGTACCCGTTATAGCGGAATGGTACACGTCATAGCTCCACCCAGCTACATCGGCAGCCAATCACGACGAACATCTGGTCTTTTGGGCGGAGCTTGGCGAATGTGCATATAAAAGGGGATATTTTCAGTTGGGAGTAACAGTAGCTATTTTCGCATCAGTGAATAATCATTCCTCAACCATGGACCTGTACGTCTCCCCAGATTTGTATGAAGAAAGTGATACTGCAGCATTAACCGCAATTAGTCTTTTCAATGCGATTGATTGTGGCGAATTATTTTCGACGCAAACCGTAGAAGATATTTGCAGTGACGCTCCTTACAATCCGACGCAAGGGACTACCATAGAAATGTAAGTGTCCATAATTCGATTTTATATATAATGGAGAGTTGTAGTATTTCGTCAAATAGATACTAGTCAAAAATGTCAATCAATGTTATTTCCCCATCATGCTAAAATCGAAATTGGTAATCGAACCAAAGATATCTTCACATAATGGGGATCTGTCTGTATACTCTGTATATGTTTTAAAAGCATTATTCCTTTAAGGTCCGATGAGGATTTGACACGTGTTATACAATCTTTTGAAGAACCTCGGAATATGGATGATATACTGATCAGTCAGCAGTGTCACACATCCTCCACCATGGACCTGTACGTCTCCCCAGACTTGTATGAAGAACGTGATACTGCAGCATTAACCACAATTAGTCTTTTCAATGCGATTGATTGTGGCGAATTATTTTCAACGCAAACCGTAGAAGATATTTGCAGTGACGCTCCTTACAACCCGACGCAAGGGACTACCATAGAAATGTAAGTGTCTATAATTAGAATTTTATATATATATGGAGAGTTGTAGTATCTCGTCAAATAGATACTCGCCAAAAATGTCAATCAGTGTTATTTCCCCATTATGCTAAAATCGAAATTTTTATGGCGTTCACTCCTCGAACCAAAGATATCTTCACATAATGGGGATCTGTCTGTCTGTATACTCTGTATATGTTTTAAAAGCATTATTCCTTTAAGGTCCGATGAGGATTTGACACGAGTTATACAATCTTTTGAAGAATCTCGGAATAGGGAGGGTATACTGATCAGTCAACAATGTCACACCGAAATAATGTAAGTGTTTTTCGATCTTTTTGGGATAAGAAGACACAATATATTTTCATAAATTTATTAAATGAAAGAAATCAGTACAATAAACGAATATACCGTTACAAATATACGAACAAAAACATTATAATATACAACGAGTACGTACAATTGGAAAACGGTTTTTTATCTGTCTGCATACCATTTCATCGTTTCGGTGAGTGTGACACGGGTCAAATAAATTTAAAAAATTTATAAATTCTTTATCATTTGACATATGCATGAGAAATGAGACACAGTACATTCCGCAAACATTAGTAAAATATCCCTGCATACGAAATGGGTTCCATACAACTTCGGGAATATGTAACTGAGCGAGAAATTTTACAATAATAGGGTCACTCCAGGGTTGAGTACCGAGTGAATCAAAATAGTACAGGCGCTGTCTATTTTTAAAATAGACAGCGATCCAGTGAATCCCTTCATTACCGATGATGTCTGTGTTCACAATAAGACTACCGCATTCTCGCGTACTTGGCAAACTCAATGTTTCATTCTTCGCAAACACGCCGATAAATTTGGAACGTGTGACTCGCTCCATTACTTTCTGAAGTGTATTAGCATCCATTTTAAAAGTCAGTGATAACGCTTCTAAATCTATCTACTTCTATTAGGGCTTGCGATTCGAGATATACTAGTACACTAATAGGAGCGTCTATAGGCTTGGCGAATTCCAGCCGCACTGAGATGTTACCGCTCTGCTGTGGTGTTAAATGGGTATTTACGCTAGCAGATAAGTCAGGTGTAATGTCAAACGGATAAAGGTTAAATTGATCAATGAATTCTTCCTGCGTTACCCCATTACCAAGCTCATCACAATCACCTGCAATATGGGTCAGATTACTATAGGCTCTGGCACAAAGAGGTAACACAGCGTCTGATGAATAGTCCGTACCCATTGTTCCACCCAAAGCAGTGCCATTAACGTATAGAGTTATATTTTTAAGTCCGAAATTCTCGAATTTAAAGGCACTCTTTTTATATTTTCCATTCACCGAAGCGTGGTCCTGCATGCCGATTAATATCCTTTTAGGAAGATTTCCCAGGGCAATGTTTTCTATCTGCTTCGATGCCAACCCTGCAGGAACCGTATATAGTTTGATCTGCACTCTGTTAATAGGATATTTCACTGTAGCGTTTAGTAAATTTTTCTCAATTTCTAGTTGTTTTGGTGAACTTAATTTCACTCGCCGTACGCGGAGGTATGTGTCCATAATGTGAACCACAACGGACTTTGCACCCTCTTCTTGATTCGCATCCAGATTTAAGCAGATCTCAGGACTCGTGCGGGTGAGCTTTATTTTCATATCCACCCCGTTCACAAGCAACTTCTCCTGGAAAGTGAAATCTGTGTGCAACCGTCCAAAACACTCGTATATTTTCTTTTTAGAATTTTTAAATTTGTCCTTTATACTATTTTCATCTTTAGTTTGATAATATCCCTCCGCACTTAAAAAGGTAGCCTTCGCTTCTTTGGAAAAGTTGAGGACATTTTCCAAATAGGCTCGTAGATGATAGTACCCCGTGCCTGCCGATATGTTGGTCTGATTTAAATATACGTCACACTGGTTGAATATGGCGTGCAGAAAGTTTGTTTCAGGGTATACAGCATATTTGTCATCGCAGGCCGTTCCATCAGAATGGGCTATACGTAGCTTAGCGTACATGTGCACACAGCTTGGATCAAAAAAGTAAGGACCTGAGCTGGGTATCACGAATTCTATAGGTGCACTCGGTGAACTAATTGTGTTTAAAGGGTTAATTGTAATAAAGTCACTGTGCTCAATAGAAACTTGGGTTGGCGGGAGCTCAAAAAAGGACAGCTCCGATTTACAGCATTGTGAACTACATGGGTGGATGAAGCGTGCCATGGCGAAATAGTGACTCCTCTCTCGACAAGTGGTAAACAAACTATGATTCATGAGATCAATATCCTTAGCTTATATCAGTCAAAAAAGTGGTCAACCATAGGTTTCATTCGCTTACAGCATTTCTTTTTTGATAGCCTTTTACGTTTAATACCACGTGACCCCTTCTTCTTCCGGGGAGCCCTCTTCTTCCCGCCACCACGCATTTTTCTCTTTGCATCTTTGATGATTTCGTTCCGTGTACGCTTTAAATGTTTTTTTAGAGCTTCTTTAGGTTTAGCCCCGGCCAATATGTCTTCTGCAGTGTTAAGGCCTGATTGTAGCGCTTTCCTTCCAAGGTATCTGGCACCCCTCTTCAGCAAAGGAACAGCCGTACGTAGTATGGATGAAAAAATGGATCCAAGTCCACTACCGCGCTGGTATCGCATCCCTCGATAGACGGTGAAAGGCTTTCTATCCATTATAACTCAGTGCGTCGAAAGTGTAGCTTCACTGTTAAGCTCCCGTTACCGAATGGGAAGTTTTCGCCCTCAATCGTTCTTATATATATTGTGATATTGGTTATTAAATTAGTTGCGACATTCACATAATGGGGCCTGTCATATGTAATACTCAAACTCCTTCCTCTATGGTTGGGGATGTGAGCAATGCGCAGCAGGCGTGCCTGGGTATCCCCAACAAACTGGTGCTCCACTATATTACTGTAAATATAGCACATGTCTGGGGACCTTTCAGCCAATTTCTCCATCTTCAATTGATACATTAATCTGGACAAGTATACTGTGTCTCGTGAAATGTGTCTCTTTGGAAGGCTGCGCATATCGCCGTTGGTTAGAATTTTGAACTTTCTATGTTCTTTAACGTCTGTTAGTCTTTGATTTTAGGATTAGTGTATGTGCAGGGTTGTTTACGATTTCATATACTAAATCATTCGTAAGGTTTGAGTTTCTTAAACTCACGTTTAAGCCTCTCACAACATCCTCGGCCGAACCATATTGACCCGGCCCTAGTCTTACTTCTGTACTGTAATACCGTGTAATCTTAGTCCGAGCGATGCGCATAGTTTCATCCATAGCTACCCCAGCTTTTTCACACTCGTCAATGTCTCTAAGAATCGTAAAAACGGTTTCTTTATGTTCAATATTTAAAAAGACGGTGTCCAGCTGAATTTCGCATATCCCCACCTCATACGAATCACGACCCAATTCAATGTGCCCATGGAGTTCTGTTACAAAGTTGGCTAGCGTGTTGTTAGGGTGTACAGACAGGGCGGGGAGGACGGGGTGGACAGGACGGGAGTGACGGGAGTGTGACGTAGAAATGGTTAGGAGCCATGTTGCATACTATTTAAGCTTCATTATTGCATCAGCTTTTATATAGGTGTTGAAGCTTTCTGGGTACCCTAGCCATTTCACCAGGTACATTTTTCTCCTTCCTGAACCTTTGCTTCCTAAAATTTTCTCAATTTTAAACACATTTTTTTCTAAATTAAACGCAACTTTCTGCAATTCCTCGCGGTAAAAGCCTCCTGAGATTTCTTCCCCATTCAAATCTTCAATGTAATACATCATTATCACACTTTAGGTCTCACAGCCCTAACTTTAAAAATCTCGCGTGTCCATCCTTGCTCAAAACCCTTTGCGAATTTATTCCCCGAACGCGACAGCCTTACATAATCATTGATTTTGAAGCGCACAGAGTGTGGTGGTGGTGGTGGTCGTGATCCATCTCTTCTCGGGAGCGTACCTCTTTCTAAAACTTCGTTAGGTGTTGCCCCAATCGTGCGATGGTGTGAGCGGTTGTAGGATGATGCCAATGATTCCAGAATGTCTAGAAATCTGTATGTGTTTTTATGTGTAAAATAACGGTGCATGCGTTCCTTTATGGTGCCTGAACTCTTTCAGCTAAAGAAGCCTTATGTATAGAATTGGTTGTGTAATAGCTGATATTAAACTCTGTCAACATATTCTGAAAAGCACGGCCTATAAACTCCTTCCCCATATCCGTACAAAAATAGCCAGGAACCCTGTTTTCTTTTAACATTAGCGTTTTGGTGGCTTTAGCAACTGTTTCAGGTGATTTATTTTTCAGAGGAACTAGCCACAGATATCTAGAGAACACGTCTATTATGAATAGAATGTAGCGGTAACCATCGTTATACACAGAATATCTTTGCATGTCTGTTAAATCTGCTTGCCAAATAGAATCAATCGAGGAAGCCGTTGTCTTGGCTGTTTTAAACCTTTTTCTCACAGGCTTATGAAGCGTATAAGCGTCCTGCTCCCTCAAAAATCTTTCAACATCTTTTTTTCCTACTCCGTAAACACTTCTGTACAGTCTATCTACGCCGCCGTAAGAGGATGGGGTAGAAATGTCATAATAGCGTTTAGTTAATACGTTAGCCATTTGCGTATTTTAGAGGCACGTGGGTAGGGTTGGTTTAACCTCTTCTTGCTCCTCTTCAAAGGTGTTACCGCCGGGGGTGACGGCGCCTTCAATTGTGTCACAGGCGTTGCATGTTCCAAGTCTTTTAACCTGTTCAGATTTCCTATCAACGTTTTAGGGACATTTATTTGTTGTAGTCTTGCTTTAATATGCTTCCATCCTGATGGTGATGGCCTATCCCACTTTCTCACCAGATCATGGACAATGTCTACGATATTCGATCCCTGTACCTTTGATCCTTCCACAATGATCTCCCCTGTATCGGTCCATTGTATGGCGGGATCCTCATTCAATAGATTATAAAGACTTAAGCCTTTACTCCTCAATGTAAGTGGGAGGGTATTTTTTAATACATGTTCGATATGTTGTGTGGCTAATCTTTTTGGTTGGTCAGCTGTGTCGTCGGGTACAGATCCTATGTCGCCATCGTCCCCCGTGCTGTGCCTAATAACCACAGGAATCTCTGTAGGGCTCTTATAATTTTCGTACTCGTGAAGAAATTTCTGCAGAGCTTCTTGGTATAAGATTCTTTTCTCATCAGGTGTTTTTTCACTGTTTAATAGGGCTAACAATTCGCTTTCCATTCTTTTAAGTCTGCTTTTACGGGGATCTAGATACGTGTCTGGTCCTTTGCAGTGAGGCGTACACCTCGTGGGGAATCACTACCACTTTCTTCATTATATTAATCTAGTCAGTAAAGGACCCAAAACTGAAAATAAGATGGGGAGAAATGACCCTCCTGTTTGTACAATAATTCGCTTTTTCTTCGCTACAGTTTGGCTTTTACGAGCGAGTGCACGTATTATGTTCTTGTAGCGGCGTAGGCGAGCCTTCTGATGGGTTTTCATTGATACATTGCAATTTATAACGTTAAGACAGATTTCACAGATGCATTTTAAAAAGTCGGCATCGATATTTTTAATAAACATCTGCTGCATTGCCCGAGGCAGTCGATGATAGATTTTTATTAATTCACGGTATTTCTTTAGTCTCTTTGTCATTCTGGAATATACACCGTTTCAGGCTCGTTTGGAAATATATTCGTTCGCAGAAGCACTCTAAACGTGTTTCGCGGATGAAGGTCGCAAAGCAAATATCCGTAACGCGTGCTTGTAGCTTCTTTATAAACTTCCAAAAACTCCTTACGCTGATTCGGGAACATTTGATTGGCTAATACCCCAATTTGTGATACATCTCTACGTTGCGCGAATAAGACTAGATATTGCGTATTTAACGACACATCGCGCATGTATCTATTTTTGAAAAATAGATTCTGATTGATGAAGAACACGCTTATGTTAAGATGGTGGGAGAATACTGTAAATGTCTCGGCAAACGTTTTATCCATCTCCAACATGAGATCGTCAATTACAATGATTGTATGTTCATTTCCCTTTAACGAATTAACGTCATATACGCCTTTGTGGAACAAAATATCATCTTGGTACTCGTTGAACACTGATTGATACGTCGAATAGCACCATATAACTTTATGCACAAATTTCGAGAACATCTCCCCTTTTCTTTAATGATTTTAAGCATAAACACAGTTTTACCACATCCTGTAGGTCCAGATATAATACATGTGGATGGGCTCGTGAATCTGAATTTTTCTACAGAGTCCATTTCTAACACGTCACACTCCTAAGTGAGTCATTTACAAAATATTACAAATTTTGAGTGCTGATCCTTATATTTCTTCTCCCACAGAACCGTGAATGACGATGAGGTAGAGCAGCCCATCATTACGGATGACCTCGACGACAGTGTAGTTGTGATCTCCTCCCCTGAACCCTCACCAGCGATACCGGTAACACGTCCAAAGCGGAGGTATGAGATACCCACGTCAGGTATAAAGCGACCGAAATACGCGTCTGTTGCAGCGGTAATAGATCCCCAACCCTCAACCTCTTACGCAACAACACCCCCAGCAGCACCTAATATATCCCCTTATTCATCCGCCGCCCCCCGTTCTGTTAAGTCTACAATAATAGAGCCCCAACCATCAACCTCCTAGCAACAGGGCCCCCATCAGCAGCACCTTCCGCTAATATATCCACTAATTCATCCGCCCCCCGTTCTGTTGAGGATGGTATAACGCTGGAATTGGTGCGATCCGCAGCCCCCACCCCAGCCTTGACTAGAAATCGGTATAGAGTCAGGGTCGACCCTAGAGTCATGTATAGCAATGGTATTGAGCGCGGACTACGCCGGGTTGTAGAGCGTATTATAGAGTTTGCTCTTCAGAATCGTGACGAGCGTGAAGTCAGGACGAGTATGTCCTTTGGATTCGGGTCAGATGACGGTGATGTAGACGATTATTGGGTGATAGTGCCATTTAGACGTTTGGCGGCTGAAGATGTAGAATATATATTAGGGCGTATAATGCAAGCCGCCCAAAGTAGTATAGCCTTCAATATGGACAACTTCACGGTAAATATTGACCATGTATACCGTGTTGCGGGTCATAGTGCCATACCGTATACTCTTAACTTCAATTCTCAAGCTATTTATAGACGGCATATAAACGTCGATCGTGGTTGCGGCTTTATAGCAGTACTCTTAGCACGTATGTTTACTGTACAAAATACACGAACTCAAAAAATTTGGTTGCCTACAGTCGTGGAGCATGCCCGTAAACTAGCTGAAGACTGTGAACTTGAATTTGACTGTAATATGGGTCCTGAAGAGCTGAGAAGGGTAGAACAGGAAATGAATGTCCGCATAGTTGTGTTTGGGTTGGATGATCGTCGTAGGACTGTGTATGTTTTTAAAAGCTGTGTGAGAGATCGTACAAGGCCCCTACTTATTTTAGGATTGTCAGGGACAACGTATCTCCCCATCCGTAATATAAGGTGGCTTTACGCGAGTTATGACAAAAGTCGAAAATATGGGAGACATCATGATTTGTGTAAGGGGTGCCTCGAGTTTGCGGATGATATAGTGAGACATTGTAAAGAATGTCACATGGTATGTGAGCAGTGTAAAAGCACCAAATGTGAAAGCCGTGTAGTTGAAGCTGAGAAGAGAGACTGTGATGTGTGTAGACGCACATTTTTCAATAATAGCTGTTTTGATTTCCATAAATCAATTGGCACGTGCAGGAAAATGAGAATCTGTGAATGTGGTATGTTTCACACAATGGATAATTGGGGAAAATTTAAGCACAAGTGTGACGTAATTCACTGTCCTACATGCCAGGAGGAATATAAGGCGGATGGAGTAAAGCATGTATGTTATATGAAAGATGCTAAGCCTAAAAATAACCCTGTATAACTGTATACTACGATATAGAAACATATACGAACGCTGAAACCAAAGAGGTAATTCCACATTTACTTGTGAGCCAGACTATCTGTGATGAGTGTATGGATATCGAATGTGACGAGTGCCCCAAATGTGGTAAACGGACAAACGTTTTTAAAACGAATGTCAGCGATAGTCCTGTGAAACTATTTGTGTCCTATATTGTCAAGTTAGCCGACAAGTTCAAAAAAATGACTGTGTATATTCTCGCCCATAACGGGGCAAAGTTTGACACGCAGTTCCTTTATAAGGAGTTGCTTGAACACGAATCCTCTGAGATATTTACAGGTGATCCATTGAAAAGAGGCAACAAATTAATACAGATGCAGATAAGAGGCAATGTACAATTTAAAGATACTTTATTATTCACACCTTGTAAATTAGCAAAGCTACCCAAGGTGATGGGAGTAGCAGCTGAAGTTTCCAAAGGATACTTCCCATACACTTTCCTCACCAGCGAGACTTTAAACTACGTAGGCCCACCACCCCCAAACATTATTTTGACTGCATGGATGAACGTGAAGACTTTGATCGATACTACGACAGTTTTAATGAAAGTAACCCTTATAATATAGCTGATGAATGTGAGCGTTATTGCGTGAATGATGTGCGCGTGCTTAGAGTATGTTTCCAGGCCTTTAGAAGGATGTACATAGCCCGTTTCAAATGCGATCCACTGCAAGTCGCAACCACCATCGCATCATTATGTTTTACGGTGTTCAAGAATAACTTCATGCCGAAAGACACCTTAGCCATTATTCACCGAAACAATCCCCGCAGTTACGGGCACAAGGCTATTTACTGGCTCATACACCTACAGCAACAGACAGGTGTATACATAAAGCACGCCCGCAACACGGGTGAAGTACCCATTAAGATTAATGGACGTGTTTTTTGGGTTGATGGGTTAAGTGAAAACCGTGTCACTGGTGTGAAGACTGTGTACTCCTTTAACGGTTGCTGGTGGCATGGATGCCCCCGTCCTGAGTGCGGAGTCACCGGAGATATCCACGGTAGGTCTCCTGCCGACTGTCTTGCATCGACCCGCACCCGCGATCAACTTATAGGATCACAGTTCACTCACAAAGTCTTGTGGGAGCATGAATATGATGCACGGATGGAGACAGACGAGGTGTACCGTGAGGAAATAAAAGCGATCAAGCGTTCAATGGTGCTGGATCCTCTCAAATGTGGTGATAGCTTGTTTGGAGGACGTACAAATCCTTTCAGACTATACTTCCCACCTACGGAGGGCGTGAAGCTCCATTACTACGATTTCTGTTCTTTATACCCATACGTGATGAAGAGCAATCCGTACCCCGTGGGCGCTCCTGAGAAACTGGTGGGGACCTAGCCTACCATCCATCAATGAATTTTCAAAAAATTTGAATGATCGTTACTTTGGGATCTCTTTCGTAGACGTACTCCCCCCACGCAATTTATGGATGCCGATCTTACCTGTCGTTATCGACGACAAGCTCATGTTTCCCCTGTGCGTGAAGTGCGCGGAAGAGGATAACGGCGAATGTAACCATATACCCCACCAGCGTAAGATCAGAGGCGTATATACAAGTCCTGAGTTGGCCCTAGCCGTGCGCCATGGTTATAGAATACTGAAGATACATGAGGTGTGGAGGTTTCAGAAGCTACCCAACCTTTTCACACCATATATAAACACCTTTTTGAAGGATAAGGTTGAGGCATCAGGGTATCCGCGAGGAGTTGATACCGAAGATGAAAAGTCTGCCTATATTCAACGTTACCGCGACCGCGAAGGTATACAACTTGATCGTGTCCAAATTGTAAAGAATCCTGGCAAGCGCTTTAGTGCAAAGTTGTGTCTAAACAGTCTATGGGGAAAATTTGCGCAGAATACCGGCAGAGGGAGCATTCATTTGGCACAAAGTTATAGCGATGTCTGGGATTATGCCAATGCCCCCGATAAAGAGGTCATGGAGATCGTAAATGTAGGTAATACTTACGTAATAAAGTACAACAACACTGAATTTGCCACAGATACCTCAAGGGTTACAAACATACCTGTGGCCAGCTTCACAACAGCCTACGCCCGTATAAAACTTTGGGGTCTATTGCATTCTCTTGGGCGGAGAGTATTGTATGCCGATACAGATAGCGTGATATTCACAGAGAGGGAGGGTGAATACATGCCCACTATTGGGGAGTTCCTCGGCGAGCTCACTGATGAGATCAAGGATGAGTATGGGGACAACGCATACGCCGACTCTTTTGCCTCAACAGGACCTAAGACTTATGGGGTACGGGTCAGGGTGGGGGAGGAAATGAAATATATCGTGAAGGCAAAGGGTATTACGCTCAACCATGCGAATCGGGAGGTTGTTAACTTTGAGTCGTTGAAGGATCTAGTATGTTTGGATGAACAACCTCCCCAACTAATTGTAGGCACCCACAATTTTCGGGCGCAGAAGCTGGGGGGCGTGAAGGAACTTAGGGGTACGATGGTGTGCCGTAACACCTATAGGAAACGTTACCAGTTACCTGGTACCTATGATACCGTACCCTTTGGATACCAATGATGCTTCTAACTCACACGTCTTGTATATAATCGTATCTATTTGTAAATATATATATTATATATAATATATATATATATATATATATATATATATATAACTTGAATATCTCGTTTATTAAATCGTATTTGTAAATATATATAACTTGAATATCTCGTTTATTAAATAAATCATGTTTCAAATAGCGTTTCACTTTCTCCTTTGTGTGTGTGTGTGTGTGTGTGTGTGTGTGTGTGTAGGTGAAAGTTCTAAGCTCCGCCCACTGTAAGACCGTGAGTCATGCTACTATCTGGGAGTCCCTGCGTGGTCAGTCGACCGCAGTAAGCCCGAGAGATCAGACGTGTATTCAGATCAGACGTGTATTCAAATGGCTACCTTTAATATTGCTTGTACAACGTTTACGAAATGGTATTCAGTAAAGTGCCAGGATGTGGTGGATACCGAAAAACTTCCTATTCATCCCTCCTATGCCTCTTTTAAAAACACATTGGATTGTGCGAAGTTCCAAGATGTACAAATACTCTACGGATGTTCTGGTGAGACCGTTGAAGGCTTTCGTTGCACAGACGATGTGCTGAAGTATACTGCAGAGCTAAACTTTATAAAGTCTCACATACACCGTGAAGTAAAAGAAACAACGCGTGCAGAAGAGAAGCAGCAGGTATGGATAATGAGTCTTGCTGATGGGTGGTGTGACAAGCGGTATTACGTCATGCTACACCATGTCGATTACTCATACCCTACGACTGGAAATGTGAATCTCGTGATCATGGACAATCTTAAGTATTTTTATCACTATATTAACGTATATCATGATGAGGTTCGTAGTGAGGTTGTGGCTAGTGCCCTGCGTGAATTTTTAACAGAGTTTAGAGACGAGTATCGTTTGATGGGCAGAAAGGAAAAATATGAACATATGTTCCTCTCAAATAGTGCGCCGGAGTGTGGAGATATTTAGTAAAATGTTCCTAGTTCTTATCCAAAATGTCTGGTGCGTAGGCTGGTAGTGATATTCTTGTACCGGTACAACAATTCGACTCGCGGAACAAGCCCATTCACGTATCATCGAGTCAGCCGCCCGTCGAACCATTCCTGCCTACCTGCGTGCCTCACACGGCTCATAGTTATCTCAGAGCTTGAGCCGAGTGGACGTGCGCTCCTCGAATACGATGGAACTTCCTTTGAGCAGCATTCTCAACGCCTCGTACGATGTGTCCGTGACGAAATCGTTGCGCGTGTTCAGGCGTAATTCCGGTACCATTAGCTATGTACTGGAAACGGAATGTAGACCGACAAACAAACGGGTTTATTTAAGTATCGAGGAGATGAATAGAATCTTTGTGATAGTTGAGAAGTGGAGTGAAGATCGTTATAAAATACCTGCTAACGTAGGTACAAGAAGAGAGCAGATTAGTGACGCACCCTCATACGCCGTTGTATGTACGTTGTGTATAAATAACGATCGGCCGTGCATTGATATACGGTTGATGTGGAAGAATGCTTCTGATAATAACGCTCTTATTCCTACGCGAAACCGTTTCATCCTCGACAGAATGTTTGAAATCGTCGGATTCCGTAAACTGAAACCTATATTAGACGCGCGTGTTACGGATATGTTTTATTTTGATACAGTACTTGAATACGCATACACCGCTCTGCTCGATGGGTTTACCGAGTGTAGGGCTGGTGAGAATGGTCTAGTGCTGGATGTTTATTTAAAAAGTTTAGACTCTTTGAAATACCATGAACTTTGGTACAAAGCAATTGATCGGTACAAGGCTGAGCTCACCTACACCGTTCACCCTGAAGAACTATTTCTTTATATAACGCGCAGTTGTCGTAACGATTTAGAAGATTATTTCAATTGCCGCTATGTTGAGTGAGTTCACGATTGAAAAGCTCGAGTCGGTAGAAATAAACCCTCGATTGGAAAAGCGTTCTTATAAACTTGTGTTTAATAATGTAGCTAACGATGAACTCTTTGTGCGTGCTTTTGATTGTATTCTAGACGTATTTAAAGATGACTTACCAACCGGTTGTAAAGTGGGAACAAAAATAGTACTGAACGATATGAAAGCCCTTCATATCGAATACAGGTTTCCCTATACTTTAAGCGGTGAAATATTATTAAGCCGCATATACTGCGTAATGCAGAGCAATAATGATGTAATTGTAAACTCGATTAAGACCGAGTTTAGTATTTTGAAAAAAAAGTGAATTGTATTTATATTTTGCTTGACATTTCTCCTGACTGATTATACGCATATTTCTATTGAAATGTATATTATTTGAAAAGTATATTTATTTTATAAATATATCTCCATAATTGTGTGTGTGTGTATATTTCTCCTGTACTGTTATGTACATATTTCTATTGAAGTGTATATTTATTTGAAATGTATATTTTATTTTATATATATCCATAATTGTGTGTATATATTTCTGTTATATGCATATTCCTCAAATGTATATTTATTTTCTATATATTTATAATAAAAAGAATGATGCAATGTTGTTTATTGTTATGCCTTCTACTACCGGTATTCGAAATATAATAATGTATACAGTGGTATTGCGGTATCTGGCAACATTTAAGCCTTCTAAGCCAACTGGCTGATTAGAGTCTATAATAATGTATACAATATTGCTAAAAGAGGTATCTGGCAACTCATTTACAGCCAACTGGCTGATTAGGCGTATATAATAATGTATACAATGGTACTGCTAAAAGAGGTATCTGGCAACCATTTACAGCCAACTGGCTGATTAGAGCTATATAATAATGTATACAATGGTATTGCGGTATCTGACAACCATTTACAGCCAACTGGCTGATTAGGAGTCTATAATAATGTATACAATGGTATCGCGGTATCTGGCAACTCAAGCCATTTACGCCAACTGGCTGATTAGGAGCCTATAAAACAACGCCAACTCGGCTGAAGTCTTAATGTGCACTTGGCTCCTGCCAGGTGAACACCTCTCCTCCTCCTTTCTCTTGGGGGATAACGCCGCCTCCAAGTTTTCCCCCCCCCCTTTGCAACAACCCCCTTTGCAACAACCCCACCCCCTTTGCAACACCTCACATCCCCTTTTGCAACAACCCCACCCCCTTTGCAACATTACATAATAACCTGCAACATTCTTGCACTCTCCCCTTTTGCGGCTATACTACTAACATGTAAGCTGCAAATGGGGGGGCTAAGGTTTTTTGGAACCCCTTATATACTGTGTATATATATATAATATATATATATATATATATATATATATATATATATACTGGTCAAAAAAGAAACGCAATTTTTGAGATTTATTAATAAACATGAGGACTCAGTATATAGTAAATGATTCTTTAACATAACAAACAGTCAATAACGCGTATGGCCACCCCTAGCCACAATGCAGGCTTGGAGTCTGGCCCTCATCGACCTCAACAGTCTCTGCAGGAAAGCAACAGGGATGGCCCTCCACTCTTCAATAATTGCATTGGTCAGTTCCCTGATGTTCTGCGGCTGATGCTGACGTCTGCGAACTCGCCGTTCAAGTTCATCCCATGCGTGCTCTATCGGTGACCTATCTGGGCTGAAGGCTGGCCATGGTAAGGTCTGCACCTGTTGTCCCTGCAGGTACGCCTGCACTATCCTGGCTGCATGAGGTCTGGCATTGTCCTGTTGCAGGAGCACCAATTCTGGATGTTGCCTCATGAATGGAAGAACATGTGGGTGAAGAATCTCATCCCTGTAGCGCTGGGCAGTCAGAGCGCCATCAACAACCACCAGCTCAGTTCTTGAAGCATAGGCAATTCCTGCCCAAACCATGACACTTGGTCCTCCCCATCTGTCATGCTCCACTACTGCAGCATCTGAGTATCGCTCCCCTGGTCGTCTGTATACCCTGACACGGCCATCAGAATTGGACAGTCTGAAGCGAGACTCGTCAGAAAAGAGGACTTGGTTCCACATTCTTTGTGTCCAGTCAGTCACGGTGCTGATAGGCCCATTGCAGGCGTCGTTGCCTTCTTGCATCAGTGAGAAAAGGGCCTCTGTAAGGCCTGCGGGATCGGAGTCCTGCATTACGGAGTCGGTTTCTGACGGTCTGGTCACTAATTCTGTTGTTGTGGATACCAGGTGTCTCTCTGGCTGTCTGACGAGCATTCCGCTGCCGATGACGCAGGTGCTGCAGTACAATGTGGCGATCCTGGTGTTGGGTCGTCACACGAGGTCGCCCACGTCTTGGCAGGTCCTGAACACTTCTTGTGGCATTGTACCGTCTAACAAGCCTAGAGATTGTGCTGGGATGCACATGCATTCTTTGTGCAACTTGGACAGCAGACATGCCTGCATCCAACATGCCCAAGGCACGACCTCTGTTGACCTCTGAGAGTCGTGGCATGCCTCAATCGCGGGAAAAAGTTTGGTTTTCTCAACGGGCAGTGTGTATTCTGTGAAGTCAAAGAAAAAATGCATGCCTTCATAAAGAATACATTCAATTTAATCTCTGTTTATTGTTTGTAACAAAATGGCGTCTTAGCCGGGATTAGTCAGGTTTAAAAACATGCACTAAGTGGCTTTAAAAGATTTGAACAAACATTTAACCATAATCTTGAAACTGTGATAATACCACTAACAACTTAAATTTTACACCATATGCAAGCTAATTGCGTTTCTTTTTTTGACCAGTATATATATATATATATATATATATTCACACACACACATTCATTTCGGTTGGACTTCTGCTTAAACTTACCAACCCGATAAGAGAGGGAGGGAAAAGGATGTTTGTTTTTCTCGCAGTCGGAAACTTAGGCAAGTGTGGGATTCATAATGACATTTTGGAGGATTACCCACTCTAAGCACAAAACAAACAAAGGGGATTTACAGGTTATTAACGAAACTTTAAACCTTAGCTGTATCTTCTTAGGAAAAAATCTTAAATGAGCCGAGATTAATTCGCCCGAAAGGTATTAATGTCTGAAACTGAAAATTAATTTAAAAAAGTTAAAACGTGAATTCAAAGTTTTTGAGAGAGAGAAGATCCGAGTGTATTTATTATTCTTATTGTTATTATTATTATTTATTATTATTATTATTATTATTATTATTATTTAAAACAACGTTGATGAAACAGAAAATAAATTTGGTGTTTTCAGATTTCAAAGTATTATATTTGTTTCAGAATAAAAATGGTGAATGGTTAGGTTAGTTTAGGTTAGGTTAATTGCAGCGCTTTTTTTCTGAGGTGTCGAGCCATCTGATTTTAAAGTTGTAAGCTTTAGTATCATTAAAGGGAAGGGCAAGTCTTTACCAAATGTGCTTTATTCATTCCACAGATGTTTTTCAGATGGAACAGGGCAGAGAGAGAGAGAGAGAGAAAGTTTTGTTTGAAAAAATAAAAATAAAAAATTTCTGAGGAGACGAGCCATTATCAGATTTTCAGAAACGGATTAGCTTCCCTGAGGTATTAACGTCTAAAACTGAAAATTATACAGAGAACTGAAAGGAGATATTTATTCCAAAATTCCAGAATGACTTGTCGACAAGATGTATCGTGTAAATTTTAATTACTCGAGAAATTTGCAGAGCGAATATTTTTTGGATGAATTTATTGGGCACATAATGTGAATCGCGTTAATTATATATATATATATATATATGAATTTTGGTGTCAGTGGAAAGGAAAACAATTTTTATACCAATCAGTTCGCCAGGGAATGCGAGAGAGAGAACTTTTGGTTTGGTGTTTACTTCAATTTAGACAAAAACAAATGTGAAGGCATTTTTTCTGAGACGAGCCATTATCAGATTTTCTGAAATGGTGAGGAGAGAGATAGAAGGATGTATTATAAAATATTAATGTACATGCAGGTGCACCGTATTAACGTCTAAAAATGAAAATTATTTTAAAACAAATTATGACCGATATACAGGGTGTCCATAAATGATTACCCTGATTAAAGCATGCTATAACTTTTAAATAAACACTCGTATTCAAACACAGTTTTAATCATAAGTAGATAAACATACAAAGTTTTGATACATAGTTAATGAACTTAATGAGCTTCCACATGTGCACCCCTAGTGCACCCCTATCTGTTGCTTTCTATTTTTGCAGTTTCACAACCATGCGACCTACCATTTCTATGGTTAAGTCGTATCCATGTTTGTGTCATTGGAGGTTCGTTGTGAGAAGCGAATGTCCCTTAATTTCATTCCATCAAAGTACAAACAAGACACTCGACGGTTTAGATCGTTTAACATTTCCATCACAATATTACCCATATCCCCATTTATTATGACTTCATGATAATTAATTATTGTTGTCTTGCATCTAACCCTTATCCCTAAATTTTATTAGATTATGCATGCACATTGAATGTGGTATGATTTGAACCCTTGTTTGTGCTTCTTTATCCATTTACTTAATTCTTCCTCAAATGTACCAATTCCTTAATATTTACTGTATACTCGTATAAGTATATTTATTTAATTAATAGTTTCACTCACTCTTGTACCATGGATGTAAACTCTCCATTACTGTATCTCTTTAATTCGTTTCCTCTAAGTTCTCCCAATAATGACTTATACTGTACGTATGAAGTAAATAACTATGACGTCATAAAGTAACTTAATTCCCTTCACGTTTTCCATACCTTGAATACTGAATCACGTATTTAGTATGTGGATATCTTTAGTATTCAATGTATGGTAAATTCTTTAACCTATTATTATTTATATGTTGTTCATTCATACGTCCATTTCCTTTCTTGACCTTTATCTTTTGTTAATTTTAGTAATTATTCATTCAGCTACCTATTGTCTACCTATTTTCAACCTATTGTGTGACTACCAATATGTGTGCAAAACTTTATGCATTCGTACATGTTCGCAAATGATCATGATCACGTACGTAGTTATCTTACATGTAAGTACGTTCACATGTATTCTTTTATTTCTTTTCTTTAAATTAATTAATTTCTAGCAATACTCCTAAATGCTTATGCAAGAGTTCGAATTCCGCTAACCACAGCAGAAGCGAGCGATTCTGAGGTGACAATCTCCTCTCGCTTGCTTCTAATCATTAAACATTATTATGTGTGTTATGTTGTGTATATATATATATATATATTATATATAATATATATATATATATATATTATACAGTATATGCCCATGTACTTTGTGTTATACTCTTAACATCCTAATTGTTTATAAATATGAAACACTAAAAAAAACTATAGTTAACTGTTTAATTGTAATTAACTGTAATAATTTAATATAATGTAATTGATGTACTTTAATGAAACTATAATTAACGATAATAATTTAATATAATGTAATTAATGTACTTTAAGGAAACTGTAATTAACAATAATAAGCGAATGTGAATTAATTGGTAATTATAATCATAATTGTAATAAACCAAAATTACAACGTATTCAGTAATGTACTTCGGATTGTACTCAATGTGCGACCCGACATTTAGGAATGTATACGCGTTGATATTGTTATTATTTTTTTTATTATTATTTTTTCGTTGGGATAAATTTTTATGTGCTTTCTATCTTGCCAAATAATTGGTGACTTGTTCTTTTTAAAATTTCTTAATCACTTTTAGATTTAGCTTAATAATGAATCTTGAGTGACTTTTTGCAATGCTCATATGCATATTTTAGTGTAAAGATTCATAGTTCAATTTCCACTTCTAATTAACTTGGCAGACCCGGAAAACATCAGATCTGAAAATACGCTTTTAAGATAAAAATATGGCTTCCTCTTCCTATATCCTGTTTATCTGTTTAAACATTGTCATAGCAAAAATGTTTACTTTATTTTCAAATATTGTGCAAACATAATGCGGCCTTTTCAACATTTAATAAAAATAATAATAATGATGTTAGCAGTTTTTCGGTATATAAACCCACAAAAATTCTTCCACGTTCATTCTGATTTAGACTACGAGGCTGAGCATTACCTATAACATTTTAGCAGTAAATTACAGTAAGAAAAAGTCTTTATCTTCTCCTTGAGCCGTGCTCTCTTCAGAGAACTTAGTCATTAAAATCTCCCGATACGTTACAAGAAGAATCGGGGGAAACCCTCAGAGAATTTAATAAGCCTCTCAAAACCCTCCGAGCAACTATAGAAGAACTCGGAGAGTAGTAGGCCCTATAGAAGAAACTACTGCAAGTAACAAATCCGTTGCTGCCTCCTAACCAGAAGCCCCGTCGACTTCGAACCAACCCAGGCCATAGACGGAGGGGTTAACATATATATATATATATATATATATATATATATATATATATATATATATATATATATATATACAAGGTAGAGAGTTTTGAGCTTATATGCACAAATGCAGACAACTTTGAAAAGAAAGAAGGGTATTAATTTCATTTACTCGATGTATTGTGTGATATTTTACACGTTTCTGATGGAATGCTTTTTGAATTTAATGTGAACAGGAAATACTGCCGATTATTAGTTTCAGAAATAATGTATCTTAAATCTGGGTAGGCTACTTTAAAAATGTGGTGCGTCATTTCTTGACATAAATTCTGTCCCCGATTAAAAAATTGATGAATGCGTTTGCGTGTATGCATTTTTATAAAAATTTGGGCAGAATTGGACAAAGGCTTTATAAACAGAGAACTGAAAAGAGATATTTATTCAAAACGCCAGAATGACTTGTTGACGAGATGTATCATGATAATTTTACCTACTCTAGGAGTTGATGTCTTGTGTACAATAATAATAATAATAATAATAATAATAACATTGGTGGCTTTTAGTACGAGTATAAACAACATTGGTTGGTACATGGGCGATATTATCGCACGTTCTTTAAAAGTGTATCGTTTAACCTTTCATTAAGACTGCAGGAATGTATAAAATTAACAATGTGCGTTAAATTACCACCTCATCAGGGACTGTTTGTTTCTCTCGCAAGTGGAACGCGCCGGAACGCCGTGTAAAAAGAAATCGATCGGCTAACACTTGTTACTCTGTTGCTTCTCTTATACAGTATTTGAAATTTAGAGACAAAGAAATAGAAACAAAGAAAGAGACAAACATTAAGAGAGGATACGCTTCTGCATTTATTAAATATTTCCTCTTAAAGAAGTAAGCCCGATTTCCATGGTATATAGCACCTGTGAATATATATATATATAAATATAAAACAATTACGCCTTCAACACAAACATCTCAGCATCGAAATTTGTAGACGATATTTTTTCAATTTACTTTTTACTGAAAATCATAAAATATCATGAATAAAGGATATAATAAATGTTAGACTAGTTGAAGGTAGCTTAATCTAATTAGCTCATATAAATGCGTTAAGTTGATCCTTATATATATATATATATATATATATATATATATATATATATATATATATATTGTTATATTGCTATATAAGTAAATATGATAAGGAAATTCATTACTTAATCAAAGGCTAATTTAGCCTTTAAATAACCGCTTAATATTTGAATTTACAGGGTTATAATTGGAGAAAACATTCTTGCTATTCCTTAGTTTGATATGTGCATGGGATGAAAAGGTTCATCTCATCACAGTGATAATTAACATCCTTTTGTATAATCATCTATTTTAACACTGAAAAAATTCGTCTGACATGAACGAGGAAAATGCCTAAAAACTATATTTCTCCCTTAATAAAAAACAAACCCTAGCACATATAGTAAAAAGTAAAAAGAGAGAGAGAGTTACAAGGAGTTACAAGGAAAAGAAGTACCTCAAAAGGCCTTGCGGCCCATACCGAGGAGGTACCAATGGCAACGGGTGCCAGGGAAAATTTTCTACACCCTCAAATAGTGTGCAAGATTTGCTCTAACCTTTTCTTGAACTGATCCACAGAGGAACTGTTCACAACTTCTGAAGGTAACCTGTTCCACGTGTCACAGATCTTATACGTAAAGTAATTCCCACACATACTAGTCCTAAACCGTTTCAAATCCAACTTCCAACCATTGTTGCGAGTTGGGTTATCATTTAAACTAAACATGCTTCTAAAATCGACATCTTTGAACCCGCGTCACGTAAGCGTCGATTGTAGCCCATATGCCTAACGGAAGGGATTAACTTTGTGGCATTCTTCAGCCGGTTTTCAATCCACCTACCTACTTCCCCACCAATACCCAGCACGCGCACTTTAGCCATTAGCCGGCGGTGAGGTACCTTATCAAAGACTTTCTAATCAATCGCCCTACTCTTATCATACTCACTCAACATGACGTGGAAAAACTCGAGCATGTTGGTGAGACACGACACGTCTAAACACATGTTGGAGTCCCCAAGTAGCTTGTAGGAATCCAAATGGTCAACAATCCTACCCCCTATTATCCCCTCTAATTATTTACCTGCAAATGAAGTGAAATGGTGTTATTTATAGAGGTTCCAAAGCCTCTCTTCCCACGCATGAGGTAGCAGTTGGGTCCTAATCGTAAGAGTAGAGAAAAAGAGTTAATACTAAAAGTTTATTTTTTTTTCTGCAGTCAGAGAACATCATTAACCTAAGCTAAAAGGACAGAGTAGGGATGGGAAGGGGTCCTAGTAACCCACGGGACAGGTTTGTACAACAGACTTCACCTGCCCTCCCGAAAGAGAGAGAACCTAAAGGAATTGGCAGAGAGAGAGAGAGAGAGAGAGGTAAGTTTTGGTTTATATACGTAAGACTCGCTTTTATATAAAAAAAAATCTGGTTTAACATTTAAATTATATTATAAAAATATTAATGTAGGCGCCCATATTTGGGTGCGCGCAGCCGCCCTGATGTCAGGTGTTTTCGCATTATTTTCCCCGAAAGGTGTTAGCTGCCTAAAAATGAAAATTATTTAAAACAAAATATATATATATATATTTAGTCGGTGTGTGTGTGTGTGTGTGTGTGTGTGTGTGTGTGTGTGTGTGTGTGTGTGTGTGTGTACAATAATAATAATAATAATATAACATTGGCGGCTTTTAGTACGTGTATAAACAACATTGGTTGGTACATTCATTGATGATGGATGGAATTGTTTCCGAGTTTAACTTCGATTTACTTCATTGAAGATCTATGAATGTGTGTATATATATAGATATATATATATATATATATATATATGTTGGTGTGTGTGTGTGTGTGTGTGTGTGTGTGTGTACAATGATAATAATGTTGTGTGTGTGATATATGCGTATAATGTGTGTGTGCTTTTAGGACAAATGGCTGCTCAAACGAAATATATATATATATATATATATATATATATATAAACGGGTGTACATAAAGTCAGGATCTATTTTGTGAAGCACTTGGAAATTATATGGAATTCAATCATAAAATGATAAAGTGGTAACATTTATTAAATAATTAAGAGTAGGATTCGACGTGACGCCCAGCAGTATCCCTGCACAGCTCAAATCATTCCGCAGCATTTCTAAACACATTCTGGAGCACTTGCGGGGTTATGTTATCTGCAGCAGTTCGTATACGTGTACGTAAGTTTTCAAGACTCGTAATCTTCGTCTGATAGACGTGCGATTTGATAAAGCCCCATGCAAAGAAATCTAAAGGGGTTAAATCTGGTGATCTCGCTGGCCAAGGTCTGTTGCTTCCGCGTCCGATCCAGCGATTTGGAAAACGTCCATTTAGATAATCCTGAACAATTTTGGCATAGTGACAAGGAGCACCATCATGTTGATAGACGACGGTACTAACAATCCTATCCCCGTCGTCTATCAACATGATGGTGCTTCTTGTCACTATGCCAAAATTGTTCAGGATTATCTAAATGGACGTTTTCCAAATCGCTGGATCGGACGCGGAAGCAACAAAAGACATTGGCCAGCGAGATCACCAGATTTAACCCCTTTAGATTTCTTTGCATGGGGCTTTATCAAATCGCACGTCTATCAGACGAAGATTACGAGTCTTGAAAACTTACGTACACGTATACGAACTGCTGCAGATAACATAACCCCGCAAATGCTCCAGAATGTGTTTAGAAATGCTGCGGAACGATTTGAGCTGTGCAGGGATACTGCTGGGCGTCACGTCGAATCCTACTCTTAATTATTTAATAAATGTTACCACTTTATCATTTTATGATTGAATTCCATATAATTTCCAAGTGCTTCACAAAAATAGATCCTGACTTTATGTACACCCTGTATATATATATATATATATATATATATATAATATATACATATATATACATGGTGTGTATATATATATATATATATATATATATATATATATATATGTATATATAAATATACTGTGCCAACTGGCTGATAATGCCTGGAGGCACTTGCTTCTACGCCAACTGGCTGAAAGACACTTATAAGCCAAGTGATGCTCGGATGAAATGTTATTATGCGTCTGCTTCTCGCAGACGGTGGATGGTCTCCTCTCCTCTATCCTCCTCCCTCTCTCTTAGGTAAGGTATAATCCTTCGGGGGGTGAGGCCGTCCCAACTTCTCCTCCAAAGTCTCCTAGGTTAGGTGGACTCCTCCCTTTTTTTTGGCACCCTAGGGGGTGCGGGGTGGAACTGGGGAGGGGAGGGGGTTGGCACTGGCATTCATTTGATCAACATTGTAATTGCTTTGCACTCATCTTGTTTGCGGTCATACTACTAATATTACAATTTATTTTTGTTTTCATACAAATTGATGTTGCAGATCAGTTGCTACAGGTAGCATCATACATACATATATACATACATGCACATGTAACCTCTATATGTACGAGTACATACATGCATACATACTTGCACATGTAACTTATATATACACACATATGAGTATATACATATAGACGCACGCACACATAGCCATAAATAAGCATAAATATAGGTATTCAGCTAAGATTATACCTTCGTATTTATTTGGATATTAGACGCTGAAATATAATTATTAAATATTATATAATTACAATTTCGAAAATGTAAATTAGCTTGTACTTAATAACACTAGATGTCGTAACCTTGCTCATATTTGATTTCATTTTACTGGATATTACGAGGGCCACTCAATATATTTTGCCCCACCTTTTTTTTTCTTTCCAAGTTTCCTTGTAAGTTCCAGAAATTTTGTACACAAGTCTTATATACCGTTTTTCCAAGTTTTTATTTTTCCACATAGTCTCCATCCTTTTCTACGGCTTTCCTCCACCTCGAAACAAGGGCCTTTATTCCTTGCTGGTAAAAGTCCGCTGGATTCCGCTGGAGACACCTCTTAACCTCCTCAACAACCTCATCGTCACTCTGAAACTTTCTTCCACAAATATGATCCTTCATTGGCCCAAACAAATGGAAGTCTGAAGGTGCCAGATCCGGGCTGTATGGAAGGTGGGGTAACACAGTCAAGCGCATTTTTGTGATGGCCTCTCTCGTTTGCAAACTGTTGTGTGATCTTGCGTCATCGTGCAAAAGAAGGACGTCTTCAAGTTTTCTCTCCGGTCAAACTCGCTTTATACGTCTCTGGAGTCTCTGTTGGGTAGCAATATATGCCTCTGAGTTGATTGTTTGTCCTTTCTTCATAATGTCCACCAGAATCACCCCTTTCATGTCCCAGAAGATGGTGGCCATAACCTTTCCTGCAGAGGGAACCATTTTGAACTTTTTCTTGCGTGGGAAGTCTGCGTGATGCCACTCCATGGATTGGAATTTTGCTTCAGGTTCGAAGTGGTGTACCCAACTCTCATCCCCAGTCACAATTCGTGAAAGGAAGTCATCCCCTTCTGTCTCGTATCGAACCAACGACTCAGAAGCAATTTCTTTTCTTTGGGCTTTGTGATCTTCAATCAGTTCGCGAGGAATAAGCTGTGAACATACTTTTGAGTATCCCATTTGCGAATTATCGTATTCACACTTCCTTTACTAATTCCTAGCTCCAGTGATAGCTCCTTGTATGTGACGCGCCGATTTGATCGAATGATGCTGTTATCACGTTGCACAGTGTGAGATTTCACAGCCGATGTCGGTCGACCGCTGAGTGGTTCATCATCGAGGCTGGCTCTCCCTCTCTCCGATGATCTCACACGTTTATACCAGCGTCCAACTGTGCTTCGATCAACAACAGCATCTCCGTAAACGTTTTGTAGACGTTTGTGAATATTTCCAACTGTTTATACAGGGTGGGGCACGGGAATCAAGTGTTTTTTGAATAGCTAGTAATCGGCCATTAGGAATGGGAGGGGCGTGCGGTAGGTAGCATTCCATTCCTGGGTTCATAGCATTTAACTTTAACTAACACTCACCTTTATCTTTCAGGTGCCATCATGGAGCAGTGGACGTTAGAACACCGCATGTTCGCGTATGATCATTTTGTTAGGAGTGGCGAGTCAGTGACAGCAGTTCAGCGTGCGTTTCGCCGCAGATTCAACATTCATCGAAATGACTCTGTTCCCGCTCGTGACACAATCTTACGTTGGGTTAACAATCTTCGAACAGGAGGCTCAATAATGAAAACAAAACGAAGGGGCCGCAACGCACTGTGCGTACTCCAGAGAACGTTGAAAGGGTCAGACAAGCGATGTTGCAAAGCCCAGGCCGCTCTGCTCGGAGACATTCAGCTGCACTCGGAATCAGCAATCGTACTGTTAGACGGATTTTGCATGAAGAATTACATTTTCACCCATACAAGTTAGCGATGGTGCAGGAATTGAATGTAAACGATTGCCCCCAACGACTGAATTTTGCACAGGAAATGCTTGCACTTTATGAGCAGAATGAAAACATGATGGTGGTAATGAGTGATGAAGCCCATTTCCACCTTAATGGGGCCGTCAACAATCAAAACTGTCGGTATTGGCTGCTGAAAATCCGCGACAACTCCATGATAAACCGCTGCATAGCCCTAAGGTTACAGTTTGGTGGCGGTGGGAAAGTTTGGCGTCATCGGTCCCTATTTCTTCGAACAAAATGGGGTTACCGTTACCATAACATCTGGGCGTTACATTGAGATGGTGAACACCTTTTCATCCCTGAGTTACGAAGAAGGCGTATTGCTCGTCGACATTTGTGGTTTCAGCAAGATGGGGCCACGCCACACACCGCCAGAGCGTCAATGGCTGTTCTTCGCCCCCGTTTCCCAACCATCTCATTTCGAGATTTGGTGACATTGCATGGCCCCCTCGGTCCCCTGACTTGTCCACATGTGACTTCTTCTATGGGGGTACCTCAAGTCACGTGTCTACGAGGACAAGCCCCGTACATTAGATGCATTGAAGGAAGCGATCCGTCAACAAATCATCCAAATCAACAGAGACCTGCTGGGAAGAGTGGAGGCCAATTTTCGTAAACGCCTTCAACAATGCGTCGACGGCCAAGGACATCATATGCCAGATATAATTTTCGGTACATGATTATTATGACATGAAATGCTATGTTCTTACGAATGTTGTTCTACCAATATATTTTCTTTACAAAAATAAATATCATTTTCCTGATTATTCCAAAAACACTTGGTTCCCGTGCCCCACCCTGTATATTGAGTGCCCCTAGTATTATTATTTTTGTTTTGCTCTATAGAAATATGGAAATAAATATGGAACATACCTAATTTTAATGTGCAGTGATAACCAATTTGCGCAATAATAATTTCAATTTGTGCAGTGATAAATTGAAAATCTGTGCAGTGATAAATTAGTTTCTCTATTGGATATAAAACCTAATTTATCACTGCACAGATTTTTAATTTATGACTGCACAAATTGAAATTATACTGCGCAAATTGGCTATCACTGCACACTAAAATTAGGTATGATATGGAAACAAGAGTATGCACTTCAATTTTGGTATTGAAATAAAAGAGGGGATACGGAGTTATGGCTTGGATAGGTTGATGAATTTGTCTTTCAGTTTCCTTTGGAAGATTTTTAATGTCCTAGATTTTTAATGTCTGTTTTATCTTTTGATCAAGTTAATTCGAAAGGTTTGGACCAGTTAAGGATAAGGATCTAGTTGCACAATGTAGAGTATTTTCTGGAGCAGTATTATGGAAGATTTTATACATATTTGAGGGAATGTTTAGTTTGTAGATTCTCCTAGTTTGAGAATTTTTAACTCGTGGAACATTTTATCTGTACTTTTATTATACTTGTTCGAGTTATAGGTTTTCCTAATTAATCTTTTTTGCATTACTACCAATGGCTGTAGCAAATATTGACGTGTGCTTTCGTAATCACTAATGCAGTACTGTACTGTAGGTGTGGCTACACCTTAGTGAAGTATATGGATCAAAGAACCCGTTTTGGAAGTGCCGCACCTGCTATCGTAATTATGAATGATACCTTGGTTAATTTGTTGCATAGATCCTCAGTGTGCTCTTTGAATGAGAGGTTTGAATCGATGGTAATTCCCAGAAGTTTGGCCGATTGCACTCGCTGAACAGGTATTGAATTTATATGTAGGTTTAAAGGGTGCAATGATTTCACTGCACAACACAATTTCTATCCTTTGCACAAATTTTGCTGATTTATATGTATTTTGATGCGCTGATTACGAATATGTTATTTTTTCTCTAACACCCACCATTTTTTCAGAAAACTACGTTAATGTTCCACAAAAATTATCCAAATTATATCAAACGCCTGCTAAGCAAAGGAACAGCCCCACGGCTATTGGTCATTATTGTGACACGTGTTGCTCACTGATTGGGTATTTGAAGTGTTGTGTTGTTCTGTGATTGGTGTAAAGGTGGTCAGGTGATTTCACAGTGGCTGCCAAGTGGAAAATTGTTATTTTCTTTCATTTTTCAGGTGCTCAGGTGCTCTGATATGAAACCTAATTTATCACTGCACAGATTTTCAATTTATCGTTGCACAAATTGAAATTATTACTGCGCAAATTGGCTATCACTGCACACTAAAATTAGGTATGATATGGAAACAAGAGTGTTAAAGTACTTTTCTGCTGGATCTACTGTGTTTTTTAACTTCTTTTGTCGAAAACATTCATTGTCTTCGCGTTTTAACTTCAATAATGTCTAGAAAATGTGTAACCAGTGTCGATTTATTTTGCTATTGTGTGTGGCGAACTAACATTGAAATCCCCAAAACAAACATTTACCCCTCTGGTTAAAAAATCATATGAATTATATTTTGGATGCAAAGTGGGTAATCAGGAGAGAAGCTGGGCTCCTCACGTATGTTGCAATTCGTGCAAGGAGCTTAAGAGCGTGGTTACAAGGTTCTCGTCCATAAATGGCGTTTGCTGTCCCTATGGTCTGGAGAGAGCCAAAAGGTCATGTTAGTGACTGCTACTTTTGTTTAACAAATATACGAGGTTTCTCTTCGAAATCCAAACATGCAATATGATACCAAAACCTGCCATCAGCTATGCGACCAGTTCTTAAGCCATCAAAAGATTGGACTTTGGATGAGGAATTTTGCCACTCCAAAATTGAAATTGAACCACAAGCAGCCAGTGAGCTTGCAGACCGAGAATTTCTACCATCCACAACATCGTCACCTCACCTTATTACACAGGCAGAACTAAGTGATCTATCGGAAAATCAGGCTGAACTTCTAGGATCTAGGCTGCAAGGGTGGAATCTTTTAGAAAAGGGCACCAACATAACTTCATGTAGAAAGCGTCAGAATGAGTTCATTACCTTTTTTTCTACAAGTGATGGTATTGTGTTTTGTAATGATGTAGACAATTTAATGGAGTCTTTGTGGCATTAACACAAGCCGGAGGAATGGCGTCTCTTCACTGATTCCTCCAAATTAAGTTTGAAGGCAGTGCTTCTACAAAACGGAAATACTTATCCTTCTGTCCCAATTGCACATGCGGTCCACAAAAAAGAAACATATGAGAATATGCGTATTTCACTTAAATCCATTACCTGTAATAAATATAAGTGGAATATTTGCGGTGATTTAAAAGTTATCGGCCTTCTCCTTGGAATGCAGCAAGGGTACACAAAATTTTGCTGCTTTTTATGCGAGTGGGACAGTCGCGCTAGAGACTGCCATTTTGTCTGTAAAGATTGGCCTGCCAGGATGAGTTTTGTTCCAGGAGAGACAAATATTTCCAATGAGCCTTTAGTAGATCCTAAAAAGGTATTATTGCCACCACTTCACATCAAACTGGGCTTGATGAAAAATTTTTGAAAGCTATGGACAAGAACAGTGAGGCGTTTATTTATTTGAGGAATATATTTCCCAGGTTAAGCGAGGCTAAAATCAGATAAGGAATTTTTGTTGGCCCACAAATAAGGGAAGTTATGAAGGATACCTATTTTGATAGCAAATTAAATGAGATAGAAAAAGCAGCATGGGTGGCCTTCAAATCGATTTGTTCAAACTTCCTTGGTAAAGTCAAATCTGACGATTATGTAATATGTCCTTGAAGGTGCATTTCCCTGACTCTCATTTAGATTTCTTTCCAACCAATTTGGGCGCCGTTAGCGACGAGCACGACGAAAGGGAAGGTGGAATTCCAGTATTTGGGCTGAATATTGCTGGTTTCTCATTAGGGAAACTCCCGAGAGTATGTACAAGCGAAAAACATCAGCAAAAAGATTTTAATTGTTGTTCTGATCTTGTAATAATTATGTTGAGGTATTCAATATATTCTAATCTGTATATAAGATTTCTATTACACGTCCCTTCAAAACGGTGGGTGATATGGGTATTCTAACATCAGATCTGAACACAGCGCATCCAAATTTATAAAAATCACTTCGTTTCGTTTAAAGGACAGAAAAAGTTCGTAATTTTGTCGTGCAGTGTTTCTTTTTTGCGATGACTATGTAAGTTGTTTTTAATATTTAAGGATACTTTGTTGGCATTTAGCCATACATAAACACAGAAGACCAAATTCAGGTGTGTGTCGATTAGTCGGAAGACAAAATTGGTAAACCCAACAAACAAGTTTTCATTAGTTGTATGTTGGCAAAAAGAAAGAGTGTAATACAACTACATACAACATTGCATACCGCATTGCAGCATTGCGTGCAACATTGCTGTAAAAGGTGCGCAAGGGCTAGAAAAGGAGTGTGGAGGATTGCCAAACTTTAAAATTAATCGAATAAAGCCTAGCACACGCAGCAACACTCCACCTCAGACCTACAACCAACCAACACTAACACAGTATCACAATACCAACGTAGTTATGGACTTCAGAGACCACCAGCAGCATGATGCCACATCAAAAGCATAAGTACAACCCATCTCAGACCTACAACTATCCACCAGCAGCCCAATATCACAATACGACATAATTAGGAACTTTAGAGCACACCAGCAGCACGATGTCACATCAATAACATAATTATAGACATTAGAGGCCATGAAAATAAAAAATAAATCTCGCAATAAATATAATAATATATTTATATGTATATATATATATATATATATATATATATGTTAACCCCTCCGTCTATGGCCTTGGTTGGTTCGAAGTCGACGGGGGTTCTGGTTAGGAGGCAGCAATGGATTTGTTACTTGTAGTAGTTTCTCCTATACTACTCTCCGAGTTCTTCTATAATGGCTCGGAGGATTCTGGGAGGCTTATTAAATTCTCTGAAGGTTCCCGGATTCTTCTTGTAACTTATCGGGAGGTTTTAATGACTAAGTTCTCTGAAGAGAGCACGGCTCAAAGGAGAAGATAAAAACTTTTTCTTACTCTAATTTACTGCAAAAAGTTACAAGTTATGCTCAGCCTCTAAGTTATATCAGTCTAGCCAGAATAGTCAGAATAATCAGAATGAACATGGAAGAAATTTTGTGGGTTTATGTAGCCATAATCTGCTAACATCATTATTATTAAATGTTGAAAAGGCTGTATTAATTTTGCACAATATTTGAAAATAAAGTAATTTTTTGCTGTGGCAATGGTTAAAAAGATAAACAGGATATAGGAAGAGGAAGCCATGTTTTTATCTTAAACAGCGTATTTTCAGATTTGATGTTTGTTTTCCGGGTCTGCCAAGTTAATTAGAAGTGGAAATTGAACTATGCATCTTTACACTAAAATAGGCATATGAGCAAAAATTAAAGGTTTAAGATTACAATTATGTTTAGGCAAGGCATGACTTCCTTGTTTTATAACGAAGAGAGAATGCATACAAAATGCAAACATTGAAAGATCCAATCAGGATTCATTATCAAGCTAAATCAAAAAAATGAATAAAAAACTTTGAAAAGAACACGTCACCAAATATTTGGCAAATAGGGAGCAAATCAAGAAGTTATCCCAACGAAAAAATAATAATAATAAAAAAAAATAATAATATCGCCGAGTGTACATTCCTAAATGGCGACATAATGTCGGGTCGTACATTGAGTACAATCCCAAATACATCACTGAGTACATTGTAATTTTGGTTTATTACAACTATGATTATAATTACCAATTAATTCACATTCGCTTATTATCGTTAATTACAGTTTCATTAAAGTACATTAATTACATTATATTAAATTATTACCGCTAATTATAGTTTCATTAAAGTACATCAATTACATTACATTAAATTATTACAGTTAATTACAATTAAACAGTTAACCATAGTTTTTTACAGTTTCATATTTGTAGACAACTAGGATGTTAGGAGTATATTCCGCGCAAGATGAGGAGAGAGAACGAAACAAATGAAAAAATGAGGTAACCACCCGGGAATCGAACCCGGGATCTTCCGATTGCCGGTCAGATATGATAACCATTACACGACGGGCCTCACTCGAACAAATGCCGTAATTCTCCTACATACGCGCAGAAACCAATGCCCCAAGGGGGCCCAAGTCAACATAATGAAGATTTAATATCAGATATTTCGGAAGTCAAACTCCCATCATTAGTTGCTAAAACAATAAAAGGTAAAAGATAACAGAGGTACATAATTAACTTGATTATAAAATACTTTCAATAATACAAGAACAAGAAAAAACACAATGACAGCACTGTCTTCAAGTTCAATTAAGTTTAATAATTATATAACATCAAACGAAAACTGAAGTAAATTACAATATGCTCGTATACATAAAATATTAACTTACCATGTTTAATTTACACGCAGAATTATAGTAATTTTACTCTGGCTTTTGTCTATACGAGGTGTGTTCAAAAAGTTCCTGGACTAATCCTACAAAAACTTTCTGGTAGCACTTGCGATCTAATTGATGTTGTCCCCTTCAAAGTAGTCTCCTTGTGCTGCTATACATCGCTCCCAATGGCGTTTTCACTTTAGAAAGCATTCGTGGTAGGCCGTATTCCTGACCGCCTTCAGTTCGTTTGATGCATTTTGAATAATTTCTTTCACACTTTGAAATCTTCAACCTTTCAATGCAAATTTAAGTTTGGAGAAAAAAAAAAGTCTGCCGGGAACAGATCTGGAGAATACAGTGGCCTGGGAACGACTACGTTGTGCTTCGCCAGGTACTGCTGAATTGACAATGCTGTGTGTGCGGGCGCATTTTCATGGTGCAACAGCCACGTTCCTGCGGTCCAACTTTCAGCCCGTTTTCTCCTTACTGCGTCTCTCACGCGCTTTAGTATTTCCAAATAAAACTGTTGGTTAACTGTTTGACCTCTAAGGACGAATTCGTAATGAACGAGTCCGTAGTAATCGAAAAAAACGACCAGCATTGCTTTCACATTCGATTGGACTTGCCGTGCTTTTTTCGGTCTCGGGAACGTCGCGAACTTCCACTGCGATGACTGATGTTCTGTTCCAACGTCATACCCGCACACCCGCATCCCAAAATTCTCTCTGAGTATCGTGTGGTATGATCCTATCGAAATGTCCATTTCGTCTGCGACTTCCCTGACTGTCAGTCTACGGTTCCCTCGAATCATTTCGCGAACACAAGCAACAGCGTCACCAGTTCTTGAAGTGGAAGGTCGTTCCACCTTTGCATCGTCCTCGTCGACGTTCGGCCTTCCTTAGAGCGCTTGTGCCACTCAAAAGTGGTTGTCGGACTTAAGGCGTCATTGCCAAATGGTGTATTCAGCATGGCATGGGTTTCAGAAGCAGTCTTGCCCAGCTTAATGCAAAATTTTATGCACACACGTTGTTCTTCAACAGTAGCCATTATTCAAATGCACAAAATGCGACAAGACACGCAAAATGACTTCACAAAACAGTAAATTTCGAGAGAACAAAATACGCTATCAACAAGCGGTAACCGTCTCTGGACACAGACTGTCACACTACAACATGCATCATATGACGCACATGCGCGCGCAGCATAACCAGTTCGGGAACTTTTGAACACACCTCGTATATATACGAGGGTGGGCTGAAAAGTAATGCCTCCACTTGAATAATTCTGGGTTTGTAGAGGTAGCCAGATAAAACCGGTTTTGTGTTGTAACTTTATATCCCCACCCCATTCCAGATTGTTTAGAGGTAACCAGATAAAACCGATTTTGTGTTATAGCTTAATATAGCCTACACTCTTTCCACACATTGGTTCAGTGTCGATTACAATGGAAAGGGGTAAAGACTTTCGCTTCAAGCAACGTGTCGTAATTGAATTTTTGACCGCGGAATGTGTTGCTCCCATAGACATTCATCAGCGAATGCAAGTTGTGTTCGGCAAACAGTGTGTTGATGCGAGTACCGTTTGACGTTGGGCGAGGCAGTGTAAAGAAGGAGAAGCAGGGCAAGAAGATTTGCGAGACAAACCGCGAAGTGGAAGGCCTGTAACGGCAACCGACGAGTCTCATCGGAACTACGTTGACGAACTGATTCGTGGAAATCGTCGCATTAAACAAAATAAAATTGCTGCAATGCTCGATATCTCCAAGAGCGCGTGGGATACATTATCAGTATTCTCGGTTACCGAAAGGTCTGCGTCAGATGGGTGCCTCGCATGCTCACTGCCAAGATGAAAACCGAGAGACTACGCATTTGCCAAGAAAATCCGCAGCTCTTCGAAAATGGAGATGAATGTCTGCACAGCATTGTGACAGGAGACAAGACGTCGGTCCACCATTATGACCCTGAAAATAGACGGCAATCCATGGAATAGCGGCACAAAAATTCACCGCAACCAAAAAAATTCAAAGTTCAAAAATCGGCTGGAAAAGTGATGATGACTGTTTTTCGGGATATCAATGGTGTTGTTCTCGAAAACTTTACGGAAAGAGGGACAACAATCAACTCTGCACGTTATATTGAAACTCTGAAGAAGTTGAAAAAACGAATCAGGAGGGTTCGCACCCACAAAAACGCAGTCATTGTTCACCATGACAACGCACGGCCTCACACCAGTGTTCAAACGCAAGAAGCAATTGAGGATCTGCAATTCACCGCCTTGTCGCATCCACCATATAGCCCCGATTTAGCACCATGCTATTTTCACCACTTTCCAAAACTTAAAGAACATCTCCGTGGAAATCGCTACAAGTCTGACGAAGAAGTTAAGGCCGCTGTGAAATATTGGTTTTGTAGTCAAAGCTCTGAGTTTTACCGGGATGGATTTGTTGTGTATTGGGTTTTTTAATAAAGGTAATCATGTCTAATAGGAACTTAAGAATGTTTTGTTTATAAGAATTTAATAATGTTTTGTTTAATAAAGAAGAAAATAATGTTTAATAAGAAATTAATAATGGTTTGTTTGAAATTAAGAATATAAAGTGCTAGTTGGCAACACCTGAAATGGGCCGAGAGAAACAGTGAAATGCCCAATTCAGTCTTTGGGCGGGATGTGACTTGGTTAGGTGGGTTTTTGTATTAGAATGTTATTGTTTATTTAAAATATTAATTATGTCTCTCTCCGCGATTAAAGTTTAATGATAGTCCGCAGTCGTGTTTACCCCGTTTGTCCAAGTGTTTCAGCATAAATAAAAAGTCAGTAAATAGTAAATAAAAGCGTGTAATTATCCCGGTCCATTTGCTTTGTTCGGAAGTTTAATGGCGGCCACGTCTACCCATCTGGCCGTGTTCATAAAGTACAGTGAAGCAAGAGTGTAAAGAGAAGAAAGAGAAATGATAAGAGGAAAGTAGTGAAGTAAAGTAAATAACGAATAAAACAATGAATTGAATGAGGTACACGACAGATTTCAAAAACTCATTTTGAATAAACTCTAATGTACATATCTGCTTATGTTTCGGTAAAATCCTTCAACCCGTTTAAAATTTATTTGAGTGGAGGCATTACTTTTCAGCCCACCCTCGTACAAGGCCTCCATAATTCTAAAGTATATTTCATTTCGCAGGGTGTTTAAAACTGAGAAGTTGTTATGAAATGGATGGTTGTCACTTTCGCGATGTTCACGGATTGAGGATTTGGTTGGTTTACCAGTTTATGTATATATACAATACAGTATATAAGGCGTCGCGCGGCACAATGACGAATAAGCCTAAACAAAGTTTTGAGGAAAATGGCTTTAAAGTTTGTGAAAGACTCATAACTTTATTAAACTAAATGTAATTCGTTTTCTTTTTTAAATTTTATAAGTAATTTTATAAACATGAAATGAGTCAAAGAGTAAATGATAAAACAGAAGCGTTTAAAGCTATAGAAAACGAAATTTTCGGCCGTTGGTTGATTAGTCATTATGCTGTACGACGCCTCATATATATACACACACACAGTGCGTTCGAAAAGTCTCTCCGCAGTGCTATGTTAAACGCAGAGGAAATTGAAAAACTACGTTTTCATTCAACCATGATTTAGTGATTTTATTACATAACCTTTTGATTTTACAGCATGTGTTGAAACTGTTTTCCACCATTTTGCAGGCACAGAGCAACTCGTCTGTACTTGTTGTCAAGCACTTTTTTTAAAGTGTTGGTTGATATTGAAGCAATGTAAGTGGATATTGCGGTTTTTAAGTTCTGAATTGTTTTTGGGCGGTCTTTATAAACAACACCTTTCGTTGCTCCCCACAAGAAGTAGTCGGGCGGCGTAAGTTCTAGGGATCGTGGAGACCAAAGCCCCCTTGAAATTATGCGATCCCCAAACACATCATGCAGTAGCTCCATCGAAAGGTGAGCAGTGTGTGCAGTGGCACCATCTTGCTGGAAGTATGCATTCAGTATTTCCATTTCGTTTAGCTGTCCAATAAATGGATACAGAATTTCTGAACAGTATCGTTCAGCATTTATCGTGTTCTCAAAGAAAATGGGACCGACAATTCGCTTTCTTGATACTGCAACCCAAACGCCGATTTTATGGTCGTGCAATGGTGTTTCATGAATTTTTTACCAAACTATCGACACACTATTGCCACGATCCCAACTCTGTCACAGTACTGACACGATCGAGTTTAAACCGGCTGAAACCGGCTTAGCCCTCATATACTGGCTATAGCACGTTGACTGCGGAGAGACTTTTCGAACGCACTGTGGGTATATATATATATATATATATATATATATATATATATATATATACAGGGGGTTTCACAACCGGTCGGCCATACTTTTGGGGGTGATATCGGGTAAAAAAGTTAATACAGCATTGGTGCTATTTCCAACCGTTGCGGAGCTACGGACGTTTTAAGGTACACGGAAAAAAATAAACGAGAGTATTAATTTGATGTATTTATTGTTACATTTTATGAGATACACCTTATAAATGTTCAAAATGTCCGCCTCGGTTTTCAATGCACAGCCTTGCTCGTTCCAGACAAGAGTTCACTGCCCATTGAATTATTTCGGGGTGTTCTCTTATGTAAGCAGTGGCATCCATAATCCGACGCAAGAGTTCCTCTCTCGTTTGTACTTTGGTCTTGTAGACCATCTCTTTCATAAGGCCCCCATAAAAAGAAATCTAACTGGGTTAGATCCGGAGATCTCGGGGGCCACGATATTGGACCAGCACGACCAATCCAACGATTCCCGTACCGCTGATTCAAATAATCCGTAACATGACAACCAAAATGTGGTGGCGCCCCATTGTGCTGAAAGAACATTCTGCGCCTTGTCTCCAAGGCCACGTCCTCCATCAAAAACAGCAATACGTTCGTCAGGAAGTTCAGATAAATATCAGCAGTTAGTCGTTGTTCCAAAACGAGCGGTCCAATCAGATGATCTCCAATTACACCGCACCAAACATTCACCGAGAAGCGATGTTGAAAGTTTCCTTCAACGATACCATGGGGATTAGCGTAAACAAAACAAAAATAACACTCATCACTAGGGTCTCTTGGAGCTGGTTTATGTAACCCAAAAGACTTTGATGAGAGTTTTTTTTTACGCAAGGGCGGATCTATGCATTTCAGTAAGAGGGGGTCCAAAGAAAAACGGGCACCCCCTAAAATAAAAAGGGGATAGTACTAAAAATTGTTTCTTAAACCAGACTATCAATGCGCGAGTGTAAAATCAATGGTATTGTTTTATTAGATCAATCTCATTCAAATATGGTACAAAATAAAAATCTAATTTGGATACAACAATTATCACAGAAAATGTTTCAAACAATTATAAATGTCTTGCCAATTAACAGAACTATCCAGTCCCGTAGCCAAGACTTCCCAAGTGTGTGTCGGGGTGGGGTGGGGGTAACGACCTTGTCACTACGGAGGAGGTTTAGAGTAGTTTAGAGAGGTTTGTGAAGTTCAAAGGAAATGCAAAAAAAATAAAAAGTGTTTACTAAATGATGTTATATATTATAATATCACATCATAAGTTATAACTATGGTTGCAAAAGTGGACCTTTCCTGTAAAGGGGGGTCGAACGGGGGTGGGGTCGTCTGACCCCACTGGCTACGGGCCTGCATCAGAATAAGATGAAGATAAAAATTGTAATATGGCTGCACCAGTACTAAGGGCACCTATGAAAACCACTGGAACTACAAATTTGCAAGTACAAGTAGGATTTGAATAAAATAAAATAACCATGATCTGTTTACAAAAACAAAATTTGTTTTCGGAGCCATACACATCAATTTAGGGCGGGTCATACTATGCATTTTTTTTAAATCAATGGAGAGGGGTGTTCAAATGACATATTTTGGTGTATAGAACACAATTCTGAAGAAAATATTTAATTCTGATAACCCTAACCTACATCATTTTGCAGTTGATTATTATTAAATTGTTGATTATTTTACTATTGTAGTTACCCCAGAATATGTCTTCTCACGTTTTCTATCATGGCAGATGGTGATGAGGATCTGGAATTCTGGAATTGGAGAGAAGTGGTGATGAAGATGAGTTTGTTCCTGAAGTTGAGCTCTTCCCTCAAACTGACCCTGAGCCAGCAGCTTCGGCAAAGGTACAGAAAAACTATGATGAGATTCAAAACATTGCCCTTGCTAGTGTAAGGTATGGCATAGGGCTGAGGTCAACTGCAGCGATAGCAACAGCAGCTCTGATTGACGCAGGAATCATCATAGAAGACAATACAAGTAAAGTGATTGATAAGAGCAAGGTCAAGAGAGCACAGGAGAAGTTGATGAGAGAGCTAGGGGAACAGTTCGAGAAGAAGTGCAGGGAGGAGGGGGGGATCTCTTGCATCCTCTTTGATGGGCGGATTGACCTGACCAATGTGATGATGGAAGCTGAGGGCAGTGACCAATCTTTTCCCGCAAAGATCAAGGAAGAACACTATAGTGTTGTTAGTGAGCCTGGCAGCTACTATCTGTTCCACTTTACCCCAGAGAAAGCAACTAAAGAGGAGTCACATGCGGAGAAGATTGCTAAGGTCCTGTTTGCCTGGCTGAAAGAGAGGGGTTATGATAAGACCATGTTGGCCATTGGAGGAGACTCAACAAATGTCAACACTGGTGTGAAAGCTGGAGTAATGCGGAAGCTGGAGCTACACCTGGGGAGAAAGCTGGTCTGGTTGGTGTGCAACCTGCACACTGTTGAACTTCCCCTGCGCCATCTCATTGTTGACCTTGATGGCCCTACTCTGTCAGACAAAAAATTATCCGGGCCAATAGGAAAGCTCCTTGATTCTGCTACAGACTTTGATATCAATCCAAACTTCACCCGAATCTCTGTTGGCCCTCCACTGATCAAGCTTCCTGACAAGGTCATTCAAGATCTCTCAACTGATCAATACTATGGCTATAAAATTGTCTGTGCAGTCAGGGATGGAGTACTTCCTGCAGGGCTGGCTCTGTTAGAGATAGGACCAGTAAACCACAGCCGCTGGCTCACCACAGCGAACAGACTTCTCAGGCTCTGGGTGTCAAAGCACGGACTTAAAGGAAAGAACCTGAAGATTCTGCAATTCATTGTGGAATTCATCATTGGAGTGTATTACCCATGTTGGTTCAACGTGAAGGTCAAGCACTCCTGGATCGAAGGGCCTAGGCACATCCTCTTTCAGCTGGACTGCCTCAAGTCCCAGAGAAAGGAGGTGCTGGATATTGTGATGCCAACTGTGAGAAGATCTGCTTGGTATGCCCACAGTGAAGTCATCCTCCAAACACTACTCTGCTCTGAGGATCAGAAGGAGAGGATTGAAGGGGTGGAGAGAATCCTGGCCATCAGGGGAGAGGGGGACCCGGACACTCAGCTGGGGGACTCCTCTGTTAGGAGCAGAAGGACACCTGACATTAATTGTGATGCTTCCAGCATCGGTGACTTGATCAGCTGGTCAGAAGGTGTGTCAGAGCCACCTCTCACCTGCTCTCTAAGCACCTCAGAGGTGAAAAACTTCATCAACACCCCCATGGAGGTGCGCAACTGGCCTTGCCACACAAAGCATTGAGAGGGTTGTTAAAATGGTGACTGAGGCTTCTGCTAAGTACTTCTCACAGGAAAAGAGGGATGGAGGGATCAGGGCTCAGGAGACCAGCAGGAAGCTGATGTCCAAGTCTGAGTCAAAGCAGGATTTGTGCAACCTGGCAAAGTTCAAGATGTCAGGAGAATGATCTTTGTAATTATATCCAGTGATATACATGCAGTTCACCTATTAATAAATATATGTAAAGTTGATTTGGCCTTGTCAATATAAATGATTTACCTTATATCTTTTAATATATTATAAAGGGGTTCAAAAGGGTAAAATTGGCAATTTAAAAATACAAAATGATGTAGGTTAGAGTTATCCTATCCAAAAACTAAGCTCATATTTGAATTCCCCATGTAAAAACACATAATTTAGACACCCCTGATGGTAGGATTTCCTTCAGATTCATGTTGTCACCTGAGTACGACCCGCCCTAACACATCATTCAAATAGGGCACTTGGACTTGAAAAAAGGGCACTTGCAAGAAATTGAGGGAGGGGGGTTCCGGGCGTGGCCGCCCCACCCACTAGATCCGCCCTTGTTACGGTAACAGAACAAACAATTCTCAAAGATTATAACGGCCATTCCAGATATAAAATCGACATCTTAAATTAAATAAAAACGGCAGGCGTTATTTGAAACAATAGATAAACGCAAATTTCGAAAGAGACACTAACAATTAAGATGGAAATTGGAACCATACAATTTCAACAAAATAGATGATCAAGAGCGGAAGAGATATGTAAGAAGATCGTCAGTAAGGGTTCCGCAAGGGACGCTCTACTGGCGATTTTCTTGTAACAAGAAGTGAAGTTGTTGGAGAAAGAATGAGAAGAATTAGAATTGAATAGGTTTCCACATTTTTTGTCTGATGAAGGAATTTGGTGAGTCGAACAACAGGTTTTGCACGATTCCGGGCAGAAATATAAGCTACAATTTCTATTGTGATATCTGGCAACTCCACTCTCAGCTGTTTAGATTTGTAGGATATGGGACAAACAAAACAACACATTATTTCAGACTCAACAAACATTGAACTCAGTCCAGATATTAAACAAGTGGCTCAAAGGCACCTTATTGAGTACAAACAGCATACTGTTATCATTTATAAATCTGGGAGTTCTTAATAAACTCCTAAAAATATTATTATTATAGTCAACATACAGTTTTCTCATATTATACAATATTTTACTTTATTAACACACTTGGTTTCTTAAAATTAACTAAAGAACTACTATTTACCATATCATAACACCAATTCATACCAAATTCTTATACTCTATAGTTAAGACAGGACATTCACTGCCACAGTTGGTGGATGTTGTTTTCACCTTAAGCAAAAGACTACAGAATTTTTAAATCAATAGCTATATTATAAAAATACAAAGCAAACTAATTAAATCAAATATATAAAAATGCAAAACTAAAAAGTATTTTAAACAACTATATAAAAATCAAGGCATTGTGTTTCCTAACCCAATAGTTAATGAAGTCTCAATCATGATTTAGTTCAGGTTATCTTTTGTCTCGATAAAAACCAGATCTTGAAATTGTAAATACAACTTTCTCCTTAGTAGGAGCATCTAAAATTATTTGAAATAAGATGCTAACTACCTACTACCACAAATATGTTCTATTTACGTATGGTCTACATTAACTAAAGTATACACTAGCCATTTTGCTTGCTATCTTTAATTATTCAGGAAAGATGGGTCGGTTACAGCTTTTCTATTTTATAAATAGTATAATAGGTCAACTATGAGTGGTGCATAAAATAAAATAATACATAATTTTCTAACACAAACTCACCCACATTTCAAGCTTATTCCTCAGTTACCTAACCCAAATTGAACCAAATTGATACACTCAAATAATCGTCATCCTACTTTCAACTTTAAATGTGTTTCTCTTTTAGCAGCAAAGAGCCTTCACATGAACCAATTCTTTGGATAATTAATAAATCAAACAATCAGATTAGCTACAATCTTTATAAGATTCTTTATCAAGAAAGCCTCAGTCTTTCACTTTAAGCAACAGCTATACAAATTCCACACTGATATTGACATCGTGAAGTCATACATTATAGCTGACATAACAGAAGAGCATCTAAAATTCGCAAACATGATCATAGGCCTAGTTATCATAACCTTTCAAGTCCTTTAGTTTAAAAGAAGATGTTCTCCTTCATTTGGAAAACATGAAACCACCTGGACCTATCAAGATGAACCAAGTCATAAACTATATTTTCCTGATTTAATTTTATACACATATATATATATATATATATATATCAGTGGCGTATGCAAGGGGGGGGGTCCATGGGGTCTGTCCCTCCCCCTTAAGAAGTAAGATAAAAGTTTCATTTTAAGAGAAACGAATAGAACCTTTTCTCAGTAAGGCAGCTTAACCATGTAGCAACTGGCAAATTATTTTTGCCACACACAAAGTATTTATTTGTTATTGTTAGTAAAAATAATAGTGATAAAATGGCGCTTGCAAACTAATGTATGACTCATTTCCTTCGAAAGAAGGGAGAGAAGTTATCTAAAGTCTCAATTTATTTGTTCATTCGCCAAGTTTCTGCTCGTCTTGATATTTTCGTAGAGCCAGACGTATGACGATCTCATAAATTTATGGTGGCATCGCTAAAAAACTTCTTTCCAATAAAAAGAAAATTTAGACCCCCCCTCTTCGGAAAATACTACATACGCCACTGATATATATATATATGCTGTATATATATATATATCGTAAAGAACGACGCTTGTATAGGAGAACATTCCGCGCAAGATGAGAAGAGAGAACGAACAAATGAAAAAATGAGGTAACCACCCGGGAATCGAACCCGGGATCTTCCGATTGCCGATTGGTTTCTGCGCGTATGTAGAAGAATTACGGCATTTGTTCGAGTGAGGCCCGTGGTGTAATGGTTAGCATATCTGACCGGCAATCGGAAGATCCCGGGTTCGAAAGTTATTAAAATTTTCGTTAAACAACGAAAATATCACCCCTTAACGGCTAGGGGTTCTTAACCTTTTTTCTTAAGTGAGCAAATTTTTGGCACTTAATTAAAGAGTGAGCAACATATATAAAAAAAAGCCTTTAACTTAAACTTAAAGTTTAAATTAGATAAATATTTAACTATTTAAATATTTCTTTAAACGCATGCAAACTTCATAATGCTTAATTAAAATTTTTAGGTATATTGAAAAACATCAATAAGTTCTAATTCTGCAGCTGCTATTTCCTCTTGTTTGAAAATTTGTGTCAGATCATCAATCTCGAAATTTATGTAGTTTGTCAATAATTGAAAGTTTGGTAGATGCTCTTTTAAGTGTTTGAACCTCTCTTCGAACTCGTCACTAATGTTTTCGAGTGCTTTTACTACGAGTGATGGGTAGTTGCTAGCAGTTTCAGCCAAACATTTTTTAAGTTCAGGAAAATGATTAAGATTCTCCTTAGAAACTTGGCTCTGAAAAAGTTGTTTTTTTTGTAAATCCCGTAATTTCCTCATATAAGGCAACAACACAATTATTTTTTCCTTGCAACGTCAGATTTAAGTCGTTTAAATGGCTAAAAAAGTCAACCATGAATGAAAATGTTATCTTGAAGTCAGCAGTAAAAATTTCAGGAAAAATATTATCCTTTTTGCTTTGTATTAGAAAAGCAGGCTTTGTTCGTGAGCAACATTTGCCAATTTGAAGAGCAACATGTTGCTCGCGAGCGACAGGTTAAGAACCCCTGCGGCTTAACCTAACCAATCGTCAAGGGCGGACAGTTGACCTAACCGGGCATTCAGTTAACCTAACCGGGCATTCAGATGACCTAACCGGCCACTCACTGTCCAGTTCAATGTGAAGTTCTGCCGTTTCGCAAAATGGCCGACAGCATTACCAGTCATTTTGCAAAATGGCCAATATGCCGGCCTGTTTGCAAAGTGGCCTGGCATTTAATGCCATTATGCAAAAAGGCCAGATTTTTTACCCTTTTGCAAAAAGGCCGATCACTTTGCAGAACGGCCGATTTCACAAAAAGGCCGTAACATATACACTTACTTTGTGTGAGTTCGAACGACGGTTCAGGATCGACCTGCGGTCGACCCCTCTGCAGCATCCCGCCTCATTTGCGGGATTTGGAGAAGGAGGGAATTGCTGTCTGATCTCCTCCTGACGTCGTAGCTATCCACGCATGGCTGGTCAAGGACTTTGCACAGGAATCTGTCCAGCTGGTTCTTGAAGTTATTCAAGTCGGACTGTACAAAATCTCTCTTCTCTCATTCCAGTTTGTTTCTATTTCATTTCTAAGGTTAGGGACAAAGCCCTCAAGTATTTTCCATATGTATATTAATGTGTACCGCTCTTGCCTTCTTTCGAGAGAGTAGAGTTTCAGGGATTGTCGTTGAGACCAGAAGTCTTCACCTTCCGTTTCTTCTATCTTAGACGTAAAAGTCCTTTGTACGAGTATAGCTTCAATGTTCGCAATTTCTCGTTTTCTGTATGAGCTTGTGAGTACTGAGCAATACTGTTATTGGTAGGACTAGGCTCTTCCATAATTTGAGCATGATGTTTGCTTTTCTGCTGCGGAAGCTCCTCCAGATGATTCCCATTATTTTTCTAGCGGTTGTAATTTTGATGTTGTAGTACTCTCTGAATTCTGTATCCGACGACATTATTACTCCCAGATCCCTGACTTGTAGATTTGGTGTCATCTATTTGTCTTGCAGAGTTTTGTACCTTTTATTCTGCAGCTCCTTGTTATTCCATATCTTAGAAGACGGAATTTTTCTTCGTTGAACTTCATATTGTTGTCTTCTGCTCACTGGAATAATGTTTCAATGTCGTTTTGTAATTTTCTTGTCCCTTCGTTCAATATTTCCTTACATATCTTTGTGTCATCTGCGAATCATGATACAATACTGTCCTTAATATCTGCATCAATATCTGCAATCATTATTGTGAACAGCAAGGGAGCTAATACTGTGTCTTGTGGGACAGAGCTCACGACTTCCGAGATTTCCGATTTAACTCCGTTTACCACCACTCTTTTTATTCTTTGCGTCAAGAAATTAAATATCCATCTTCTTACCTTTCCAGTAATTCCTGTATTCTTAAGTTTGTGTGCTATGATTCCATGGTCACATTTATCGAAGGCTTTAGCAAAGTCAGTATATATTACATCTATGTTTTGTCCTCGACACAATGTTTCCAATATTTTCTCCTGGTAGTCTAGTAGCTGTGATAGGCATGATCTTCCAGCCCTGAAGCCATGTTGATTTGGGTTGTACAAGTCTTTTACTTGTAGGTAGTAGGTAGTTTTGCCTCTAATTATACGTTCAAAGCACTTTATAAGGTTGAGGTGAGAGCCACTGGCCGATAATTCTTGGCCATTGCTCTGTTACCACCTTTAAATAAGGGGTTAATGTTCGCGTTCTTATATATATATATATATATACATTTAACTGCAATGACCGCGCAGTATATTAACGTATAGAAACGACGTAAGTATAGAGGAGTGTTCTGCACACGAGGAAGAGAAATAACAAACAAATGAAAAATAAGGCACCCGCCCGGGAATCGAACCCAGGATCTTCCAATTGCCGGTCAGACGTGCTAACCACTACACCACGGAGCCACGATAGTCAGAAGTTGTAATTCTCCTACATAGGGCAGAAACCAATGCCTTGAGAGGGCACCCTCGCAAGTCGTGAATATGTACATTTAACTGCAATGACCGCGCAGTATATTAACGTATAGAAACGACGTAAGTATAGAGGAGTGTTCTGCACACGAGGAAGAGAAATAACAAACAAATGAAAAATAAGGCATATATATATATATATATATATATATATATATATATATATATATATATATATCGTCCCACTTGGAATATCGCGAAAAGCGAAAAGTGGGCAAGCTTCTGTTTATAAAAGTTTTAAAATTCGAAAATATAGTCTATGAGGCAACCAAATAACGAGACAAAACAACGTCAGCTGTGAACACACTAGCTGTAACGAATTTTCGACTTCTTTGAAGAATTCGACAGTCTGACATTCAGTTGCTCTTAGACTGCTAGTGCCACTTTTTCTTCCACTAGTTGGAGTAGGCATTTGCGTTTAGTAACAGATAGACTTCTAATTCTTTTGGGTTTCAGAATTGGACATTTAAAATAGATTTGAGTGCCGTGAACGTCGCAAGAGTCGTCGCACTAATTGAAGATAGTCGGAGCCAGCGTTACGTCGCCGTTGCGCTAGGAATTCTTAGGAATTCCAAGAACAACAGTTCGACGTGTTTACCAAGGTTATGGGGAGACAGGAGAGTACACCCGAAGACCAAGATCTGGAAGATCGCGCTGCACATCTGCCCGTGACGATCGTTTCATCGTCTTCAGTGTTTTGCGAGATCGTCGCTTGACTGCCACAAACCTCCGCAATGAGCTGGAAAGGTCTCGAGACGTCATTGTATCCGGAGCGAACCGTTAGAAAAAGACTTATGGAAAGTTGCTTACATGCAAGGCGTCCATTGCTGGACGCCTAGCTCAGGAATTGCTCCCACACCTCCGCAATGCTCGTCTTGCTCTCGCTCGTGAGCATGTCAATTGGACTCCTCCAAAAGCAATTCTCTTCGTAAAAGTGCACGGGGCGAATCTTTCTCCTGTTCTTCTCCACAATCTTTCCTGTCCATCGGATGTTCGATGATTAAATCTTGATTCGTCCATGAACAATACTCGTCCCCATTGGACCATAGTCCACTTGACAGGCAGCAAATTGACATTAATAACAACAACAAAAATTACTCTTTATGCGAGTGCGTATGGAGAAAAGGTATGCAAATGAAGATTTATTTATTAAAATATTATTAAATATTGCAAATTTTAATAAATAAAGGATATTATCTGCGTTTTATTTTGTAAAACCCACTACATAACACTACATAATTTAGATAACGGTCATGCGCCATTCAAACTAGTGCGCATATAAATGCAATTTTTTTCGTATGTTGCGCATATTTCTCCAGGAAAATAATGTCATTTTCGTTATTAGAATATAAAAACTTATTAGTATACAAATTTTCAGCTAAATCCCGTAGGGTCGTCCATTTGGAAAAGTTCCGAGATTATCAGCCTGACCTCACTTCAAGAGAAGGTTCTTGCGAAAATAATGTTATAATGTTTCAGACCAACAAACACCCTAGGATCCACTTATGGCTGGTTTACCTAACTGTGTTTGTAATTGTGTATTGCGCATGTCCTCCGTGGTGGCAGAGGGGACCTACAATTTTACTATACCTAATTTATCCATTAGTCAGCCAGACTCCTTACTGACCGGACGCATTCCCTGGGCTCTTTGATATTTTTTCTACTTTTGGATATTGCCGATAAATTTACTGTTGGAAAGTTCTGAATTTTATATACTTGCGTTCATATTCACATTGCTATAGTTAAGTAACTGAATTTTAGTGGTTTTTATCGATTTAGAAGTTTTCATAGCATGCCGGCTTAATTTAATTTAAACTTTTGACGGTTATAAACGTTCGCTATTTTAACTTGCGCGATGCCGTCGCAGAAAGCCTCGTGTGCTAGGTGTGAGGTTAATCGGTAGTATACGGATTTTAAAGATTACAACTGCGGTCCTATGGCGATTATCGGGAGATCGGTTTGTTTCTTTTGTGAGTTAGCGAAGAGATAGTTGATTTAAAACGTAATGTACGCGAGGTGACTGAAAGACTTGCAACGCTTGATAAGGGCAGGAGTAGGCTTACAGTTGACGAAGGCTGAACTTATACTAAGGTTGAAGTCGTTGGTAAGTTGAGGGGTGAAGTTAGGAACCTAGTTTCTAGTATAGGTAGCTTATCGGGAAGGTTAGACAGAGTTGAGGAAAGGGTTAAGGCTGGTCGGGTTTAAATTGTGTTTTAACACCCATCTAGTGACCCATCACTTTGTTTTTGTTTCTAGTGCAGTTTTAGCTCCTCTTTTCAAATGTGCAATCAAAATTTGTCGCAAATGAATATTAAAAAAGTTACAGCTACTTAAAGTTTTCAGTACCATTTTGCGTCTGGCAGCGTTGCGTGGGTAGTTTTTAGTTCGTGTATTGTGAATCATGTCGTGTGAAGGTCCATTGTATTGTGAATCATGTCGTGTGAAGGTTGTGAGATTGCACACACATTTGGAAAGAGGAGCTAAAACTACACTAGAAACAAAAAACAGAAGTGGGGTCACTAGTTAGGTGCTGAGCGACAATTTTACCTGTTTATTTGTTGCCTGCTTAGACCTAGTTTAGTTTGAATATTATTGTTGTAGTGTTAGTGTGTGATAATGCAGTGCTGTGATCTATCTACTTGTGAGTTGCCCCCGGTTAGGTCAAATAAATCCCCGGTTAGGTCAAATGAATCCCCGGTTAGGTCAACTGTACGCCCTTAACAATTGGTTAGGTTAAGTCATGATACTTTCGTTAGTTTTAACGAAAATATCAGGTAAACTTTAAATAGCTGTAACTTTTTTAATATTCATTTGCGACAAATTTCGATTGCACATGTGGAAAGAGGGGCTAAAACTACACTAGAAGCAAAAAACAGAAGTGGGGGTCGCTAGTTGGGTGCTAAACGACAATTTTACCTTGGTCCGAGATTAGTAGACGGGAGGGATTTACAGTAGTTAAAGGTGGAGCTAGGCCACGTGCGTTAGGTGAAAGGAATCCACCCCTTATCGAGGTTTCGAACTCTTTCACCCAGTTGAATAGGGATGTGAACGAGGGGAAAACGATTTTAATTGGGGACTCCTTAGTGCGTCATATGGATAAGGAGTTCGTTGAACGGAATCCAACCAAGAGGAGGAGGGTCTGTCTACCAGTGGGCAGGGTTGACAGAATTAGAGACAAAGTAGATAGGATTGATGTTGCCTCCCGTCACTCGATGTTGGTGACGATGGCAGGGGACAACGACTCGTATAGGTTCGATACGAGAGTGCCTGACCTTTTGGAGAGATACAGGGGGTCCCTGAAGGCAAGGTCAGATAGGTCTTTAGTTCTAGGTATTACCTCTAGGCACGGTTTAAATGTTACGATAACGTCACTAACAATATTTTTGAACATTAAACTAGAAAAGATTTGTGCTCATGAAAATGTACCCTTCGTAAAGCTGTGGTCAGAATTCAGTGATCCTTGCCTTTTTATAAAAGATTGGGTGCATTTCAATGAAATAGGGAATGCTAGTCTAGGTAGGTTAATCGATGAGAACGTTTGAAAGCTGTATAGGTCGAAGCCCTCTTTAAACATTGTGGGTCCGGGAAACGCCGATCCGTAGTAAAAAATAATTTAAACGTCTTTTATTGTAACACACGTAGTATTAGAAATAAATTGAACGAATTTAAGACGATAATTTATTCCGGGAACTACGATATGGTCGTTGGAACCGAAACGTGGTTAAATACCGTAACTCGGAACTTGTTGGGGGAACTTGATATAGCGGGTTTTAAACTGTTTACTAATGATAGGTTACATAGGATTGGTGGAGGCGTTTTGTTGTACATTCGTAATTCCCTTAGGGCTATCGAGGTTAAGATAGGTTTTCCGGCAGCAATTAATGCGTTGAAGTTAGGGCGCGTAGTATTAGCTTTAATTTCGTTGTTGTTTATAGACCTCCCGTTCAATCCCTCGATACTGATACTAGATTTTACACACTTCTTAGTAACTTTATTAATAATAGGGATAGTATAGTTGTCGGAGACTTTAACTGCCCTAACGTTAATTACGAGACTTTTACTGGTAATGATGAGGGTTTGAGACTGATTGAGTTCATGGAAGATAATTTTTTACGACAGATGGTTACCGAACCAACGCGCAGTAACAATATTTTAGACGTGGTGATGACAAACGACGAAAATATAGTCGAAGGTTTGGAAGTAGGTGAGAGTTTGGGATGTCGTGATCACCAAATTATTAGGTTTAAGCTACTGATAGAAAACAGTAAGGATAGTAACATAATAGAAGTCCTTGATTTTTGTAGGGCTAATTTTGATAGTTTTGCGGACAGGGTGAGAGTAGTGGACTGGGATAATTTATTTATGGTTAATGACGCAAATTTTCATTGGGAGGCGTTTAAAAAAAGTGGTGGACTAGGGAAATAGGTGAGTTCATAAACGAGCGTAACAGAGCGTATAGCCTTAATAAGCGCAATGGCACGGTAGCTAACTTTAATAGATATATCGAGCTTAGACGTCAGGTTAAAAGATCTGTTAGTAATGCTAAGCGTAATTTTGAGATACTTGTAGCTGCGGATAGTAAACATAATCCGAAAAAGTTTTTTTCACTACGTCAATAATCGTAAGGCCGATAAAAGATAACATATGCCCTCTAGTGGACGCTAACGGCGCTTTGGCTTCCGACGCTCAGGCGATAGTTGGTATTTTTAACAACTTTTTTGCGACAGTGTTTACCGTAGAAGACGTAAATAATGTCCCCGACGTTGACGATATCGTTCCATTTTGTAGCTAGACTATTTTGAATAAAATAACTGTTTACGAGGGTGAGATTGTGCATTATATCGATAAGCTAAAAGTTAGCAAGGCTCCAGGCCCTGACGCGCTTTATCCTAGACATTTGAAAGATTTGAAAGACGTTATCGTAGGCCACTTAACAAAAATTTGTAACAAGTCACTGGAAGCTGGAATTATTCCTGAAGACTTCAAATTAGTTAACGTTACGTCCATTTTTAAAAAAAGGTGACCGCACAGTACTAGCAATTATAGACCCATTAGCTTAACGTCAATTGTCGTTAAACTTTTGGAATCCGTAGTTAGGAATCGTATAGTCGATCACTTGGAAGGTCGCGATTTGATTAATAGCAGTCAACATGTGTTTCGACGCCATAAATCTTGTTTAACTAATTTGTTAGTTTTATAACGAACTGGTGCGCGAATACGATAGGCATACAGCAGCTGACGTTATTTATTTAGACTTTAAAAAAGCGTTCGATGCAGTTCCGCATAGAAGATTAATTGCAAAGGTTAAAGCGCACGGTATACGCGATCAGGTAGCTAACTGGTTAGAGGAATGGCTTCGTGCCAGGAAACAGAGGGTCGTTGTTAATGGTAGGGAATCGGGGTGGTTGGATGTAGGTAACGGTACTAGGACAGTTTGCCTACGGACAATCTGCCTACGGACAGTTTGCCTACGGACAGTTTGCCTACTGGACATTATGCCTATGGACACCATGCCTACCGGACATTATGTCTAACGGACATGATGCCTAAAGGACGACACGCCTAACAGACGCAGCTTATTGAGGCATCGATTTTATTCCATTCTATTTCATTCTATTTCATTTTATTTCATTTTCATATATTTAATTTTATTTTAATTACGCAATCGGTCTACAAGTCGACACAGAGTTGGTGTGTAATGGCGACTCGTAGGTCGAAGGCTCTGTGCCAGCCCTCTATCGAGTTGTTGCGGAAAAGCAGGCCGTCTTCTTCGTCCTCGCTGCAGAATTCCAATCCACGTAGCCTCGAAATAGGTTAGAAAGTCTTCCAAGATCTCGTCCGTTTCCTCGTCAAAAACAGCCGTAAATCGTTCAAACGTGTTGCTAACATCTTGAAGAGGAACAAAAGCAACCTAACCTACCTAACCTAACCTACCTTACCTAACCTTACCTAACCTAACCTTACCTAACCTACCTAACCTGAATTAATTCTTTTGCATGAATCTGAAGTTAAATAAGTTAAATAAGTTAAATGAGGTAAGGATAAATATACCACAGTTGTTCACTATATAATAAAAAAAATTAAGAAAATATTCTCGTCATGAAAGAGTGTAGATGCGAAATGTCCTTTAGGCATCATGTCCGTTAGGCATCATGTCCGTTAGACATAATGTCCGGTAGGCCTGGTGTCCATAGGCATGGTGTCCATAGGCATAATGTCCAGTAGGCAAACTGTCCGTAGGCAAACTGTCCGTAGGCAAACTGTCCGGCCACGGTAGGTAACGGTGTCCCTCAGGGTTCAGTGTTAGGGCCATTGCTATTCGTAATCTACATTAACGACATAGATGTAGGGTTCACCAGTAACGTGTCAAACTTCGCGAACGATACTAAAATAGGTGGTAAAGTTCTTAACGTGGACGAAAGAAATAGGCTCCATGACGATGTAAATAGGATTACGGAGTGGACGGATAAGTGGCAGATGCAATTTAACGTAGACAAATGTAAAGTTTTGCATATAGGTTCCCGTAACAACAATTACACGTACACGATGGATGATAGACAGTTAGCGAGCGTTGACGAGGAAGTAAATTTAGGCGTACGCGTATCTAAGGATTTAAAAGTTAGGAACCAGTGCCTGGAGTCTTGCGCAAAGGCTAATAGGATGTTAGGCTTCACAGCGCGTAATTTCGAATTTAAATCGAAGAATATTATATTGCCCCTTTACAAGTCCCTAGTCAGGCCTCATTTAGAATATGCCGTTCAGTTTTGGTGTCATATTTGCGTAAAGATATTGACAGGCTGGAAAGGGTTCAACGACGTGCCACGAAACTAATTCCGTCACTATGCAACAAGTCTTACGAAGATAGGATTGAAGAGTTAGATTTGCATTCACTCGAAACTAGGAGATTAATGGGGGAGCTTATTGAAGTTTTAAAAATCGTTAATAAAATCGATAACGTAAATTTTGACATTGTTCATTTTCGATAATAGCAATACTCGTAATAACGGATTTAAATTACGTGGCAAACGTTTCATTACTAACATTGCTAAAAATCTTTTTACGTTTGAAGTATTTGGTAAATGAAATAATCTTCCCGCGTCCGTCGTGAACTCTTCCAGCGTTAATATGTTTAAAAACCGTTTAGACAGGCATTTTAAAAATATGAACGTCGTTTAAAATAATAAAACAATTAGCAACAGGAGCTCTGTGGTAATGTTCGAGGTTTGAGTCTGTTGACGATTAATGCCAGCTTGTGACATGCCAGCGTGTGATAAGCCAGCAATAAAATTATATTAAAAAAAATTAGACTAACACGAACTTTCATGTAGCTCGTAGCGTAAACTAACCCACTTTTTGTTATACTCTTCATACTTTTTGTTTTTGTTCTTTTCTTATCTTCTCTTTACTTGCATGTCTGTAGTTTGCATGGTATGACAGTGTTTGAGTTAAGACTGTGTTTGCATGGTTTGTAAGCGTTCTCATTTTACTTCTTTTCATCTTTCACCCCTTTCCTATTCACTTCGACGATTTTTCCTACTTGTCGGCAGTGGCTGGCGGATGATGATGGTAAGTATTCCTCTCTCTTTTTCTGAATGAATGTTAACCCACGAACGATAGGTTTTGCTATTTCCTTAACCCCTTATTCTCTTCTTTTAACCCCGTACTCTCTTCTTTCTCTCGCGTTAACCTTAGAGTGGAACTTAGGGTCATTGTTAGCCTTATCTTCTGTAGATCTGTAGAACATATGAGTCTAATCGATTTTAAAACATGTTTATAGACATGCTACTAATTACTTCTACCGGCAAACTATTCCAGCTATTTACTCTTCTATGCGTAAAAATGTTTTTGGCAACTGATATCTCGAACCTTCGACTTGTCAGCTGACACCCGTTATTTCTAGTTCTACTATAGTGTGCTATTTCGAAAAAGCTATCTCTATTTACGTTATCGAACCCATTCATAATTTTAAAAAACTGGATTAGATCACCCCTTAGCCTCCTAGTCTCGAGTGTAGTCAATTTTAACTCCTTAAGCCTATCCTCGTACGACTTCGACCAAAGCGACGGAATCATTTTAGTTGCTCGCTTTGAACTCTCGATTTTGTCTATATCTTTGCACATATGCGTATTCGAAAATTGTATCGCGTACTCCAACTGGGGTCTAACTAATGATTATAAAGAGGAACAATAATATCACGCGATTTGTACTCAAAATTTCTAGCTATAAAACCTAGCATTTTGTTCACCTTACTGACCGCTGCTGTACGTGGTTTCACCACTTTTAAATCACCAGTGACTATAACTCCTAAATCTTTTTCATGTTCTACGCTTGCCAACTCCTTCCCTGACACACTATACGCAAAATTACCATTACGTGAACCTATATGTAAAATTTTGCACTTATCGACGTTAAATCTCATTTGCTATGTGACCGACCAATCTACGATTTTATTCAGAACTTCCTGGATTTTACCTCTATCTTCGTTATTAATCGCCCCACCACGCAACTTCGTGTCATCCGCAAACTTTGAAACTGTACTGACTAGGCCAACATCTAAATCGTTAATATATATAAGAAAAAGTAAAGGGCCTAATAGAGAACCCAGAGGAACGCCGCACGCTACATTAGCTCAAGAAGACTCTGCTCCATCAATGACCACCCTCTTTTTCCTACCTCGCAACCACTCTTCTATCCAATTTATTACTACACCCCTGATCCCATGAGCCTTAGTTTTTTCAACGAGTCTTTTGTGCGGTACGTTGTCAAACGCTTTTTGAAAATCTAAATACACTACATCTACCGCCAGATGAGTGTCGTAAACTTCAACCACGCTTTGGAAAAATTTTAAAAGATTAGTTAAATAAGATTTGTTTCGCCTAAAACCGTGCTGCGTATTTCTAATCAAGTTATGCAATTCTAAGTGTTAGACTATAGTCACTATACGATCCCTAAAAATCGATTCCAGTAGCTTACCTACAACAGACGTTAAACCGATTGGTCTATATGTTTCCCACCGTACCTTTATTGCCTTTCTTAAAAATAGGCGTTACATTTGCTAACTTAAAATTATCTGGTACGCACCCCTCGGAAATAGACGCATTAAAAATCTTTGTCAAAGGGACGAAAATACCTTCTTTTAATTCTTTTAGATATATGGAATCCGGCTCCGGTGATTTAGGCATTTTCATTTTACAAATATAGTGTAGTACCTCCCTTTCACTCACCACGATATTATCTAAAGTATTACCATTATGAAAAGGTATTATGTCTATGATCGTAGGGATATTCGTTACATCTTCTATTGTAAAAACTTACCTAAAAAATTCGTTTAGCAGTGTAGCCACTTGCTTCTTTTCAGATACTAGCTCACTGTCAGAATTTTTCAACGGTTCCAAGACGCTCTTTACTGGGTTCCTATTATTGACGTACTGAAAAAATCGTTTGAGGTTTTCTTTGCCGTTACGAGCTATAGAAATTTCAAATCGCGCTTGGACTTTTTTATTAAGCTTTTCGCTTCACGCCCTAGAGATATGTAGTTTCGTAACCACAAATTGTCTTTATTGCACTTATGTAGCCGATAAGGCCTATCTCTACTCTTTATAATATCCCCTACTCTAGAAGTAAACCACAAGGGCTTGTTATTTACTTTCGCACAGTACTTTCTTTTACAGTACACATTCCTCATTTATAGTCCTAAATACTGTTTCAAACGATTCCCACATTATTTTTGCGTTGGAGGTCCCCATTACGTTTTCCCAATTGACGTGTGACAATTCATTTCTAAATATACAAGTCTCCGCGCTGGAAGTTAGGAATTTTAGTCGAGTTAGCTGGTTTCCAGTGACTTACTGAAAGGACAAACTCTACCATATTGTGATCGCTATTGTTTAATGGTTCTATTAATTAAAGATCAGTGATCAGCCTATTATCCGTAGCTATTACTAAATCTAAAATACTGTCCAACCTCGTAGGTTCCCCAACCTTTTGAATAAGAAAGCTATCCTCGAGAAAATTAACTAAACAATTACCTTCCCCGTCTTCCCTGCATTGTATCGTAATTCACGTTAGCGCAATTAAAGTCACCTATAATTAAGGCCTGCTCACTACCTATTATTATCTTTAGTTCACGAAATAACGCTTCTTCGTATCAGCTGTTTGATTAGGGGGCCTATATATAACGGCAACAACAAGTTTGAAATCGTTCAGTTTAAGTTCTGCTATAGTCGAATCTGTCGGTTCTGGAATTCTGTACTTTAATTCTATAGCGTCCTCAGTATTATCTTTGATATACAACATAACGCCTCCTCGCCTACCTATTCTGTTTTTAGCAAAAAGTCTATAACCTCTAAAGGGAAATTTAAGGAAATTACGCCGGGACCGTTCGAGTTACGGCAGCCTGAAAAGAAGAGACAGTGTTATGAAGTAGTCTTCCTGAACGCGCAGCTCCAACCTCATTAAGATGAATCCGTCTCCGAGGAACAAGTCACTCCTGCCGTAGAAACTGTTCTAAAAATTCGCAAAATGCACTCTTTCCTGTTGGCAAGGAGACTTTAGGTTATTATTAATATAGGTCGCCTTGCTGAAGAACTCGTTACGTTGGATAATTCGAGGCAGTATACCTGTTAAAACAGTCTTAATTTTTTTCCTTTAGTCGCTCTAGTAAGTCCCTATAACTAGCCAGCAGCTCTTCCGATCTAGAATTTAAAACGTTATTTGTACCGACATGAATAACATACGTTGTGTCCTCAGAGGTTCCGTCTGTAAAATGGTCAACACTATTAGTTATATCCTCCACCCTTACACGCTGTAGCTCGTTCTTCAGCAAATCTATTTTCGAGTACCACCTGCAAACTAACAGATCGTTATTATTAGCTAAATTAAACGCGTAAGCAGCGAACTTCCCTTCGCACCAACTGCAAGTACTTGACGGGGGTGCCATGTTATTAACTAATTAAATTACTAGCGTTTGGAAATTAATAGCGAGTTAATAATAGTAATCTAATAACGACGTAACTCTCTGAGAATAAGTAAGGAACAATTAATAAATAAAACGTAGGTCTACCGCGTGCTTAGTTGTGACATCAAAAACGCAAACTCGCCAAAACGTTCTTGAAACGCACAGACAGGTTTCTGTAACACAAATTGCACTGAATAAATATATACGTAATTAAGCTACCGACGAAGATTCTGCAAGAGGAAAAGTATTAATAAAGAAGGATAAAGATACAAGGCAATTTATGAACAAGAACCAAAAAAATAAAAAAAAGATAAATAAATAGATAAATAATTAACTTATCTGCCTGCTACTCGGCTGATTATTTCCCATGGACGGTGACCACACCCTACTTGATGATCCTCAGCAAAGCAAAATCAACCTTATTAGACCACGTTTTCTAAAAGATTGGAATTTTGCACTTCCGAACAAAACAAAACAAAAGCTATATGTACTAGCCTTAGTTTAATCAAGTAAATATAATAATAAATAAAGTCAATAAATAAAATACATTTGGTTATGAATAATTAATTAATAACGCGTAGTAATTTAGTTAAGAAGGCACCAAACACGTTCTTTTTAAAGCTACTTTGATTGAAACCACTTATTCAATTGGTAACACTGGACACTCGATAAAACATGTCTGTTCACAAGGGAGGACAGGTCACTTCTGATGTATAATAAAGGAAAATATATAATAAAGGATAAGATTCTCACACACTTAGATGAACACATTCTAGTGTTAGATTCACAACACCAGGGGAATTTAAGCACAGAAAAATTTTTATAATTTGAATAACCATTCTATATTTAGCCCACAACGTAATAGTTTATAAAACCAAAAAATAAAAAATTATTGAAAGCATTCTAAACATTCTTTATAAAAGTTCTTAGCAGTGGCTAGTTGCTGGTCAAATTAGTTATATGTTAATGAACTTTTTGATAATTAACTAATCTGAATTGAATATTTTGTTCTAAAATATAAAATGTTACCGAAAACAGGCTAATCATTTTAAGTAATTTTGAAGAACCAGTCTACAAATTTATTAAACATCAACCTTCTGTTTCAAGTTTCTCTGTCACACTTTAATAAGTAGGGGTACCTGCGTCTAAATCTAAGAATCCTACATGTAACTCCTGAAGTTTTGGAAAGCAAGGGGTGAGATCAATGCAAAGTCTTATAAAGTTAACAAGCTCACATCTGTTTCAGGTTAACTTATACAGATTTACTTACTTTGACAAAGATTTTTTTGTTACCTTATGCCAAACCATTTGATATACTGTATATTGTGTATTTAATATAATTTCCATAATAAAATAAGTCACCAAAAAGCTTCACATCTCCCAATCAAAATACAATCAAAATAATACAGTATTGTAACAGTATTTGATCAATTCAAGGAATTACAATACAAGTTACCCATGTTTATAAAAGTTTTCTATATTTTATTCAAATAAATAGTTTTCTTTGAGGCAACCGATAACCTGAACTAAATCATAACTGAGACTTCATTAATTAGTGGGTTAGAAAATACAATGCTTTGATTTTTATAGTGGTTTCAAATACTTTTTAGTTTTGAATTTTTAGATATTTGATTAAATTAGTTTGCTTTGTACTTTTATAATATAGCTATTGATTTAAAAATTCTGTTGTCTGTTGCTCAAGATGAAGACAACATCCATCAACTGTGGCAGTGAATACCCTGTTTGAATCATAGAGTATAAGATTTTGGTATGAATTAGTGTTATGATATGGCAAATAGTAGTTCTTCAGTTAATTTTAAGAAAGCAAGTGTTTTAATAAAGTAAAATATTGTATAATATGAGAAAACTGTATGTTGACTATAATATTTTAGGAGTTTATTAAGAACTCCCAGATTTATAAATGGTAACAGTATGCTGTTTGTACTCAGTAAGGTGCATTTGAGCCACTTGTATAATGTTTGGGCCTGTTGAGTCCGAAATAATGTGTTTGTTTGTTTGTCCCATGTCCAACTCATCGAAATAGGTGAGGGTGGAGTTGTCTGATATCATAATATAAATTTTAGCTTATATTTCTGCCCGGAATAGTACAAAATCTGTTGTTCGACTCGCCAAAATTCCTTCATCAGACAAAAAATGTGAAAACCTATTCAATTCTAATTCTTCTCATTCTTTCTCCAACAACTTCACTTCTTGTTACAAGAAAATCGCCAGTAGAGCGTCCCTTACAGAACCCTTACTGACGATCTTCTTACATATCTCTTTAACTCTTGATCATCATCCTTTTAGAATTTCAGAATTTCGGTAAAACCTTTGATGTTGCATTAGATATATCAAAAGTTTTTGATAGAGTCCAGCACAAATTCTTTAATTTCCAAACTGCCCTTCTTAGGTTTCTGTCTTCTCTCTGTGACTTCATCTCTGATTTCCTTTCTCACCGATCTCTTCGTGCGGATGTACAGTTGTGCTCATTAATCGTAGGACGGTCTACAACACCCATTGGCCTTCAGAGCCCAATCTGCGACCTTCCATCTTCTACTTATTGCCGATCGCTAGCCCTATGGGCCGCCATAGGCACCGGGGAGACATTTGCTCCGACGAGCCGAGGCGTTGGGCGCGCGATTGATGGAAAATTTTGGCCGAAGTCATAGGCCCTATGACGCGCTACTTATAAGTCAACGAGTGGGTTATAGAGCGCTGTACGGTCGGGCTGGGATCACCCCGGCCCTACCTTCTCATAGGTGCTTTCAGCCACGGTCAAACTTCGATAGGTACCCGGGGACGTGAACCGAGAATTAATTGAACGGCTACAGAGGCTACTTTGCGCGGCTACTAGCTCCATTCGCAAAATTCTCCAGGTTGTCCCCGGCACACGTTTAGACTCATCGGCGATCCCATCACTCCGGGAACCCAATACGAGGCCTATCCATAAGGCCTATGGCTCTGGGGAGAAGATTAGATTAGATTTCCCCCCGACTCCTAGCCTTACAAATTCATGGAATCATAGGCTAACCGACGTGGTGCAAGGTACGGTCGTCACGTGTTGTCGTACCCCGAAAGACTTATCGCGTCCCGTTGACTCCGGGAACCCAATACAGCCTATCCATAGGCTAATGGCTAGGGGAGAAGATTCCCCCCGACTCCTAGCCCTAGAAATGGAATGATCAGCTAATCGACGTAGTGCACTGGTCAATCACGTGACCAAAAAGAACACCTCCCACATCGGTGGGGGATGGGGGATCTCCTGAGTCCCGGACCTCTTCGTAAATTGCTTCGAAATCTATGCTGAGGGGGAGAAACCCGTCGTTCCCCGATAGGGACATAGGTCCTATACCTGAGGAACTCAAGGTCCCCCAGTTTTACTCTCACGACACTCTTGAGAACAGATAGCGACACCTGGCATATATTTGTTGTGTGTACTACAAACGGTTGTAACATTTTATGAATGAATCTCGGGTTTAGCGCTGATTAATTGACTCATTGCCAAATGTCTTTAGAACGTAATTATTTCCATTCATCACTCTGGTTTACATATTACTAAGGAAACATAAATGAATAATTAAATATAAATTCAAGAAGGGGATATATATTAACAATGAAGTGAATGAAAAATGGTCTTGTAAAAACTAGAAAAAAAAACCTTCGGACGTGATGACAGTGTTCATGGTATTGGCAAGCCTGTCATCCTGATCGAACAGAGCCGTTAGTAGGCATTATCGCGCCCTGAGCAAATTCCAAATTTATTTATTTATTTATTTACATTTAATATTGAACATAGATTCAGATATTATTTTGTGTTATAATAAAGACAGAGCAAAAAACCTGATATATATGAAAACAAATATAGGCGGTTTATGAATGAAAAGACACTGTTTTGATGCATATTCAGTTTTAATAACATTATAACATTACCAGATTGATGGGTATCTGTAGGTTTCATACGTCACTGCTGAGAATAGCTTCCAATTGGCAAATAGACAACATAGTGATGGATCCAGGTATTGACGTCTGCTCTCGACTTTTGGCGCGGTATCATAATGAAGGTGAAAACTTTTTGGAGCGCATTATCACTGGAGATGAAACCCGGATCCATCACTATGAACCAGAAAGCAAACGACAGAGCATGCAATGGAAGCATCCAATAAGAGCATGCAATGGAAGCATCCAACATCTCCCGTTCCAAGGAAGTTCAAACCGCAACCGACAGCAGGTAAAGTTATGCTAACACTGTTTTGGGATACACGAGGCCCTATCCTTGAACATTATCTAGAGCGTGGAACTACATTAACAAGTGCATCGTATTCTGACATGCTTCGGAATGAGTTAAAGCCAGCATTTCGCAAAAAACGGAGAGGGAGATTGTCGGAAGATGTTAGTCTGTTACACGACAATGCGCGCCCTCATACTGCTGCACAGACTACAAAATGCCTTCAAGAACTTAAATTTGAAGTTCTCGACCATCCAGCCTACAGTCCAGACCTGGCACTTTCGGATTTTTACCTGTTTGGACCACTAAAAGACGCTTTGAGAGGTCAGCGATTCCAAGGCGATGATGGCCTGAAGGAGGCAGTGCATGACTGGCTACGCACACAGCCAAAAACTTTCTTTTGTGATGTCATTAGGAAGCTTGTAGATCGCTGGACTAAGTGTTTTGAGAAACCGGGAGACTATGCTGAGAAGTGATGTGTTTTTAATCTATCAGATGTGAAAATAAAATTGTGAAAATAAAAAAGTGCGGATACTTATTGAATTACCCTCACATATGCCAGGTATCGATATTTGTTGTCAAGAGTGTCCTACGAATAATGACCGCAAATGTACATGTCCAATGTTCTTCTCCATGAGCTATTAATTGTGATGTTCCTCAGGGCTCTGTCCTGTCACCCACTCTTTTCCTTTTACTTGTCAATGATCTATTAAGTCGCACTTACTCTCCTATCCACTCCTTTGCCGCTGATTCCACTCTTTATTTCTCCACCCGCTTCACAAAGCGTCTCTCTCAACAGACAGACAATGCTTCGCGTGGGACGGAGGCACACTCTCTTGTTCTCTAGGCAATAATAATCCATTCATTTCTGCAATTTTCCACATCCAGTTTTCTTTTATGTTATATATATATATATATAGGGTGTCTCAAAAGTCACTATCTATTTCGGTGACATTAGATGTTTTTTTTAAAAATGCTATGCTGGCATAAAGATATGTACTTCTGGTGCAAATTTGTGTATTTAAAAAAAGTTAATTGGTTTATTATCTTGACATGCTTGAACAATTCCTCGAACCTCAACTTCTTACAGATGGCATTCTTGACACAGTAGTTTTTCAGCAGGATGGAGCACCGTGCCATTATGCAATAATTGTACGTGATTATCTTGACAGACGCTTCCCCGGTCGCTGGATTGGTCGTGGAGGAACACAACCATGGGCAGCACGTTCACCCGATTTAACACCATTAGATTTTTTCGCCTGGGGTTTCATTAAGTCTAAGGTGTACACTGGTAGAAGAATTAGTGATGTAGCCGAACTTCGCAATCGTATTACCGATGCAGTTCAGAAAATAACACCTCAAAATGCTGGAAAGTGTGTTCCGGGAAACACCTTATCGCTTTGAGCTCTGTAGAGACACTGATGGTCGCCATGTGGAGACAGATAAATAAATAGCACTAATTCTTTGTGGCACTTACTTTGAAATAAATATATTTTTCATGCCTTAAACCAGTTTTTCGTAATTCCCATTATTTTTCAAAATAGATAATGACTTTTGAGACACCCTGTATTATATATATTATATATATATACACACACGTGTGTGTGTGTGTGTGTGTGTAAATAAACTTTGATAAATTTCAGTGACTCATTTTAATTGGATTGTCCTCGGCAAAACAAAAAAAGTGTATCTCGGAAACGAAGCGATTGCGGATTTATGTTCGTAAAAACATTTTTGTTCACTTTGACGTTCTGAATATGTATACTAATTTATGAAACATAATTTGATAACACCCTGTATATATACACAACTTCTCAGATCTGCATAGTTTTTGTGAAGATTACACCTAAATTATACAATCGACGAAAGGAAAGCGTTTATTTATAAATTATATCAACCGTTTTTAATTCGTTTAAGAACGTTTTATAGCACTCATTAAGAGTTACCAGATATGTATATATGTACAATATGAATAATTTAATTAAATTCAAAATTGTTTGTAAGTGTGCTACAAAATATGGGCGAAAATTCCGTTTTGTATGCCATAGTAAACTTCAACCTTTCCTCTATCATATACCAGGTCGTCGTTTTATTCATTTTCATATTCACTCATGTAATCGCCATAAAATTAGAGGAAAAAATGCAACAAAAACAATAAAAATTCGTCCATTCTTTATAAAGTTATTGCTATAATCTTCCAGTCTTTATACTCTAATTGCTATTTTACCTTATAAAAACTTTAAACGCTTCTGTTTAATTATTTACACCTATAATTTTATCATTTTATCATTTACACCTAATCTCACTCATTCAGTGTTCATAAAGTTACTTACAAAATTAAAAAAAAAAAACCATCGAATTTCACCTGTTTTAATAAAGTTATGACTATTTAAGCTTTCGCAAACTTTAAAGCTGTTTTCCTCAAAACTTTGTTTTCGCACATTCAAAATTGTGCTGCAGCGACGCCTCATGTATATATATATATATACACACATATATATATATATACTGTACATATATATTATTTTATTATATTTATTGTGAGGCGTAATATTTTTTATTTGACATCGTGCTGGTGGTGGGGATGAAGTCCATAATTATGCTGGTATTGTGATAATGTGCTGCTGTTCGTTAGTTGTAGTTTTGAGGTGGGGTGATGCTGGGTGTGCTAGGATCTATCCGCTTAATTTTAAAGTTTGGCAACCCCCTACCCCTACCCACTTTTCCTAGCCCTTGCGCACCTTTTCCAGCAATTCTGCAAAACGTTGCAAAGGTTGCACTAGGCTCTATTCGATTTATTTTGAGGTTTGACACCCCCCTAACCCCTAACCCCCTTCTTCTGACAATTGAGCACCTTTTCCAGCAATGCTGCAACATGGTGTACATATTATTGCGACGTTGCATGCAATTGCATTGCATCCCACCTTTTCGGAAACATACTACTCAATTTATGATAATAGAAAACCCATTAATAACACCAGTACACATTTGAAAACTTGTCGATCGATTTTTACAAACTAGTTGGTGATTCTATATAATGTGAGTGCGCTGATCTCAAACATATAGTTAGGTTTTCCCTATCACGTATGGTTTTCTTACTACAGGGTGTGTCATAAATCCCCCATTTATCCCCAAATGTGAACCATCTTATCGAGACCAACATTGGATTGCACATGCTAAACCATAAATTTTGTTGTTATAGACTACAGTAACGCTTACATAATAATGTAGTAATGTAGGGTAAATATATATAACAACCAGTCCCGTTCCCAGCAAAATACTCTCTCCCCTCCCATCAATGGGTGGTTAACATTTGGGGACAGATGAGGTATTACAACACCCCTTGTAGCACGAAATCTTTAGGTGATAGAGTAAAACCTAATTAAAGCAGAATTAAATAGCTCCTAGCTCTTGGACAAGCATATTGCTTGTTTATGAAAGAATAAAAAAATAACTGAAAGAAACAAAATATATTTACCATCTTCGAAAAAAGGCACGAAGTCTTTCTCACGATTTCTGTACCAAGCGAAGTATGTGTCGGATGCCAATAAATTGTTCTCCTGCAATCTAGACCCCAAAAGTTCTGCAGAGTCCTTAGGCAGATTCAAATCCCTGACTAAGTCATTTAGTTCGGCTTGGGTTAATGGTTTAGGATCTCGGTCAGCTGTTGGCTGTTCATAAACATCATCATTGTCTGGATTTGGAGCTGAATCAGAATCTGAATTGTATTGATCCAGACTCTCGGGTGGGCGGGGAATAGGAACTTCTGGACCATGGGGTACCGGCCTTATTGCAGATGGAAGACTTGGGTATTGAAGGCTCTCTTTATTCTTTGCATTATAACCTTTAACATTGCAAGAACAGAAGTAGCAGTCGTCGGTATGGTTTCTAGGCTCGCGCCATACCATAGGGATCCCAAATGGCAAACTTTTCTTTTTACCTTTGCTCCAATTCCTTAGTGCCGCAACACACGTAAGACAAACCTTGTGTGGAGCCCAACTTTTGTCTTGATCTCCTAATTTAATTCCAAAATAAGCATGATAAGCTCTCTTAATGAAGGTCGTTACATTTGTCCTTTGTTTTACAACAACATACCGACCACAAATATAACAAAATATGTCTGGACTATGGGTACATCCTCTAGAAGCCATTATTCAAATTTTAAAGACGTAATGTTAGAATTATCTATCTGAAAAATATGAAAAAACGAAATTAATTAAAGATAAAAAAGGTAAAAAATTACAAAACGCCCCAAAATTGTTTTGCTAATAACTTTAAAACTGTGGGTGATAGAAGAAAAACTGGTAGCATTTTTGAATTCAGCGCAGCGAACTGCTTCAGAATCACAACTCAAAATAAAGAAATCGATTTTCATGCAGACCGGTGATCCATTAATAAAGAGAATGACCGATTATCTCCTGAAATAGTGACTCAACCATCAAATAAATTAAAAGATCTGTTTATATTCACTTGGAGGCAGAAATTAAAGGCAAGACAGGGAACATCCACAACCCTGAAGGAAAATAGTTTTGTTGTTACAGGGTAAAGACCAAGGGCGTCGTTAGGTATTGGCACATGGGGCACGTGCCACGAATGTTTTCTGCTGTGCCCAGGGCCGCCGAGAGCTGCCCCGGCCCCCGAAGAAGGATTGGTATATGGGCCCCACTGATTACTCAGTATTTTATTATGAATGTTTTTTGTTTACATCACAAGCAAACTGATTATTTGTCCAAGTCACTATTCAAAACATACAGTATGAATAAACAACTCAGAGGAAAATGACCATTTCATTTTTTGAATCAATTATATTAATTCTATCACCATACAATTTACAAATGCAGTACCAGTCCATGCAGGCAAGACAATTGTTTACTGCAAGATTTTCATAATTAGAAGTGTACTTTCTTTGCCTTCTGTCTAGTAAAGTGGTAAATGATTCTGATGAAATTTAAAGTACGGGCTAACTGGCTTTCATTTACAATGGTTCCCAGATCTGTCAGTCAGTCTTGGGTAATGATGGACTGCAGATATTATTTTGTATGTTTCAGTTTGACTATGATAATCTCTATAAAATGTATGTTCATTAATTATATTTCCTCTGTTATTTAATCAATTCTTTATTAATATTTTTAGATTTTATCACCCCTCTTTCCGGACCCCCTAGAGGTACGGGCGCAGGGGATTTATCCGGCTTTCCCGCTCTCTCGGCGGCCCTGGCTGTGCCTCGAACCGAATCAAGATCATGAAGGTGCCAGTTTAGTTGACATTACTCGTAACTGCTGGGCTATGAAGGCAAGAAAAGTTATGGGACAAAATACACTTTATTATTCACCAACATATTAACTACAGTGGCATACATAAATCATAACTGACGCCAATAAATATTGTGGAAATGGGTTGTGGGGAACAGGGGGGTGGGAACCGGGGGATTTGTGTGTGGGGGAGTGGTTGTGGTGGGGGTTATGTACCGCATGGATCGAATGCTGCACTATGGTTGGTTGTGTGTGGGTGGGACCGTGGGTGGGTGGGTGGGTGGAGGAGTCTTGGGGAGGTAGGCCGGCATAGGCCTTTAAGCATATGTGAGAAACGTCGGCGTGGCTACTGGCTCGTATGCTGCCCTGTGGCTGATCAGTAGCGTTCAGCAGTTTTATTCAGAAGTGCATGCTTAGTGGTGACACCTCTACTACTGCTGCACTGCCCTCAGATTGAAAATCAACAGAAAATCAACAGAAAATCAACAAATATTTTCACTCGGCAGCCAAAAGGTAAGACTTCAAGAATTAATTATATTTCAAGTATTATACATTGAACTCATGAGCGAAGTGAAGTTGTGAAAGATCATTTAGTGCCTTAAGACGTCTACACACCTGGTTGAGAAACACAATGGGACAAAATAGACTACAACACCTTGCAATGATGTCAATCGAAAAAAGTGCACTAGAATCTATATCGGAGGATGACAAATTGATGGAGTTGCAAGCCAGCACAGCAGGCGGTACACACTGACTCTTCCTAAAAAAATTGAAGGTAGACCATCCGACCATTTCAGATTTATTTTTTCTAAAACTCTAGGTGAAGAGAATTAATTAAGCCGTAACTGATATGATGCTCTGTGCAATATGTTTGAAATGTTTAATGATACTTTGATATCATTAATTGTACTTTGGTATAAAATGTAAATTTGTGCTTTTTAATGTTGAAATACATCTTGCAATCGCAAAATACTCTTTAACTTTTTGACATTTACAACATTCTTCGTCTAATGTAAGAGATACAACGATTAGCCTATTTTTCTACAAGCGCTATTGTAATAAGTGGCTTTACTGATGGACGGGGTAGGGGGGCGTGGGGGTGAATATGCCGAGTGGGCCCGTGCCCCGAATTGTTTTGGTAGCTAGCGACGCCCCTGCATTTTATATTTATAAATACCCATAGTATTAAATCTTATTTTCTTTATAAAGAAAAACTTCCTGATGCGCTCATCTCGTCTGTCGTCTATTTTTTTTAAGCGTGTTCGCTGTCAGGCGAACTACATACATTAGCAGCACTTAACGCCAGTACAAAATCAGTGAACATCGAGGAGTTTCTAGCCGTACTTCACGCCCTCTGAATATACCCTCAAAATCCCTTATAAGAGATCGCTGCCTCACTACGAACCACCCCATTGATCCCCTCCTCTTTCCAAATAATAAACGCCACCAAGAACCAACCAACTGACCTCCATATTTTAGAATCGTGATACTTACTCGTGATACTTATAATTCAATTATCATTTATAATTCATATATTTATAATTCGTTTGTGTATTTTAGTTAATTAATGCTTTTTACTCAGAATAATTGTATACACATACTGTGTGCTTAAACATATTGTATATACCTATGAAAAGAAATGTTTTATCTATTAATTAACCAGTCTGAGTATCAAGAGCCCAATTAAAATTTGTATGTTATACGTTAAAATTATTGTAATATTGTAATAATTGGAATATTTCATTTTGTCAGTAATGAGATATCTACAGTATCTATCTATCTATCTATCTATCTATCTATCTAGGAGCGAATCAAAATGTAATTGTCTTTGCAATCGAGTTTTATTGTCCATGAAATTAATAGTTGTCCTTGCAGTAAAAAGTCTGATATAATTGTTTGGTTAGTTTGATTTACGCTTCACGGAGAAAAACTGTTAGTTAAAACAACAAAACACGTTTAGTTGGTTACTTTTTGTTTAGATCAAGTAAAGTAATAGTTAAAATAGAGTAATTGTTTTATTTAAAGTTACCAAATATATTTTATTTGGCTTCATTCTGCTTTGACAAAGACATATCGTATCCTTTAATTGAAGAACAAACCAAGTTCAGTTAACCAGCTTTTATTTGGATCAAATAAAACAATGGTTTGAATATAATAATTACTTTGATTAATTATCACGGCTATTTTTTAATTTTTTTTTTATTTTGAGGAGGGACTTCATTGTAAAATGAGTTGCGTTTCGTGATTCCCGATGAAACCTTTAAGGCCGGAATTTTATGTTGGGTTTAATTATGAATGCGTGTATTTGAAACGCTACCAATTTGTACCAGTCGTCCTGAAAGGGATAAATTAGGCTACAATAAGTTACGTTCGATTAGATAAAAAATAATTTGCTTAAGTTAGGAAGGGCAGTTTTGTAAATATATTTACTTTTTCGTCGCCCTCGTCTGAGAAAATAAAAACATTACTATGAATTTTGCGTTAGAGAATAAATTTATCGAAGTCTCGTGAATTTGGTTCTGCAGTAGAAATGCTTGTCTTTCGAGAGATTACAACGCCATGGACAATGTCGTAACACCGCTTCCCGTCGATCAGCGAAGTTAAGCGACATTCGATCCGTTCAGTAGTTGGATGGGGGACTGTCCTCCGCATCCAGATTATGTAGCGAGTAGCGACCCGTGGTCCGGATTCCGCGTGAAGTTATAGGTTCACTCCATCATGTGACCTGAATAGAGAAGAAAACTAAACTATACCAATGAATGTTTGTGTAATGCAACAATTACCATATTAATTACGGAGAGCGGATAAATATTTAATACTGTATTCTAAGTACTGTTGAGCAATAAGGAAATAATATTTGTTATATGATACATATCTTAATTTTTATGTTTATTTCTTATTTAGTTTAATATTGCGGGAAAATAAATACAGTACCAATTTAAACACGCAAAAAACAATATACAAACAGGGATAAAAATAGAAAGTTTGGAATTACCGGCACTCCAAATTCTTGGTGCAGTTTCCGTAAAGCAAGTCTGAAGTGATATGACTCTATTTGTGATTATATAGGGTGAACCAAATGTAGGTGGACAGTAAATGATAACGTTTATTTTGAGAATACATATTTAATTTTTTTGTATACTATAATACAAAATAAAATTTAAATAAATTTAGTTATAATATTTAATATAATAAAACACAAACACCATAGTTATAATGAACACCATAGTTATAATATAATATAACACAAACCGTATTCAACCTACTGTCCACCTACTTTTGGTTCACCGGTATAGAACAAGGTCAGCTGTGTTGCCTCGGTGGTAGGGAACACATACTTTCAGTGCATCTTGCTCCAGAGGAATCATAAAAACGTATAGATCAGCAGTATCTGAGCGTGTGAAACGATTATCGATAAAACTCCTCATAAATCAAAGCCTTCTTGTTTCTTATGGTCATGATCCAGGTACGGAAGTATCGTAGTACGGTCACCATCTACAGTATTTACTTGGTAGTGGTCCTGCGAGTTGCTTATCTCCTGAAGGGTGTATGGGCGGAGCGGTACTTCTAACTACGACTTAATGTAGAAATATCGTATCCAAAAAAGTGTGTGTATATATATATTGGCCATTGACTGAAGACCCTATAACAATGTAATTAGATTATTAAAGTAATTTAGACTTTGCTTGAGGGGTCATCATTTTGGTCTTTTGATCAAACAAATAAATGTCATTAAATAAAGGAGATTAATAAACTTAGCTATTTTTAGTTTAATTAACAAAGCAAATAAATAATAATAGCAGTTCCTTGATTAATTGTGCAGTAAGGAAAGTGCATGAACTGAACGAATGATGTTCATTACAATTAAAACAAATGTACAATGGTAAATTAAATGATTAACGAAAAGTAAGATTGAGTGAATTTTGAATTATTTAAGTTCAAAGAATGAATATGGCTAAGAGGCCTGTTAAAAGTGCGGCACGGCAAGGGAGCCAGCACAGACTGAGGGATGTAGCTTGAGTCACCATGGAAACGTTCTCCAAAAAGTGTGTTCATCCGTTCGAAAGAAGGAAGAAACGCCTTCTTTGAAGCAGGGAGGCGATCGAGAAAAAATCTTGTTTTGGTATGAGAGCAAGTGCATGCCTACAAGTGTATGCTTGTACAAGCAGAAAAGAGTCAAAGAATATGAATGTCCCACAAACCACACGTCGAGGCTCAGGAGGTATTTTATAGATGATCTGCTGCTGGTCAGAAAAAAAATGAAATTGTAAAACTTTATCTGATTGGTTACTTTTAAATCATCTTTTTCTCCCAGTTTTAATAACCGTTTGCCAAGTAAAAATTATTCATTAATAAATTTTTACACAATCTTTTTTACTCGTAGCCCCAAATTCGACCACGTACTCATATGTGTTGCTGCGTCACCACGGGCTTGATTTAAGAATTTTGGCTACAAATTAGCAGCGTCTACAGAATTCGATCCAAGGGTCTAGAGATTGTAAATGCGATTCTCTACCAATTACTTTTGGCGATCACTGAGCGATTTTAATGATGCTTAAGAGTCGAAGCTTACGAAAGGCACGCAATAATCGTTTCAGTTTCAGAGGAATTAACTTTGTTAAGCGTAGCCTAGAATTCTATTATATAAAGAGAATACAGATTTTAAAATGTTTCTTGAGTGATTCGAATCTCGCTTGCTAGATATTGACCAAAATAATCCTTCCTCCCCCGAAAGAAAATTTGTATTACACTATTAGATTAACTTAGTCATTTCTTTTATACTAAATATACAAATATTTTAAGTGTAACGTATCAACTTTATTTACGAATACTTCATTCTTGACTAAATCTGATTTCTTTCATGCTAAAAATGCAGTTATTGGTATTACAATACGAGTATATATATATATATATATATATATATATATACCGTGTTCCATTCACGGTCTGTGTGTATCGTTAAAACCTCAAGGGACCATTCTTAGTTCTATCCCATACATATACTGTATATATATATATATATATTATATATATATGCACTAAAATCACAGAATAACACGTGATCTTATTAATAAGCAAACAACCACAGGGAAAAGGAGAAGGAAACACGAAGTCCGAGCGCTTTCGTGATATAGTCACATCTTCAGGGAGAAACAAAAAATAGGCAGAGATTACAAAGTAAATGAGTTAAATACACAAGCAAAAAAATTCCCAATTGGCAACTCAAATTAAAGACCATAAAACCCTCTAAAGATTTTTTCAATAGATAACATAATCGGTAGGCTGCTAAATTACTGAATATAAAAGAACTATATAGATGAAATTAGACAAAAAAACAGTACAGAGAACAAAAATTATTATAACGGTTATTAGAACTAGTATTTAATTAAAACAGGTAATTAAGTGACAAGAATTTAATGAAAACAAAGGGAATGGTGCCATCGTCTTACAGAATATTCCAAAATTTCTAAAAACAGTCTGAAAAAAAATTGTTTTCCCAATAGCCAACCAGTTGAAAAGTCCAATAAACCACCAAGCATCCAAAGATTATATACGAAAGAAATATTACAATTAAAATGGACACATAAGAATGTTAACAGTTCTTAAAATAATATTTATTTATTTAACCAAGGCAAGCCGTTAAGGGGCAAGAATGCGGTCAAGAAAACAATAGGCCCTTCGCCAACTTTCTAACAATGCACGAGTCTAATTTATACGGCCCAGGGCTAATATTAAGGACCAAGTCCGCATTATTCTTGATCACACTTGATTCAAGTATATTTCTGCTAACAATAGATTTACTAAACCTTAATTTGGAAGCATTTTTCCAGTCAATGTGATGATTAGTATCTCTTACGTAAATGAAAATGGCGTTAGATTCCTGACCAATTCTTATACTGTATTGATGCTGCTTAATACGTAACTCAAGGGTCTTACCAGTTTGGCCAATGTAAAATTTATTACATATTGTGTATGGGATTTTATATACACAACCCTGTTCACTTAAAGGGGAGTTCTTAATCAATGAATTCTTAATTACATCTAAATTTTTGAACGCAATATTTACGTTAAAAGTCCTCAGCAGATTCGGCAGATCAAGGAAATTTTCTCTGAATGGTAACACTAAAACATTTTTTGTGTTATAAGGAATCTTGTCCTTTACTTCGTAGGGGACATTGGCCAAACTGGTAAGACCCTTGAGTTACGTATTAAGCAGCATCAATACAGTATAAGAATTGGCCAGGAATCTAACGCCATTTTCATTCACGCAAGAGATACTAATCATCCCATTGACTGGAAAAATGCTTCCAAATTAAGGTTTAGTAAATCTATTGTTAGCAGGAATATACTTGAATCAAGTGTGATCAAGAATAATGCGGACTTGGTCCTTAATATTAGCCCTGGGCTGTATAAATTAGACTCTTGCATTGTTAGAAAGTTGGCGAAGGGCCTATTGTTTTCTTGACCGCATTCTTGCCCCTTAACGGTTTGCCTTGGTTAAATAAATAAATATTATTTTAAGAACTGTTACCATTCTTATGTGTCCATTTTAATTGTAATATTTCTTTCGTATATAATCTTTGGGTGCTTGATGGTTTATTGGACTTTTTAACTGGTTGGATATTGGGAAAACAATTTTTTTTCAGACTGTTTGTAGAAATTTTGGAATATTCTGTAAGACGATGGCACCATTCCCTTTGTTTTCATTAAATTCTTGCCACTTAATTGCCTGCTTTAATTAAATACTAGTTCTAATAACCGTTATAATAATTTTTGTTCTCTGTACTTTTTTTTGTCTAATTTCATCTATATAGTTCTTTTATATTCAGTAATTTAACAGCCTACAGATTATGTTATCTATTGAAAAAATCTTGAGGGTTTTACGGTCTTTAATTTGAGTTGCCGATTGGGAATTTTTTTGCTTGTGTATTTAATTCATTTACTTTGTAATCTCTGCCTATTTTTTGTTTCTCCCTGAAGATGTGAATATATCACGAAAGCGCTCGGACTTCGTGTTTCCTTTTCCTTTTCCCTGTGGTTGTTTGCTTATATATTTATATATATATATATATAAATATATATGTTAAACACAGACCGTGCATGGAACAAGGAACTCTTCTGGGAACCATTCTGAGTTTGTTTATATATATATATATATATATATATATATATATATATATAAATCGCGTCGATTGGTCTAATGTTAATATGCAACAGAGAAGAGAATATAAAGACAGAATAGGTCACCTCTTTAATAATTTAGAAATTTTGCATCTTGCCTGTAGTGTGTAGTAATCCTTGCTCAAATGATTCTCATTGTAAACTCATAGATAGGTATTATAAGAATATAGTATCCCTGTTAAGAGAAGCAGGAAGACCCCTGATTAAATCTTACAACTATCATACTAAGATTATTCCTGGATGGAATTATTTTATTGGCCCCCTGAAGAGGGAATCGAAAGACACCTACGATTTGTGGTGCTTTCATGGTAGACCAAGATTAGGACCAGTATACGTGACTAGGTGTAGAAGTAGGGGTCAGTAAAAGGCGGGCATAAGGCGATGTAAACAGGAAGAAGATTCTATTCGAACATCAAAAGCCTGTGAAACTCACATATATAACGATAATAGCAAATTTTGGAAATTTGTTAAGAATCAAACGGGTGTCAAAAATGCCCTCCCTCCGACAATCGATGGGGTTTCGGGGGAGGATGAAATTGCAAAACTGTGGAAAAACCACTACTCAAACATTCTTAATAGTGTGAGTAGGGATAATCTTAAGATAGATTGCAGCGAAACGCCTGTGGGAGGGACAACGGAAAATACATTGATATAATTTCCTGAAGTAAAGAGGTTAATTAAAGAGTTAAAAACTGGTTCTGCGTAGGGGTAGATGACCTATCGAATGAGCACTTAAAATATGCCAATGACTTGGTATGTCTGCATATATCATTATTCTTATCAGCCATGCTTGCTCATAGCTATATCTCTGCAGAGTTCATGAGGGTATATATCTTGCCCCTGGTCAAAAATAAGTATGGAGACTGGAGACATTCTGTTCGGCAATAACACAGGCCTGCGAATGAGAACTTTGTAAGAGTTGTTTTCTTACTAATAACTGATTTTATATAATTCAACTACGCTGATTTCGAATAAGGTGTCACTTTTTTCTATCACGTAAGGATTTTCTGTAAACTGGAAGGGAAAAAACAGCAACAAATAAATATTATTTATTTCAATTTACATTAGGTACCTATTTCGCTTTGTTATACTAATTACAAATGCAAAGAACTTAAAGAAGAAAGAAGACTATTAACACCAATTACATATTCATCTTTATTTGTCCTGAGTTTTCTTGTGAGAGCTATGCCTTTTAGTCTCGAATGTACGCGCTGTTCCTTTTCTTTTATGTAATAATTCTGGAGTATCCTGTTTCAACATCCAGCAGTAATCGGCCATCATGCTGATGTCCCACCTTCCCTGATATCTCTTCTCCATTTCTTTGATGTCTTGGTGAAACCAAGCATTTATAAGCATTTATAGGCAGTAGTTTTTAATCAAAATTTAATGAAAATTACTTACATATGTAATATGAAATATGACATTGCGTGGAAAATCCTTACGCGATGGCGAAAAATGAATATTATTTTCGGAATCAGCGTGCGACAACAAAACCATCACAGGCCTGTGTAATTACAGGCCTTCCTGCATCTCGAAACTACTAGAAAAATTCTTGTTATTCCGATGAAATGATTACCTATGGACATCTCCTAATCAGTTCGGTTTTAAAAGGTCCCATTCAACTGACCACAGTGTGTATTCAGGGTGGAGCGAATTTTTTTTTCGTTTGCATCTATTTCAACGTGGGTACAAAAGTTGCGTAATGTCTATAATAACTCTGCCAAATATACTTCAGTTTGGTATTCATTTACTGGTTGCGCAAGGAGCAAGTATATTTTGTTAGTTATGCAAAAGTATTAATGTCCAGACACTGATCACGTCTTACAAAGCAAATCGTAAAATTTAATGGGTTTTGGCTATTTTGCTAGGAAAAAACGACTTATATATAAAATTTGTCATATTTTGATACTAAAGTATTGTACTAGTTGGCAACTCCCAGTTAAAAGCTGCTGATGTTGCAGATAGAACTTAGTTGCACAGTGGACGTTGAGAAGAGATGTAGTGTCGTTATATATACTAGGGGCACCCAATATATTTTGCTCCCCCTTTTTTGTTAGCTAAATAATAGGCCATTGAGCTGAAATGTCTTTTGGGCCGTAAGTTTGAACTTTTTGCGCTTCACATAACCGGATTTTTCCAATTTGAACCTTCCCTCCTTGTACAAAACCGCTTTTAAACGCCCTTGTATAAAACCGATGGTTAACAGTTTCGAGAATGACGTCTGACAGTGATGTGCGTCGTAAACAGAGAGCTGTTATCGAGTTCTTAACCGCAGAGAAGGAAACCGTTGGAATTATTAACAAACGTCTAGAGAACGTTTACGGAGATGCTGTTGTTGATCGAAGCATAGTTGGACGCTGGTCTAAACGTGTGAGATCATCGGAGAGAGGGAGAGCCAGCCTCGATGATGAGCCACACAGCGGTCTCCTGGCATTGGCTGTGACATCTCACACTATGCAACGTGCTAAGAGCATCATTCGATCAAATCGGCGCGTCACATACTGTACAAGGAGCTATCACTGGTGCTAGGAATTAATGAAGGAAGTGTGAATACGATAATTCAGCAACTGGGATACTCAAAAGTGTACCGGGATACTCAAAAGCACAAAGAAAAGAAATTGATTCTGAGAGGTTGGTTCGATACGAGACTGAAGGGGATGACTTCCTTTCACGAATTATGACTGGGGATGAGACTTGGGTACACCACTTTGAACCTGAAACAAAACGCCAATCCATGGTGTGGCATCACGCAGATTACCCACGCAAGAAAAAGTTCAAAATGGCTCCCTCTGCAGGAAAGGTTATTTTCACTATCTTCTGGGACATGAAAGGAGTGATTCTGGTGAACATTATGAAGAAAGGACAAACAATCAACTCAGAGGCATATATTGCTACCCTACAGAGACTCCAGAGACGTATAAAGTGAGTTCGACCGGAGAGAAAACTGGAAGACGTCCTTCTTTTGCAAGACCACACGACAGTTTGCAAACAAGAGAGGCCATCACAAAAATGCGCTTTACTGTGTTACCCCACCCTTCATACAGCCTGGATATGGCACCTTCAGACCTCCATTTGTTTGGGCCAATGAAGGATGTTATTCGTGGAAGAAATTTTCAGGGTGACGATGAGGTTGTTGAGGAGGTTAAGAGGTGGCTCCAGCGGAACCCAGCGGACTTTTACCAGCAAGGAATAAAGGCCCTTGTTTCGAGGTGGAGGAAAGCCGTAGAAAAGGATGGAGACTATGTGGAAAAATAAAAACTTGTAAAAAAGGTATGTAACTACTTGTGTACAAAATTTCTGGAACTTACAAGGAAACATAGAAAGAAAAAAAAAGGTGGGGCAAAATATATTGAGTGGCCCACGTACAATAAAATTTGATAATTATTTTATTTGATATTTATTACAATACACCATAATATTTATATTATCATATTCATATTATCATCTAACTAATATACTTTTTACAGCATTGATTATGAATTATACAAGGCAAGCCAGAAAAAAACAGCTGTCGGCATTCTCACAGGCATCAGAATTTGATGCTAGGCCCTTTAAAATTAATGTTTTTCCAACAACTTCGGATGTTGTTTCGCATTACCAGTGTGTAAGATTAGAAATTAAATCATTACCAACAAATGCTGAACCAAAAGTGACAGAGATAGCTGAGAAGGTTGCTTCTGATATTGCGAACATATGGGATAAAGCTTCAATGCCAATCATCTCCCATACCAGCTTGATAAGGAAAATACGAGTGTCATGACCAGTACCAGAAATTGATGAAGTCAATTAAAAGAGCTGGAACGCCTACTTTTGACAGTAAATGGCAAAATTTTCTCAAGGGAACAGCTAAGGTGTTTGATGTAGCTGCTTGCCAATGTATGATATTTTAATCTCAGCTTGCAAATGTGAGGCAGCTCGTCGAGTTCCTATTCCTGAAAGAAAATTTTTGACTGACCAGAGAACTCAACGACAAATGGGCATCGGAGGAGTTGATTTACCACTGACAAAAAAATTACAAAAGCGCACTGAACACAAATTAACCAGTCGGAAGAGAACTGAAGATGAGGCAAGCACAAATTAGACCATAGCATCTCTGAACTTTTCATCATATGAAACAGATACAAATGAAAACTCTGACAATTCTGATAATGAGATCACATTGCTAAGTAAAGCAATTAATTCTTCGCCTATGACACATCAGATGAGAATTAGTATGCCTGTTTTGGCAAGAACCTGTGATAGATATGATGTTTCGGATCGATCTGCAGCAGCTATTACTAATGCTGTGATGCAAGACCTTGGCATAATTCACAAAAAAAACATGTCCCACGTTGTAGACTTTCACAAGATCAGAATTGAGCGAAAAAAGTAAAGGGCAGAAATGGAAGATTTTCCAACAGAAACACCGTGCAAGGGATTGTACTTCGATGGTCGAAGGGATAAGACACGAGCGAGGGTTAAACAAGGTGGGAAATATTATCTGAGAAGTAGCACTGAAGAGCACATTACTCTTATTCAAGAACCATAGTCAATTTTCTTAGGTCACACCACTCCACTGTCAGGCAGGAGTGAAGATATATTTAATCCCATTATCTCATTTCTGGAAGAAACTAATGTTAATACAGATACACTTATTGCTGTTGGTTGTGATGGCACAGTAACAAATACTATTTCAGAAGACCTTTGCAATGGATGATATGTATGTTGCACATGAACGAACTTCCTCCACGATATCTTTTCCACCATATCGATGGCCGTACACGTGGACCAAATGCATTCATGGGTGAACTTTGCCAAGCAATAGCCACATGTGAACAACACAAAATTGTAAGATTGACTGTAGGTCAATTCGTTCCCGAAAAATTTTCCCGGATAATTCTTCCTAGACAACTCGTTCCCGGTCTTTTCGTTCCCGGTCAATTTGTTCTTATGCAAATTTGTTCCTATTCCCAAGTTCGTAGCCTACTCTTTTCGTGCGTGAGTTAAATTAAGTTCCCCTAAAAGTTGAATTTAATAATATTACTTCGGATGGCAACATTGACTTTCACTTTCACTTCAGTGATAGCCGTGTACACAGTTGGTGGTTCCGCTAACAGCTGCGTTAAAGAAAAATGCCTCGCCTATTTTCTTCTGAAAAGGGGAAAGAAAAAGCTTATTGATGATTCAAATTATATCTATGAGATTCATCGTCTCAATGCTGATGGATCCAAGATTTATTGGAGGTGTGAAAAACGTCCTCTGTGTTTGGCCCGGGTACATACTACGGCAGATGATCCTGACCACGCCATTGTGCACAGACATAAAGAGCACAACCACCCGGCAAACGCTGCAACTGCCAAAGTTCGTGCGACAATTTCGGACATTAAGGCTGCTTGTATTGAAAGTCGACAACCTTCCGGAGCAGTAATCGCTGAACATATTTGTCAAATGAATGGCCATCAGCTGGCTGTTTTTCCAGGAATTTCAAACGTTGCACGCAATATTAGACGCTGGCGTCAGGAAAACGACAATGCACCGCCTGTTCCAAAAGACCGTAATGGATTTTATATTCCAGATATGCACAAGTTTTTAGAGAACGGCGACCTCTTCCTGTACTGGGATAGCGGTAAGAACGATGAAAAGAGGATCTTGGTGTTTGCCACCGAAGAAGGCTTGAATGACCTGATATGGTTCCAAAATTGGGCAGCTGATGGCACGTTTAAGGCCTGTACAGAGGTATTCTACCAGGTATACACCTTGCACATTCAAGATGGTTCCTTTAGTACCCCAAGGCTATTCGCTCTCCTTCCTGACAAGACAGAAAATACATACAGAACCTTATTCTCAAAAATGAAGGAACTTTGCCCTGACCTCAATCCGGCCTCGATTATGATGGATTTTGAGAAGGCCAGCATGAATGCATTTCAAGCTATTTTCCCACGAGTTAGAATAACTGGTTGTTTGTTCCATTTGTCCAAAATTAACCGGGAACGAAAAGACCGGGAACGAGTTATCTAGGAACGAATTATCCAGGAACGAATTTTTCGAGAACGAATTTACCGCGCACGTGTAAGATTTGACCCAATTCCTGTTGATTTACCAGTGCTTAGAAAATACAGAGTTAAGCACAGACCAGAAATATTTGTGGGATAGTTGTAAAGCTGTATCATCTGGCAACTATTCGGAAGATCTTGAAAGACGCCAACCTGGCACTGTAAGCCATTCAAGATGGCTGACAACTGCAAACAGAATCCTGCGTTTGTACATAGCAACCAAAAACCCTTCAAAGCCCCTTCTAACTCTGGCCGAATTTGCTTGCAAGGTATGTGCTCCAAACTGGTTCAGTATAAAAGTTTATTCTTCATCTACAGATGGTGCAAGAAATTTGTGGCAGATAATCCAAAGTTCCAGATACCTCTCTAAAGACTTGAAAGCAGTTGTTGACCCTGTAATTCAGAGGGATGCTTATTGTCGTCACCCTGAAAATATACTGACTGCCAAGCTTGATGATAATCGAGATCATGTGAGAAAGTTCGCGCGTCGACGGATAATGGCTGCAAGAGATGAAAAAAGCAGTCATACAAACATTAGGCATTTCATGATTCCCAAACTGAATTTTTGTGCATCTGAATACTATGAATTAATCGATGACTGGCAAAGAGATAGAAGGCTGGAACCTCCTCTAACCCAGCATGTCCCCAATGAGGAGCTGATACAGTTTGTAAATCAAGAAGGCGCCGCACCAAAATTAGAGTTTGATAAACTACCTTGTCATACTGAAGCTGTTGAACGTGGAGTACGCCTTGTTACTGAAGCTTCTGCAGCAGTTTGCGGATCTAGTAACAGAGATGGGTTCATCCGCTGTCGTTTAAGATCAAGAAAAATAATGCCTCATTTCAACACCAAATCAGATTACAAGTGTAAATAAATTTTCTGACAATCTACGAACGTAGGGAGGTTGAGGTGGATTGGGTGGAACCCGATATGCAATCACCTCCTCGTGGTGGGTTCTGGGTATATTCTTCCACATATTGAGTGAATATAGCAAAGAGTTGCACTCAAATATTTAAGAGTGCTTTAAAAAAAAACATATATTACAAATATCCGATTTTATATTAAAATGTGCACATTTTTAAAGCTCTTGCGGAACAGACGATAAAAGGCTATGACAAAAATATTTAAACAGAAAATTACCTCCATCAGTACGCAACTTTTCTATCCCAGGCAAAATGATAATCGGGAGGTTTTTTATAGACACTACTTTTCATTCCATCCTAAGGTGTGTATCTATGTACTTAAGGAAATAATATCTAAATACACTGAGAGTAATTCAACTATTTATAGCTGTTTCCTAGATATAAGTAAGGCATATGATAGAGTGAACCACAATATTTTATTTAATAAACTAGAAGACAGGATAATTCCCATGTACATATTAAATTTATTGAAATTTTGGTATTCCCACCAATCTTTAACCGTTAGGTGGGGCAATGTATTATCCGAATGTTTTGGCTCCTCTTGCGGGGTGAGGTAAGGCTCCTTGCTCTCTCCTCTGCTGTTTAATGTGTATATTGACGGATTAATTGCTTCACTTAATGAGGCAACAGTGGGATGTTGTATAGCTAACACAAGGATAAATAACTTAGTTTATGCCGATGATATGGTCTGTTAAAGGTCTGGATCGGCTACTAAAAGTCTGCCACATGTATTCGCAGAAACATGATATTCTTTTTAATGTTACGAAATATAAGGTTATGCAATTCCACCCTAAAAGCTGTAATCAGCCAGCTGATATTAGGTTTAAAATGAGAGGTGAAGTAATTGAGGAAGTACAAGAGTTTAAGTAGTTGGGTCAAACTATCACCAGCTCCTTGAGTGATGACTTAGATATAAGAAAATAATCTCGAAGCCTTTGTGCTAAAGCGAATATAACTATAAGGAACTTCCGGTTCTGTACAAGTGAAGCTAAAGACACACTCTTTCGTACTTTCTGCAGTAATATATACGGACAGCAACTCTGGATGAATTATAAAAAAGGTTCTGGCAGAACACTAAATTTGCTGTACAACAGGTCTTTTAGGCTCCTACATAAATTACCCCCGAGATGCTCAGCTTCGCAAATGTTTGCTACCCGCAATGTCCCGAGCTTCCCGGAGGTAACAAGACGTGCTCAATACAGTCTAATGCAAAGAATTAAAAAATCAACCAACCCGATTATCACAGGCCTGCAATGGTTTTGTTGTCCGAAATATTTTATCATTTATATAGTCATTTTTGCACGCTGATTCTGAAAATAATATTCATTTTTCGCCATCACGTAAGAATTTTTCACAAAATGTCATATTTCATATTACATGTGTAAGTAATTTTCATTAAATTTTGATCAAAACCTACTGCCTATAAATGCTTATAAATGCTTGGTTTCACCAAGACATCAACGAAATGGAGAAGAGATATCAGGGAAGGTGGGACATCAGCATGATGGCTGATTACTGTTGGATGTTGAAACGGAATACTCTAGAATTATTACATAAAAGAAAAGGGAACAGCGTGTACATTCGAGACAAAAAACTCAGGACAAATAAAGATGAATATGTAATTGACGTTAATAGTCTTCTTTCTTCTTTAAGTTGTTTGCATTTGTAATTAGTATAACAAAGCGAAATCGGTACCTAATGTAAATTGAAATAAATAATATTTATTTATGTTGTTGTTTTTTCCCTTCCAGTTTGCAGAAAATCCTTATTTGATAGAAAAAATGGACATTTTCTTCGGAATCAGCGTAGTTGAATTATATAAAAATCAGTTTTTAGTAAGAAAACAACTCTTACAAAGTTCTCATTCGCAGACCTGTGATTTATCCAACCTGTCCATGAGTCTTGCCGTTTGTCCTCTAAGCTATGAAATTCATGGTACTAAAACGTCTGTCTGTAGCTCCACTTAACTTTGACATTAGTGTATTATTTCTAATTAATTGTATATATTTCTATCCTTAGTATGAGAACTGTCATTGTATTTTTAATATTTGTCATTTGGACTATAATCTGCCAATAAACCTTAGCATATCTGACCGGCAATCGGAAGATCCTGGGTTCGATTCCCGGGCGGTCACCTCATTTTTCATTTGTTCGTTATTTCTCTTCCTCGTGTGCAGAACACTCCTCTATACTTACGTCGTTTCTATACATTAATATACTGCGTGGTCATTGCAGTTATATATATATATATACATATATATATATATACACACACACACACACACACACACACTGTATATAAAGCTCAATAAAATTTAATTGTTGGTTATTATCCCCATGAATACGAGAATCCAACCAATCAAAATTCAAGCCCTCAGTTAGTAAGCCAATTCAGTATACAGCATTAAACAAAAGAGGCGAATTAATTCCTATTTTCTGAAATTCGACTCGCAATTAACCATTCGCATGTAGAGGAGATTTTAGATACCACTCAACGAGAGATGCACTCCGGGGGAGGGGGAACGTTCGGCAGTAGACAGCGCGCTCTGCAGCTCCCTTTTCTCCTGTCATTATCCTCCTTAGCTGATCTTTTTCCATCTCTCATCTACCATGTGAGCAGGCCAGCATGTTCTCAAACACACACTTCTCTCTCTATTCCTCACTACACATACATAATGCTTATGCACTACACAATCTTTTCAAAGTAAAAAAATAATAACATGGCATTGTTTTTAAGACCCTCGGGAGTGAACCATAAATGTCCCCACTTTTGGCTCACCCCCTGTTGGTACCAGACCGTAAACCCAGGCAGCGCGGGTGGTTCTGCTACCAATCATCCGAGATATCCTGGACCTCTGTCTGATTCAATTTTCATAAACTCTGCAAAATTCGTGACCTTTCCTCAAATTTCTAATCTATTGAACACCGCCTCTCTCTCCCTTTCTAAACCTCACCTTCTCCTCCTCGGACGACTGACACCCTCCTACTTTCTATATGCTGAATTTCATTCCAAAGGTGGATGTTGGGCATACGTACGCGACGACGTAACTTGCTGTCGTATTACCGAACTTGAGTCTTCTAAATTTTACACGCTCACGTAATTCTAGTGACTATCCAAAATTCTTCCAAAATAATTTGTTAAGAATAAATAAATTCCAATGATATCACTGCAGTGTATGCGATACTTTTCAAACAATTATACAAGGCCAGGAATGACCCTAGGCTAGAACAGGAACGTGAGGCCCTAGGCCCTAGCCCCAATCAGCGCCATGTTAGTAAGGATGGAACACAGCAATGAAGAAAAAGTGTATCTTGTATCGTGGGCTATTTTTTTATATAATAATTGTGAAGAAAGTTTCCGTTTATTTCAAGAAAAAATATAATAAACCACCACCAAATACAACCACTCTTCGATAACGGAAGCTCAAACTTTTGGAAACAGGGAGCCTGGTAAAAGATCGTCTAAGGAGCGGAGGGACAGTAACGGCGACAGAAGACAACAACAAAGAAAATGTCCCCGCCACTTTTCAAGTCGATCCAACAACTTCAACGAGAAAAGTCGCACAGGAATTGGGTATTTCCAAATTTTTAGTAGCAAAAATATTGAAATTACAGGGGTACCACGATTATAAACCCATTTACTCTCAGCTCATATACGACGATGATTGTGATAGACGGCTGCAGTTTGCTGAAACAATGAGGCAAAAGTTCAGCAGTGATCCAGATTTCGTTCGAAAGATAAAATTTTCAGATGACTGTGTATTCGGTTTAACGAGTAAAGGAAACAAACACAACGTTCACTACTGGGTGAAAAAATTCACAAAATACGATTGGGTGAACCCATTAAAACGGCCACACTAACGGCTTGGGCGTACATTGGTTATTCAGGTCTCGTTTCCTTTGACATATTGAGAGATACGATGGATGGGAAATGTCAGAAATTGGCTTTATCAAAATGACGGACGGAGTGCCGCCACATTACTCTGCAGCTGCCCGTGAGATTGTGGATACGAACCTTGAAGGAAGATGGCTTGGGCGGTTAGGTCCCATTGAGTAGCCAGCCAGATCACCTAATTTAACAACAATGAAGAGTTTCACAGAGAGAATTTACAAATATATCATAGCGGATGGAGAACGCTTTGAAGATTAAATTACAATTTAACAAAATATTTGTATGAATAAAATTCCTATAGACCTTTTGTTTGATTTGTTTCACCATTTGAACACTTACAGTATCTATATAATGTTGTTAACTAAATAAGTGTATACATAAAATCCTTAAAGACTTTTATGGTGAATCATCCAAGAAACCCTCTGATTGTCATTCCCTCTTATCCCTTTTTCGACAGCTGTACAAACATAAGGCTTGCTCAGATAAAAATATATGGCCTGTCTCTCTCTCTCTCTCTCCTCTCTCTCTCTCTCTCTCTCTCTCTCTCTCTCTCTCTCTCTCTGATGAATAGAACCACACCCATGCGGCTTTGGCGATAGCAAGGAGTTGGAGGTATTGTGTTCTGGGCTGACATTGTAGATAACAAAATTATTGGACCTTTTGAAGTATATGGAAGTGTTAGGCTTGCTGGAGATACAGTACTTATTGTAAATTTTGAGATGACAACTTTTTCCAATGGTACAAGAGCCAGCCTCTAAATTTCAGGCGAACGAAAACACATCTTTATGCATGACAATGCCCCTTCCCTTGCACCCCACGTCACTGTCAGCCATCTGGCAAAGAAGGGCTTCAGAGATAATAAATTGATGCAGTTAGAGAGTTCAAAAGAGCAGTGTTAGCAGAGTTAGTAGATTTAGCAAGCTGCATATTTATAACCCTCTTGCGTGCCACTTAAAAGAGCTCCGCGGACCACAGGTAGGGAATCGCTGGTGTAAAGCATAAAATTTAAAATGTATAAATAAACTCTCCTCAATGAGTAACAGCAGGTACACCCAAAAAAAATTATTTGTTGTTTTACAGCACTTTTCATTCAGTATAACAAAACTATTTTGTTATTATAAAGTTAAAAAAAACATCGTGTTACTTATCTCTGGTGGAATGGAACTAATATTATATTTATCTGAACAAAAATCCTTGACTGAGTAGTGAGTACTTAAGAAATTTTTCTTCAAACTTAACATATTACGTGTTCAATACCACAAAATTCTAATCTGGAGATTTTATAATACAGGGAGTAATAAAAGTCCTTACTCATACGATATTTATTTTGGATTAAATGTTCAAACTGCAAACCAGAAATTTGTTTGCACAAAAGTCCGTAACCATAGGATGTTTACTTCCTGAATTCGTGAGAAATGTGTCAGAATTAGTAAGAATGCGTTCTCCACTGCTGGATCTAACATAATGGAATTCACACGTGCAAACGGCTTTTTGGTACGCAATGCAATTCGAACTTTAAATTCAATAAAATAAATATCCTGTGTGTAAAGACTTTTGTTGTCCCCAGTATAAGTTTTATTTAAAAATTTGTGTTCATGGAAAAAGAAAATTTAAAAGTAAGAAAATTTTTGTTTCGGTAATGTAATTATGATATGTAAAATAATATGAAAAATATTTCATTATTTTACAGAAATTGTTTCCAAAATAAATTAAACATATTTTTGTCAGAATAATTCTCATATTTCGTATAAAAACAACACGAAAATTTACTGCTAAGTTGAATGTCCAATTATAGCTAGTGAAAAAAAAACGTTTTGACAAAATTTATTTTGTTATTTTAAAGTAATATTTTTTTCTGGTGCAATTAAATCAAATAAAATATTAAGAGTGTTTCCAAAATCCATTCTCAGTATTTGACTGTACTTTGGCAAAATCAAATTGCAATTTTTCTTAAGTAAAAGTTACATAAAAATTAGTACTGTTATCGCGCAGTAAACTTAAAATCTGAGTAAATGTGCAACTGAAACATTCTGAAGAGAGTTTGGGATGATATTCTAAAATATGATACAGATATATTGGTATGTCCATTGGGCATGAAACTGATAACCATTTCCATTGATGCATTCAATCCGACGTGAATGCAACGAGTTTCTTGCGTATATTGAGGTTCTGAATATAGTAAGCTAGGTGTAGCTGTAAACCCTAGATCCTGTCCCAAAGCTGGATCCTATCTGCTTCGCAGATAGCTGGTGAGGGAAGCTATATTTTGGGGCCTCTTTGCGAGTGACCCGTTCCCACGTCGGGCTAACATCATGAAAAAGAAAAACTATAGTATTTGTCATTTACCAGTACTTATTCGAACTATAGTGGATTCAATTTTACCAGAAGAGTTCCTTGTTCCATGCACGATCTGTGTGTAACATAAAAAACCTCAGGGGACCATTCTGAGTTCATCCCATATATATATATATATATGATACACACAGACTGTGCATGGAACAAGGAACTCTTCTAGGAAAATTAAATCCACTATAGTCCGAATAAGTAATGGTAAATGACAAACACTATAGTGTTTTTCTTTTTCATGATGTTAGCCCGACGTGGGCAAGGGTCACTCGCAAAGAGGTCCCAAACACATAGCTTCCCTCACCAGTTATCTGCGAAGCAGATAGGATCCAGCTTTGGGTAGGATCTAGGATTTAAAGCAGCCTAGCCCCGCTACATTTAGAACCTCAATATAAGCAAAAGACTCGTTGCATTCACGTCAGTAGTATAGCCGAAAAATGAGAGAGTGCAGAATGTTGCAAGAGATAATTATCAATGTTGCAAAGAGGGTGGGGGTATGCAATGAAGGGGGTATGTAGTAGTATAGCCGCAAAATGGGAGAGTGCAGGAATGGTACAATGTTGCAAGAGATAATGATCAATGTTGCAAAATGGGTGGGGTTGCAATGAAGGGGGTATGCAACAACTCAATGCTGCAAAGGGAGGTGGGGGGATGCTGCAGGTGCAATAAGGGGTCATGAAACTTGGAGGCGGCGTTATCCCCCAAGAGAAAGACAGGAGAAGGAGAGAAAGCAAGAGAGGTGTTCACCTGGCAAGAGCCAAGTACACACTATGACTTCAGCCGAGTGGCCGTTGTCTTATAGGCCCCTAATCAGCCAGTTGGCTTAGAAGGAACCAAAGGGGAGAGGGGAGGTTGAGGGGAAGGGGTCTTCGGGGGGAGAAGGAAGGATAACTTCCCCCCAAAGGGGTTGCCTTAACCTAAGAGAGAAAGGATAGACGGAGGAGGGCTTTGGGGGACAAGGTGGGGCGTCCTACCCCCCCAAAGGGAAACTAGGGTAAGTCTTAACCTAAGAAGGAAGGAATGAAGGAAGGAGAGATCTTTATTCAACAGCTGTCGTCATCAAACTGCCAGCTCCGAAGCCAAGCGGGTCTTATATAGAGGAAGATTGAGTTGCCAGATACCATTTTTTATTTTAATTGTACAGGTATACATTATTAGGGTGAGTTGCTAGATACCACCATTTATTTTAATTCGTTACCAAAGCATACAGACTTTCTCTTGAAAACCGAAATTGACAATAAGAAAATGTTTATTAATTAAATAAATAGAATTTGCCTTCTACTGCACAAAAAATAATGTAATACGTACAATCGTAAAAATAATAGTTCAGACGAAATATACACACACACACACACACACACACACAAACAATTGAACAACTTTCTACTTACCTTATATATATATATATATATATATGTGATATATATAGAAAGAATCATATTAACTGTGCTATTTAATTTTGTCATTCCTTATATATATATATATATATGTATATATATATATATATATATATATATAAACGGATTTTCACCTTAAAGTGAATTAATTATTAAAACAATATTAACACTGAAAAATTCACTAAACAATTGGCTTAGCAAAAGAAATCGTTCCATTAACATATTCTCAAATCTATACACACACACACACACCTCTGTATATATTATGTGAATGAAAATAAAAAAAATGACAAAAGTATATAAATAAAGCAAATGAATTTTCTCCTTTTAAGAGAATCAATTTTTAAAACCAATATTAACAATATAAGAAACTAATTATTTAAACGCCGTTCTATTTACTTTCTTTCAGTTATTAAAACGAATCCCAATATTAACTCTTAGAATAATGTTTTGTTTTAACATTGTGTTCAGACGACAGTAAGAGGTGGCAGGTAATGAGAATATCCAGCAGAAAGTCCAGCCCGAGGCCTTTTAAAATCGCAAACTTACGTGAAAGGAATTTTGGGTCAAAAAATTTCTCTCTGAAAGACATCCGTCTCCTTTCGCTTCATACGATTGTCCTTCCTTTTATATAAAAAAAAAATGTTTTATATTTTATCAACTTAGTTATTTTTATTTACACTAATTTGCATCTCTGTTACTGATTTAAAACACTGTCAAAATCATAATTATCAGAAATCAACTTAAAGTTTTTTCAAAATTAATACACATGTACTCTGGAAGTACTAACAATTGAATAAAATTACTTTTGCTACTGAACGTAAAACTAAATTTTAAATTCTCTTTCCAAGAGATCGTGGGTTCGACTCTCGGTTACCAGACGCGTATCTCTCACGATTCCTAGTTAATGTTTTCAATAATGTAGTTACTTGTTTTCTGTATAAACGTCTGCAGAAAGAGATGAGATCGGTGGTTCGACTTCCGATTACGCAGACTAATATTACAGGAGCTTATACCTGTGTGATCTCAAAATACATCTACTAAACTGTATATCTAATTTAGCAATAACAATTACTCTCTTAGAATAATGTAATTATTTGTTTTCTGTATAAACGTCTGCAGAAAGAGATGAGATCGTGGGTTCGAACCGGAAATTGAAACTCAATTTAGTATGGGCGCAAAATAACTTGCAACCCAAAATTGAAACTCAATTTAGCATGGGTGCAAAATAATAAAATATTGTTGTGAACAATATTGCATAAAAGGGTGGGTGGGGAAAACCAAGTATTGTCGTAAATATTGACGTGGTAGAGACAGCAAGGGGTAGTACGAGCAATAAATCTGCGGAGATAATATAGCAATCTTGGGAAAATCCGAGAATAATATGGGGGCAAAACATGGTAATGCACAAAGACAATCTAGATTTGACATTTGTCATAGAATATTAATGTGCTGTCAATGTCAGAGTAACGAAGAGTAGCGGCGCTAATTTTGCTTCCTGCGATACTGAGCTGAGCCACTCTGTTGAATATATTCCTATAACGAATATATTCCCTCAACTAGTAGGGTCGCATAAAATAATAATGCACATTCTGAAAATCTTTTATAGAGATGGTTGTTGCGATGGATATTGCATAAAGGGATGGATTGGAGAAAACCAAGTATAGATACAAATATTGTCGTGACGGAGAATGCAACTGGTAATTCGAGCATTAAATCTATGGAGAGAATATAAAGATGCCATTAGTGGTCCAAAGCATGGACCCGTTATATCGGTGTTACGATTGGTACACAAACTTATCATAGCTCCACCCAGTGCACTGACAACCAATCATTACGAACATCTGCTTTTGATCTTTTGGGGCGGAGCTTGGTGATTGTGCATATAAAAAGAAATATTTTTCAGTTGGGAGTAACAGTAGCTATTTTCGCCAGTGAATAAACATTCCCTCTGCCAGTGAATAAACATTCCCTCCGCCATGGATCATGAACTTTACACTTTTCCGGATTTGTATCAAGAAGGTGACACTGCAGCATTGACTGCAATTAATCTTTTTAACGCGACTGACCGTGATGTATTATTTCCAACGCAAACCGTTGATGATATTTGCAACGACGCTCCTTACGATCCGACGCAAGGGACTACCATAGAAATGTAAGTGTCTATAATTTTATTTTTTTTTTATTCACAAACTGTCAGAAAGAAGATTTTATATATTTGGGGGGATGTAGTATCTCGTCAAATACTTCATTTAGATATTCGCCATTATGCTAAAATCGCAATTTTTTATGGCAATCTTTTGCATGTTTTTTTATAAATGTTATTCGGAATTACCTCTTAAATGAGCTTCTCTGAGCGAACCAAAGATATCTTCACATAATAGGGTCTGTCTTACAATATGTATACTCTGTATATGTTTTTATTTAAAAAGATTCAATATGAACATTATTCTTTCTCCTTTAAGGTCCGATGAGGATTTGACACGTGTTATACAATCTTTTGAAGAACGTCGTGTCATGGACCTGAATACGGAGGATATACCGAACAGTCAGCACAATGAATGTCACAACGAAATAATGTAAGTGTTTTTCGATCTTTTTTGGGGGGAAGAAGAAACAATATATTTTCATCAATTTATTAAATGAAAGAAATCAGTACAATAACCATCTTAAACTGCAGAATATACAAACTAACGTTACAAATACACACACGAACAAAAACATTATACTATACAACGAGTACGCACAATTGGAAAACGGCTTTTTATCTGTCTGCATACCATTTCATCGTTTCGTTGAGTGTGACACGGGTCGAATAATTTTTAAAAATTTATAAATTCTTTAACACGTGAAATATGCATGAGAAATGAAATGCAGTACATTCCACAAGTATTACTAAAATATCACTGTATTCGAAACGGGTTCCATACAACTTCGGGAATATGTAACTGAGCGAGAAATTTTACGATAACAGGGTCACTCCAGGGTTGAGTACCGAGTGAATCAAAATAGTACAGGCAGTTAAAATAGATTGCAAACCAAAGAATCCCTTCATTACCGATACATCTGTGTTCAAAATAAGACTACCGCATTCTCGCGTACTTGGCAAACTCATTGTTTCATTCTTCGCAAACACGCCGATAAATTTGGAACGTGTGACTCATTCACAATTCATTACTCTCTGAAGTGTATTAGCATCCATTTTAAAAGTCAGTGATAACGCTTCTAAATCTGTCTACTTCTATTAGGGCTTGCGACTCGAGATATACTAGTACACTAATAGGCGCGTCTATAGGCTTGGTGAATTCCAACCTCACTAAGATGTTTCCGCTCTGTTGTGGCCTTAAATGCATATTTACGCTAGCAGATAAGTCAGGTGTAATGTCAAACGGATAAAGGTTAAATTGATCAATGAATTCTTTCTGCGTTACCCCATTACCGAGCTCATCACAATCACCTGCAATATGGGTCACATTACTATATGCTCTCGCGCAAAGAGGTAACACAGCGTCTGATGAATAGTCCGTATCCAATGTTCCACCCAAAGCAATGCCATTAACGTATAGAGTTATATTTTTAAGTCCGAAATTCTCGAATTTAAAGCACTCTTTTTATATTTTCCATTCACCGAAGCATGGTCCTGCATTCCGATTAATAACCTTTTAGGAAGATTTCCCAGGACGATGTTTTCTATCTGCTTCGACGCCAACCCTGCAGGCACCGTATATAGTTTGATTTGTACTCTGTTAATAGGGTATTTCACTATAGCGTTTAGTAAATTTTTCTAAATTTCTAGTTGTTTTGGTGAACTTAATTTTACTCGCCCTACGCGGAGGTATGTCTCCATAATGTGAACCACAACGGGCTTTGCTCCCTCTTCTTGATCAGCATCCAGATTTAAGCAGATCTCAGGACTCGTGCGGGTGAGCTTTATTTTCATATCCACCCCGTTGACAAGCAACTTCTCCTGGAAAGTGAAATCTGTGTGCAGACGTCCAAAACACTCGTTTATCTTCTTTTTAGAATTTTTAAATTTGTCCTTTATACTACTTTCGTCTTTAGTTTGATAATATCCCTCGGCACTTAAAAAGGTAGCTTTCGCTTCTTTGGAAAAGTTGAGGACATTTTCCAGATAGGATCGTAGATGATAGTTTCCCGTGCCTGACGATATGTTAGCCTGATTTAAATATACGTCACACTGGTTGAATATGGAGTGCAGAAAGTTTGTTTCAGGGTATACAGCATATTTGTCATCGCAGTCCGTTCCATCAGAATGGGCTATACGTAGCTTAGCGTACATGTTCACACAGCTTGGATCAAAAAAGTAAGGGCCTGAGCTGGGTATCGCGAATTCTATAGGAGCACTCAGGGAACTAATTGTATTTAAAAGGTTAATTATAATAACGTCACTGTGTTCAACAGAAACTTGAGTTGGGGGCATCTCAAAGAGGATACCTCCGATTTACAGCATTGTGAACTACACGTGTGGATGAATCGTGCCATAACGAGTTAGAAATAGTGCCTCCTCTCTCGACAAGTAGTAAACAAACTATGATTCATGAGATCAATGTCCTTAGCTTATATCAGTCAAAAAAGTGGTCAACCATAGGTCTCATTCGCTTACATGACTTCTTTTTTGATATCCTTTTACGTTTAATACCACGTGACCCCTTCTTCCAGACAGCCCTCTTCTTCTTCCCGCCACCACGCATTTTTCTCTTTGCATCTTTGATGATTTTATCCCGTGTACGCTTTAAATGTTTTTTAGAGCTTCTTTCGGTTTAGCCCCAGCCAATATGTCTTCTGCAGTGTTAAAACCTGATTGTAGCGTTTTTCTTCCGAGGTATCTGGCACCCCCCTTCAACAAAGGAGCAGCCGTACATAGTATGGATGAAAAAATGGACCGAAGTCCTCTACCACGCTGGTATCTCACCCCTCGATAGACGGTGAAAGGCTTTCTATCCATTATAACTCCGTGCGTCGAAAGTGTAGCTTCACTGTTAAGCTCCCGTTACCGAATGGGAAGTTTTCACCCTCAATCGTTCTTATATATAATGAGATACTGGTTATTAAATTAGTTGCGACATTCACATAATGAGGTCTGTCATATGTAATACTCAAACTCCTTCCTGTATGGTTGGGGATGTGGGCAATGCGCAGCAGGCGTGCCTGGGTATCCCCAACAAACTGGTGCTCCACTATATTACTGTAAATATAGCACATGTCTGGGGAATGAGAGCTTTCAGCAAATTTCTCCATCTTCAATTGAAACATTAAGCTGGACAAGTCACGTTGTGCCTCGTGAAATGTCTCTCTTTGGAAGGCTGCGCTATATCGGCCCTCAGCCGCAATTGTGAACAGCTCTTTATCTCTAATATTTTTACTAAGCGTTGATTTTAACCTCAATGTGTATGCGGGCGTGTCTATGTTTTTCGATTTCAAAAAGTAAATCGTTTGTCAGGTACGAATTTTCAAGACTCTTGTTTAAACCCTTCACAATATCCATGGCTGTATCATAATGCCCGATTCCTAACGAAACATTTATGCTATAGAACCGTCCCTCACCACACAGGGTTGAGCGTACAGTATTGTCTAAGATTATGCCTAATTTTTCACATTCATCGGTGCTTCTAAGGATCAGAAATATGACCTGTGCTTTTTCAAGAGTTAAAAATTTGGTGGTTAACTGGAGTTCACATAACCCCACCTCATACGAATCACGACCCAATTCAATGGGTCCGTGGGGTTCTGTTACAAAGTTGGCTAGTGTGTTGTTAGGGTGTACAGACAAGGACGAGGAGGACGGGAGTGTGACGTAGAAATGGTTAGGAGCCATATTGCATACTATTTAAGCTTCATTATTGCATCACCTTTTATATAGGTGTTGAAGCTTTCTGGGTACCCTAGCAATTTCAGCAGGTACATTTTTCTCTTTCCTGAACCTTTGCTTCCTAAAATTTTCTCAATTTTAAACACATTTTTTCCTAAATTAAATGCCACTTTCTGCAACTCCTCACGGTAAAAGCCTCCTGAAATTTCTTCCCCATTCAAATGTTCAACATAATACATCATTATCTCACCTTTAGGTCTCATAGCCCCAACTTTAAAAATATCACGTGTCCATCCTTGCTCAAAACCCTTTGCGAATTTATTTCCCGAACGCGACAGCCTTACATAACACTGCCCAACAAAAAAATATTTTTTGCTGCTGATTTAATTCTAAGACCTGTTTCTGGATAATATTGATGTGCTGATTTCAAAAATCACCTTAGAATTTGTCCATCACATCAAGTTTTCGTGCAATGCAATATGCCTATTTTGGGTGATCCATGAAGGGCGCTTATCAAAATTTATGATTTTTGAGACCTGTTAACAGCTGTTTTGCTGTTAAAATTTTATCTGTGGATAAGAAAACTGATGAAAGATCCGCAGTTCAGTAACTCAATGACCGAAACGGAGGCAAGAGCTTGGAATGCTTTTGTGGCAGTAGTTAAGAACTTCCTAGGAAACAAAAAGTCTGAAAATTATAAAGATCTTGTAAAGGATTTACTTGTAAACTTTCAGCAGTTGGGTTGCAACATGAGCATTAAAGTTCACTATCTCAACAGTCATCTGGATAAATTTCCAGAAAATCTTGGTGATGTTAGTGAAGAGCAATGTGAAAGGCTCCACCAAGATATCAAAGTGATGGAAGAACGATACCAAGGAAGATGGGATACCCATATGATGGCTGACTACTGCTGCAGCCTGCAAAGAGATTGTCTTGACATCTCTCATTCTAGGAAGTCCTATAAGAGAAAATTTATCAGCACTGAAAAGTAAGAAAACAAGAAAAAGACAATGTTAAGAAAACTGGTCCCGTGCTTGCTTTAATATGGATTCATTTTTTGCTTATTTAAACACTTTTAATCACTTTATGTGTCAATATTACTATTGTATATTAAAGTTCACTCCCTGCACAATTGTTTACTTTTCCATGCTGATTCTGAGTATGTAAAAACTTATTTTTTGAAAAGAAAAAAAATTGGCCATAACCCTGCCAAAATGCGATATCTCCAAAATATCCGTATTTGATTGCTCGAAAACCTGACGTGATAGGCAAAAACTAAGGTGATTTTTGAAATCAGCACACCAAAGTTACCTAAAAACAGGTGTTAGAATTAAATCAGCAAAATTGGTGTTGGGCAGTGTAATCATTGATTTTGAAAAGCGCAAAGTGTGGTGGTGTTGGTGTTCCATCTCTTCTCTGGAGCGTACCTCTTTCTAAAACTTCGTTAGGTGTTGTCCCAATCGTGCGTTGGTGTGAGCGGTTGTAGGATGATGCCAATTATTCCAGAATGTCTACAAATCTGTATGTGTTTTTATGTGTAAAATAGCGGTGCATGCGTTCCTTTATGGTACGTTAAACTCTTTCAGCTAAAGAAGCCTTATGCATAGAATTGGTTGATTGGTTGTGTGATAGCTGATATTAAACTCTGTCAACTTGTTCTGAAAAGCACTGCCTATAAATTCCTTCCCCATATCTGTACTAAAATAGCCAGGAACCTTGTTTTCTTTTAACATTAGCGTTTTGGTGGCTTTAGCAACTGTTTCAGGTGATTTATTTTTCAGAGGAACTAGCCACAGATATCTAGAGAATACATCTATTATGAATAGAATGTAGCGGTAACCATCGTTATACACAGAATATCTTTGCATGTCTGTTAAATCTGCTTGCCAAATAGAATCAATCGAGGAAGCCGTTGTCTTGGCTGTTTTAAACCTTTTTCTCACAGGCTTATGAAGCGTATAAGCGTCCTGCTCCCGCAAAAATCTTCAACATCTTTTTTTCCTACTCCGTAAACACTTCTGTACAGTCTATCTACGCCGCCGTAGGAGGCTGGGTTAGAAATGTCATAATAGCGTTTACTTAATACGTTAGCCATTTGCGTATTTTAGAGGCACGTGGGTAGGGTTGACCGTTGTTTATCCTCTTCTTTCTCCTCTTCAAAGGTGTTACCGCCGGGGGTGACGGCGTCTTCAATTGTGCCACATGCGTTGCATGTTCCAAGTCTTTTAACCTGTTCAGATTTCCTATCAACGTTTTAGGGACATTTATTTGTTGTAGTCTTGCTTTAATATGCTTCCATCCTGATGGTGATGGCCTATCCCACTTTCTCACCAGATCATGGACAATGTCTACGATATTCGACCCCTGTACCTTTGATCCTTCCACAATGATCTCGCCTGTATCGGTCCATTGTATGGCTGGGTCCTCATTCAATAGATTATAAAGACTTAAACCTTTATTCCTCAATGTATGTGGGAGGGTGCTTTTTAATACATGCTCGATATGTTGTGTGGCTGATCCCTTAATTTTGGTTGGTCAGCTGTATCGTCGGGTACAGATCCTATGTCGCCATGTCCATCGTCCCCCGTGCTGTGCCTAATAACCACAGGAATCTCTGTCGGGTTCTTATAATTTTCGTACTCGTGAAGAAATTTCTGCAGAGCTTCTTGGTATAAGATTCTTTTCTCATCAGGTGTTTTTTCACTGTTTAATAGGGCTAGCAATTCGCTTTCCATTCTTTTAAGTCTGCTTTTACGGGGATCTAGATCCGTGTCTGGATTCCTTTGCAGTGAAGCGTACACCTCGTGTGGAATCACTACCACTTTCTTCATTATATTAATCTAGTCAGTAAAGGACCCAAAACTGAAAATAAGATGGGGAGAAATGACCCTCCTGTTTGTACAATAATTCGTTTTTTCTTCGCTACAGTTTGACTTTTACGAGCGAGTGCACGTATTATGTTCTTGTAACGGCGTAGGCGAGCCTTCTGAGATGGTTTCATTGATACATTGCAATTTATAACGTTAAGACAGATTTCACAGATGCATTTTAAAAAGTCGGAGTCGATATTTTTAATAAACATCTGTTGCATTGCCCGGGGCAGTCGATGATAGATTTTTATTAATTCACGGTATTTCTTTAGTCTCTTTGTCATTCTGGAATATACACCGTTTCAGGCTCGTTTGGAAATATATTCGTTCTTAGAAGCACCCTAAACGTGTTTCGCGGATGAAGGTCGCAAAGCAAATATCCGTAACGCGTGCTTGTAGCTTCTTTATAAACTTCCAAAAACTCCTTACGCTGATTCGGGAACATTTGATTGGCTAATACCCCAATTTGTGATACATCTCTACGTTGTGCGAATAAGACTAGATATTGTGTATTTAACGACACATCGCGCATGTATCTATTTTTGAAAAATAGATTCTGATTGATGAAGAACACGCTTATGTTAAGATGGTGGGAGAATACTGTAAATGTCTCGGCAAACGTTTTATCCATCTCCAACATGAGATCGTCAATTACAATGACTGTATGTTCATTTCCCTTTAACGAATTAACGTCATATACACCTTTGTGGAACAAAATATCATCTTGGTACTCGTTGAACACTGATTGATACGTCGAATAGCACCATATAACTTTATGCACAAATTTCGAGAACATCTCTCCCTTTTCTTTAATGATTTTAAGCATAAACACAGTTTTACCACATCCTGTAGGTCCAGATATAATACATGTGGATGGGCTCGTGAATCTGAATTTTTCTACAGAGTCCATTTCTAACACGTCACACTCCTAAGTGGATCATTTACAAAATATTACAAATTTTGAGTGCTGTTCCTTATATTTTGTTTTCTTCTCCCACAGAACCGTGAATGACGATGAGGTACAGCACCCCATCATCGACATTACGGATGACCCCGACGACAGTGTAGTTGTGATCACAGAATCCTCCCCTGCCGACGAACCCTCACCAGCGATACCGGTAGCACGTTCAAAGCGGAGGTATGATGAAGAGAACCCCACGTCAGGTATAAAGCGACCGAAATACGCGCTGTTGTTAGCCAACCACCAGTAATAGAGCCCCAACCCTCAACGTCTTACGCAACAAGCCCCCCAGCAGCACCTTCCGCTATATCCCCTTATTCATCCGCCACAGTTGCCCCCCGTTCTGTTGAGTCTACAATAATAGACTCCAGGCCCTCAACGTCTTACGCTGCCAACCCCACATCAGCATCTTTGGCCGATATAGCCCCTTGTCCATCCTCCACAGCTGTCCCCCGTTCTGTTGAGTCTGCAATAATAGATCCCCAACCCTCAACGTCTTACGCAACCAATCCCACATCATCCAATATAAACTCTTGTTCATCCTCCACAGCGGTGACTCGTTCTGTTGAGGATGATATAACGTTTGAGTTGGTGCGCTCCGCAGCCCCCACCCCAGCCTTGACTAGAAATCGGTATAGAGTCAGGGTCGACCCTAGAGCCATGTATAGCAATGGAATTGAGCGCGGGCTACGCCGGGTTGTACAGCGTATTGTAGAGTTTGCTCTTCAGAACCGCGACGAGCGTGAAGTCAGGACGAGTCTGTCCTTCGGATTCGGGTCAGATGACGGTGATGTAGATGATTATTGGGTAGTAGTGCCATTTAGACGTTTGGCGGCTGAAGATGTAGAATATATATTAGGACGTATAATGCAAGCCGCCCAAAGTAGTATAGCCTTCAATATGGACAACTTCACGGTAAATATTGACGTGTATTCCGTGTTGCGGGTAGTGCCATACCGTATACTCTTAACTCAATTCTCAGCTATTTTAGACGGCATATAAACGTCGATCGTGGTTGCGGCTTTATAGCAGTAGTCTTGCACGTATGTTTACTGTACAAAATACACGGCTCAAAAAATTTGGTGCCTACGGTCGTGGAGCGTGCCCGTAAACTAGCTGTAGACTGTGAACTTGAATTTGACTGTAATATGGGCCTGAAGAGCTGAGAAGGTAGAACAGGAAATGAATGTTCGTATAGTTGTTTGGACTGGATGATCGTCGTAGGACTGTGTATGTTTTTAAAAGCTGTGTGAGAGATCGTACAAGGCCCCTACTTATTTTAGGTCTGTCAGGGACAACGTATCTCCCCATCCGTAATATAAGGTGCCTTTACGCGAGTTATGATAAAAGTCGAAAATATGGACGACATCATGATTTGTGTAAGGGGTGCCTCGAGTTTGCGGATGATATAGTGAAACATTGTAAAGAATGTCACATGGTATGTGAACAGTGTAAAAGCTCCAAATGTGAAAGCCGTGTAGTTGAAGCTGAGAAGAGGATTGTAATGTGTGTAGACGCACATTTTCAATAATAGCTGTTTTGATCTCCATAAATCAATTGGCACGTGCAGGAAAATGAGAATCTGTGAATGTGGTATGTTTCACACAATGGATAATTGGGGAAAATTTAAGCACAAATGTGACGAAATTCACTGTCCTACATGCCAGGAGGAATATAAGGCGGATGGAGTAAAGCATGTATGTTATATGAAAGACGCCAAGCCTAAAAACAAACCCTGTATAACTGTATACTACGATATAGAAACATATACGAATGCTGAAACCAAAGAGGTAATTCCACATTTACTTGTGAGCCAGACTATCTGCGATGATGTATGGGATCGAGATGTGATGATCGAGTGTGAGTGCCCCAAATGCGGTAAACGGACAAACGTTTTTAAAACGAATGTCCACGATAGTCCTGTGAAACTATTTGTGTCCTATATTGTCAAGTTAGCCGACAAGTTCAAAAAATGACTGTGTATATTCTCGCCCATAACGGGCAAAGTTTGACACGCAGTTCCTTTATAAGGAGTTGCTTGAGCACGAATCCTCTGAGATATTTACAGGTGATCCATTGAAAAGAGGCAACAAATTAATACAGATGCAAATAAGAGGTAATGTACAATTTAAAGACACTTTATTATTCACACCTTGTAAATTAGCAAAGCTACCCAAGGTGATGGGGTAGCAGCTGAAGTTTCAAAGGATATTTCCCTTACACTTTCCTCACTAGCGAGACTTTAAACTACGTAGGCCCACCACCACCCAAACATTATTTTAACTATGATTGTATGAGTGTAGATGAACGTGAAGACTTTGATCGATACTACAACAGTTTTAATGAACGTAATCCTTATAATATAGCTGATGAATGTGAGCGTTATTGCGTGAATGATGTGCGAGTGCTTAGAGTATGTTCCAGGCCTTTAGAAGGATGTACATAGGCCGTTTCAAATGCGATCCGCTGCAAGTCGCAACCACCATCGCGTCATTATGTTTTACGGTGTTCAAAATAACTTCATGCCTAAAGCCACCTTAGCCATTATTCACCGAAACAACCCCCGCAGTTACGGCCACAAGGCTATTTACTGGCTCATACACCTACAGCAACAGACAGGTGTATACATAAAGCACGCCCGCAACACGGGTGAAGTACCCATTAAGATTAATGGTCGTGTTTTTTGGGTTGATGGGTTAAGTGAAAACCGTGTCACTGGTGTGAAGACTGTGTACTCCTTTAACGGATGCTGGTGGCATGGATGCCCCCGTCCTGAGTGCGGAATCGCCGGAGATATCCACGGTAGATCTCCTGCCGACTGTCTTGCATGGACCCGCACCCGCGATCAACTTATAGGATCCCAGTTCACTCACAAAGTCTTGTGGGAGCATGAATATGATGCACGGATGGAGACAGACGAGGTGTACCGTGAGGAAATAAACACGATCAAGCGTTCAATGGTGCTGGATCCTCTCAAATGTGGTGATAGCTTGTTTGGAGGACGTACAAATCCATTCAGCTATACTTTCCACCTACGGAGGGTGTGAAGCTCCATTACTACGATTTCTGTTCTTTATACCCATACGTGATGAAGAACAATCCGTACCCCGTGGGCGCTCCTGAGAAACTGGTGGGACCTAACCTGCCCTCCATCAATGAATTTTCAAGAAATTTGAATGATCGTTACTTTGGGCTCTCTTTCGTAGACGTACTCCCCCCACGCAATTTATGGATGCCAATCTTACCCGTCGTTATCGACCACAAGCTCATGTTTCCCCTGTGCGTGAAGTGCGCGGAAGAGAATAACGGCAATTGTAACCATATACCCCACCAGCGTAAGATCAGAGGCGTATATACAAGTCCTGAGCTGGCCCTAGCCGTACGCCATGGGTATAGAATACTGAAGATACATGAGGTGTGGAGGTTTCAGAAGCTACCCAACCTTTTCACACCATATATAAACGCATTTTTGAAGGATAAGGTTGAGGCATCAGGGTATCCGCGAGGAGTTGATACCGAAGATGAAAAGTCTGCCTATATTCAACGTTACCGCGACCGCGAAGGTATACAACTTGATCGTGCCCAAATTGCAAAGAATCCTGGCAAGCGCTTTAGTGCAAAGTTGTGTCTAAACAGTCTATGGGGAAAATTTGCACAGAATACCGGCAAAGGGAACATTCATTTGGCACAAAGTTATAGTGAAGTCTGGGATTATGCCAATGCTCCCGATAAAGAGGTCATGGAGATCGTGAATGTAGGTAATACTTACATAATAAAGTACAACAACACTGAATTGGCCACAGATACCTCAAGGGTTACAAACATACCTGTGGCCAGCTTCACAACAGCCTACGCCCGCATAAAACTTTGGGGTCTATTGCATTCTCTTGGGCGGAGAGTATTGTATGCCGATACGATAGATAGCGTGATATTCACAGAGAGGGAGGGTGAATACATGCCTGCTATTGGGGAGTTCCTCGGCGAGCTCACTGATGAGATCAAGGATGAGTATGGGGACAACGCATACGCCGACTCTTTTGTCTCAACAGGACCTAAAACTTATGGGGTACGGGTGAGGGTGGGGAGGATATGAAATATATCGTGAAGGCAAAGGGTATTACGCTCAACCATGCGAATCGGCGGGTTGTTAACTTTGAATCGTTGAAGGATCTAGTGTGTTTGGACGATGATGAGAGCGATCGGCCTCCCCAACTAACTGTAGGCACCCACAATTTTCGGGCGCAGAAGCTGGGGGGCGTGAAGGAACTTAGGGGAACGAAGGTGTGCCGTAACACCTATAGGAAACGTTACCAGTTACCTGGTACCTATGATATACCCTTTGGATACCATAACCTTTGATGCGTCTATTGTTAACTTACTTATCACACGTATTTGTAAATATATATGTCTTGTATATAATCTTTGATGTATCTATTGTTAACTTATTTATTACACGTATTTGTAAATATATATAACTTGAATATCTCGTTTATTAAATAAATCATGTTTCAATTAGCGTTTCACTTTCTCCTTTGTGTGTGTGTGTGTGTGTGTGTGTGTGTGTGTGTGTGTGTGCACAGGTGAAAGTTCTAAGCTCCGCCCACTGTAAGACCAGCAACGTGAGTCATGCTACTATCTGGGATTCCCTGCGTGGTCAGTTGACTGCAGTAAGCCCTTGAGCTCAGACGTGTATTCGCCCGCGTAGAAGAAAATGGCTACCTTTAATATTGCTTGTTCAACGTTTATGAAATGGTATTCTGCAAAACTTCAAGATGTGGTGGATACCGAAAAACTTCCTATTCCCCCCTCCTTTGCTTCTTTTAAAACCACATTGGATCGTGCGAAGGAGCAAGATAAACAAATACTCTATGGTTATTCCGGTGAGAGTGTTGTAGGCTTTCGTAGCACAGACGATGTATTGAAGTATGCTGTAGACCTAAGCTTTATAAAGGCTCACATATACCGTGAAGTAAAAGAAACAACGCGTGCAGAAGAGAAGCAGCAGCTATGGATAGTGAGTCTTATTGATGGGTCGTGTGACAAGCGGTATTATGTCATGTTACACCATGTCGCTTACTCATACCCTACGACTGAAAATGTGAATCTCGTCATCATGGACAATCTTAAGTATTTTTATCACTATATTAATGTATATCATGAGGTTCGTAGTGAGGGTGTTCCTAGTGCCCGGCGTGAGTTTTTAACAGACTTTAGAGACGAGTATCGTTTGCTAGGCAAAAAGGAAAAATATGGGCATATGTTCCTCTCAAATAGTGCGCCGGAGTGTGAAGATGTTTAGGAGAGATAAAACAATAAAACCGTTATAAAATGTGCCTAGTTCATGAAATTTAACCTGAGGGAAACTGTCTGGTGTGTATTCAGGGAAGTGATAAAACGTTAAAACCGAAATTAATTCTTGTACCCGAAAAAAAACACCTACCCAATATAATGGGGTACAACAATTCGATCAGCGCCGCACACGTTTCATTAGATTATGGTGCGACTCGCACCTCACGGATCATACGAGTTCGAACAAACCCATTCACGTATCATCAGGGTGAGTCAACCGCCCATCCAACCGTTCCTGCCTACCTGCTTGCCTCACGCGGCTCATAGTTATCTCAGAGTTTGAAACGAGTGGACGTGCGCTCCTCGAATACGATGAACTTCCTTTGAGCAGCATTCTCAACGCCTCGTCCGATGTGTCCGTGACGAAATCGTTGCGCGTGTTCAGGCGTAAATCCGGTGCTGTTAACTATGTACTGGAAACGGATTGTAGACAAACAAACAAATGGAATGTTGTTTATTTGAGTGTCGAGGAGATGAATAGAATCTTCGTGATAGTTGAGAAGTGGAGTGAAGATCGTTATAAAATACCTGCTGGGTTAGGTACAAGAAAAGAGCAGATTAGTGACACCGCCTCATATGCCATTGTATGTACGTTGTGTATAAATAACGACCGGCCATGCATTGATATAGGGTTGATGTAGAAGAATGCTTCTGATAATAACGCTCTTGTCCCTACGCGAAACCGTTTCATCCTCGACAGAATGTTTGAAATCGACGGATTCCGCAAGCTGAAGCCTATATTAGACGCGCGCGTTACGGATATACTTTATTTTGATACGGTTCTTGAATACGCATACACCGCTCTGCTCGATGGGTTTACCGAGTGTAGGGTTGATCAAGGTGTGAATGGTCTAGAGCTGGACGTTTATTTAAAAAGTTTAGACTCTTTGAAATATCATGAACTTTGGTACAAAGCAATTGATCGGTACAGGGCTGAGCTCACCTACACCGTTCACCCTGAAGAATTATTTCTTTATATAACGAGCAGTTGTCGTAACGACTTAGAAGATTATTTCAACTGTAGCTATGCAGTGTGAAGAAGAGTTCACGATTGAAAAGCTCGCGTTGGTAGAAATAAACCCTCGATTGGAAAGGCGTGTTTATAAACTTGTGTTTAATAATGTGGCTAACGATGAACTCTTTGTGCGTGCTTTTGATTGTATTCTAGCCGTACTTAAAGATAACTTACCAACCGGTTGCAAAGTGGGAACAAAAATAGCACTGAACGATATGAATGCCCTTCATATCGAGTACAGGTTTCCCTATACTTTAGGCGGTGAAATATTATTAAACCGCGTATACTGCGTAATGCAGAGCAATAACGATGTAATTGTAGACTCGATTAAGTGCGAGTTTAGTATTTTGAAAAAAAAGTGAAATGTATATATATTTCTGCTATATTGATGGCTGTACGATTTCTTATTTTGCGCGGTAGAAGATAGTGTATGTATTTATTTATTTAGTTGTCTGTATATATTTCTGCTATATTGATGGTTATATTATTTCTTATGTTGCGCGGTAGAAGATAAAGTGTATGTATTTATTTATTTAGTTGTGTGTATATATTTCTGGTATGTTGATGGCTATATTATTTCTTATGTTTGTTTTTGATCATTCCAATGTATATTTATTTTCTATATATCTCCATAATATAATTGTGTGAATATATATATATATATATTATATATAATATATATATATATATTATATATAATATATATATATTTCTCCTGTACTGTTATATTGATGGTTAAATTATTTTGTTTATATGCATATTCCTCGTTCATATTTCTTAAACTATTATTATTTTTTATTCATCATTCAAATGTATATTTATTTTCTATATATTTATAATAACCAGAATGATGTAATGTTGTTTTATTTAATTCTTTTGGTTGCAAACAATTATACCAAATGGCTGGTTACGCCAACTTTTAAGAATTAATTAAATAAATGGTACAATCTGGCAACCTAATAATGTATACCTGAACAATTAAAATAAAAAGTGGTATCTGGCAACTCTCCATAATAATGTATACCTGAACAATTAAAATAAAAAGTGGTATCTGACAACTCAACCTGTACAAGCCATTTACGCCTTCTAAGCCAACTGGCTGATTAGGAGTCTATAAGAGGACGGTGGGTCGGCTGAATTCTTAGTGTGCACTTGGCAGGAGCCAGGTGAACACCTCTCTTCCTTTCTCTCCTTCTCCTGTCTTTTTCTTGGGGGATAACGCCACCTCCACGTTTCATGACCCCTCGTTGCACTTGCAACACCCCCACCCCTTTTGCAGCATTGAGTTGTTGCATAACCCCCTTCACTGCATACCCCCTTTGCAACATTGATCATTATCTCTTGCACCATTGCAACATTCCTGCACGCTCCCATTTTGCGGCTATACTACTCACGTCGGATTGAATACATCAAAGAAAAAGGGGTAACTATTATATTTTTAGCCAAAAACCAAAACTTAAACCTCAACTGGCAGAATTGAGCGTCTACTTTTCAAGGCACATAACATGTCCGTTTCATGATGAGAGTGAACTCAGAATGGTTCCCTGAGGTTTTTCATGATACACACAGACCGTGCATGGAACAAGGAACTCTTCTGGGAAAATTAAATCCACTATAGTCCGAATAAGTAATGGTAAATGACAAACACTATAGTGAAAAAGAAAAAACCTATAGTGTTTATCATTTACCATTACTTATTCGGACTATAGTGGATTTAATTTTCCCAGAAGATGTCCTTGTTCCATGCACGGTCTGTGTGTATCATAAAAAACCTCAGGGAACCATTCTGAGTTCACTCATATATATATATATATATATATATACACACACAGGGGTGTACTGGGACCAGTTCGGTCCGGTTCGCCAGAACCGGTTGTTAAATTTTGATTGGATCACCGAACCGTTTGTTGATACTCAACCATCGCAGAACGAACTGGCTATATGGAAACTTCTTGAATGAGACAGCATGAGTGAGAAGGTAAATTTATATCTAAATTTTTTTCATTTTTTCAGGATATTATAGAAAAATATAGGTAGTATCACAGGCAGTGGTCGTTTCAATATTTATTTATTTTTTGATGAAAAATTAGCTTATTTTTAGATAATTATGTCATTAATGAGTATAAAGAATATGTTAAATAATTTCTGCAAAATGTTACAAAATGTTACCCCCTAGCTTAATGACTCGCGCCATTGGCGCTCGCCGATTTACACCCCTATCTGTATCAGAACCAGTTGTTAAAAAATTGGCAGCACACCCCTGTGTGTGTGTATATATATATATATATATATATATATAAAACAAAACAGCTCCACCAACATTTTAACTCGGGAACACTTGAGTGAGTCGGAGTAATGACGGGATAAAAGTTAACAACACCTTTCATAACCAAAGAAATGCATAACACTTTCCCGTCCAGAGGCATTTTTACGTCTTAACTCTCCGCACTCGACAGGAATGATAACGAAAGAGTTAAATTTTCCTCTGTTGTTTAAATATATGAAAGGTTGTTTTAACTTCTATCCCATTCTAGTGTAGTGGTAGCGCTAGGGTTGCCAACCGTCCTTTTTTGAAAAGGACAGTCCTTTTTTGTAGATTTTTGTCCTTGTCCTTTCTTGAATTCGGAAAGGACGCCATTTGTCCTTTTCTGATAACAATCTTGTTCCAAACAACAGTTTTATAACAAAACTTTTGTTTAAAAGGAAATAATTATAAAGTCTTAAGTCGAGTAACATTTTATAAATTCATTTCTTCACTTAAATGTTAACGTTCCGTGTAGCGGAAAAGTATAAATTTAAAAATAAATATTGTTACCATAAATTTTTTCAATGCATGACTCAATGGGTCAATATCTGCATATCAATAAAAATATTTACTTTAAGAAAATATGCAATAAAAAAGCATGCAGTATAAATTGTAATAAATTATAAATAAAATTTTACTTCTTTCCCTAACCTTGTAGACAGTATATTGGAATTGATGTTCTTGTTCTTTTTTTCAAACTTCATGGAGTTGGCAACCCTAGACCGTAGAGCTCGCGATTCTTACTCAAGAGAACCTGGGTTCGAATCTTGATGAGAGCAGCTTCATTTCATACAAGAGAGAGAGAGAAAGAGAGAGAGAGAGTGAGAGAGAGAGAATGAAGTCGTGCAAACCACATTAAAACCACAATCTTATATCTGTTTCCTGTCCCATCGCTCCAATTCGGCCTTTGGATCCTCCCAAGAGGAGACGCCTTTAACATTTTGGCGCCGCTGATTGGGAGGCTCTTAGGCAGTACTTCTCTGATTTCCCATGAAATAATTACTCCTTCCGTGGCCGAGGGCTGATGCTCTCGGGCATGGAGGCGTACATTCCATATTCTATTCCTAATACTAATGCAGAAAAACCTTGGTTTAACTTTACTTGTTCTAATGCTATCCGCAACAGAGAGGAGGTTTTCAGAAGGTATCGTCGCCCTCCAACTTCTAACTCTCACTTAGCTTATATTTCTGCCCGGAATCGTGCAAAATCTGTTCTTCGACTCGGCAAAAAATTCCTTCATCCGACAAATATGTGGAAACCTATCCAAGTCTAATTCTTCTCGTTCTTTCTGGCATCAAGCCAAGAACCTCTCCAACAACTTTAGTTCTTCTTCTTTCCCTCCTCTTTTCCAGTTCGACGGCTCAGTTGCCGTCTTTACTCCCGATAAAGCTGAACTCTTCACTCAAACTTTCGCCTCCATCTCCTCCTCTTTCTGACTTAATTATGTCTGACATTAAAACCTCTTCCAAGGATGTTTTTTCCTGCCCTATCTGGGCTCAACTCTAGGAAGGCGTATAGTCCTGATGGTGTTCCTCCTGTTGTTCTCAAGAATTGTGCTTCTGTACTGACACCCTCCCTAGGCAAACTCTTTCGTCGTCTTTGTCTTTCATCTGGTACTTTTCCTTCCGGTTGGAGTTCGCTTTCATTCAGCCTGTCCCAAAGAAGAGTGACGCTCCCAACCATTCAACTATCGTCCTATTGCCTTGATTTCTTGCCTTTCTAAAGTTTTTGAATCTACTGTGTCTTTAATATGAAGATTCTAAAACACCTCTCTTCTCACAATCTTCCTTCAGATCGTCAGTATGGGTTCCGCAAGGGACGTTCTACTGGCGACCTTCTTGCATATCTCTCTCACTCTTGGTCATCCTCATTTCGGGGAAACCTTTACTATTGCGCTAGACATATCAAAAGCTTTTGATAGAGTCTGGCACAAATCTTTAATTTCTTAACTGCCCTCCTTCAGTTTTTATCCTTCTATCTGTGCCTTCATCTCTAATTTCCTTTGTGACCGATCTATAGCTGCAGTTGTAGATGGCCATTGTTCTTCTCCTAACGCTATTGATAGTGGTGTTCCTCAGGGTTCTATCCTATCAACCATTCTTTTCCTTTTATTTATCAGTAATCTATTAAGTCGCACTTCCTGTCCTAGTCACTCCTCTGCTGATGATTCCACTCTTCACTTCTCTACCCGATTCACAAAATGTCCCTCTCAACAGATATTCAATGCTTCGCGTGGGACGGCTATGGTGTACCTGAACTCTAATATTTCTAGTATCTCTGATTAGGGCAGAGAAAATCATATGACTTTCAATGCCTCAAAAATTCGATTCCTTCTTCTGTCTAGTCGTCACAGTCTTCCACACGACTATCCCCTTACCTTCAACAACACACAACTCAATCCTTCCTCCTCTCTTAACATTCTTGGCGTTTCCTTTTCTCATGATCTTTCCTGGAAAGATCACATACACTCTCTTTCTAAAACAACTTCTAAGAGGTTAGGTGTGCTGTGCGGGCTCCGCAGTTTCTTCACCTCACTCAGTTGCTTTCTCTGTACAGGGGTATTGTTCGCCCCTGTATGGAGTACGCTTCTCATGTGTGGGTTGGCTCAACCCACATAGCTTTACTTGACCGGTTGGAATCAAAGGCTTTTCGTCTCATCAATTTCCCGCCTCTTACTGACTGTCTTCAATCCCTCTCTCTTCGCCGCAATATTGCCTCGCTCTCTCGCTATTATAACGGACACTGCTCTTCTGATATCAGACTTTCTACACATTCTCCTTCCTTTTCTGTCCAACTCTCTAACCCTAACGCAAGGGTTAATCGGTATTTTCAATCTTTCATCTACTAAACCTGTCAACTCTGGAACACTCCTGACTCCATCTTTCCCTCTGCCTATGCTCTTCAATCTTTCAAACGCAGAGTCCAGGCATCTCCGAAACCTTGGACCTTGATTTTGTCTCCCTTCTTCCTTTATAGGAAGCGCGTTTTTGCGAGCATATGCCCTTGGCCACCTCCTTCTTGCATAAAAAAATGAAATAAAATATATTTGACGTTTGATACATGTATTATTCTTTTTTCAGTAAATGAAAAGGAAAAACATTTATTAACATAAAACCTTCACTATGTTGGCAAAGTCAAAAAAGGTGATGGAAATGTCCACCATTCTCCCTGTAGCATGCATTTACTCGTTTTATCATCTCCGAGACACGATGAACTGTGGCCTGTTCTATGTTATCAACGTATTTTTCAGTATTCTGACGAAATTGATTTAACGTATGAGGGCATACACTTCTCCTTTCATGGACTCCCAAAGAAAAAAAATCAGGTGGTGATAAATTTGGTGATCGTGGTGGTCAGAGGGTTTTTGAATTGATGCACTCACCGAAGAATTCGCTCAACACTCCCATAATTGTTTTAGCAGTGTGAGCCGTTGTTCCATCGTACTGAAACCAGCAGTCCCATCCATCGTCTTCAAGTAGCTTTTGAAACTACCTCTCCAACTCCTGGTATCCTTTCTGCATTTAATATTCAGTGAAGCACAGAAATCCAATTAATCGTTGACGGGAGATCGCACATCAAACACCAACTTTTTTGGAATAAAGACTGCAGAGAGGCACTTCGTAAATGGCGTGTGGATTTTCAGAACTCCATTTTCTGTTGTTCTGGCTATTAACATATCCACTGAGGTGAAACCATTCTTCATCCCTATGAAACACTATCCAAACACCTACTCCATTCGGGATGAAATTACCGAACCATTGACAGTAACGAACCCACTTCTCACCATCATTTGCATTAAGTTCATGGACTCGGTAAGCATTGATGAGTTTCAGCTTCCTCGTTGCCTATTTTACACTTCCATATGATATATGAATTTGTTGTCGTAATTTTCTTAGTCTTACATGTACTGTAGAATTCTCCAACAAACATTTCCCTACCTCATCTGACGTTTCTGATAATACAGAGGGACGACCGAAACGCTTCCTGTCACTGACATTGCCCATATCACGAAAACGTTTGATAAGCCGATGTATAATTGATTTGTTTGGTGCAGTTACCTCTGGAAACGCTTGTTTAGATGAATTATGACATTCAAGGTAAGATGTTCAACAATAAAAACGCGTTGCTCCTGGGAAAAATTCATCTTTCCTCTCGCACGGTCACCACTCAATTAAACTTAGCTAAGCTTAAGGTAGCTTGCCTCTTAATATATTATTAAAGTAAGCTAAGCTTAAGTTAGCCTAGCATTTAATCAAATCGTGATGTGGGTTGCGCGACTTTTCGATCACGCGTTATATATATATATATATATATATATATATATCAACGATGCTAATAATTATTTTCATGTTATTTTAAAAATTTAGCCTATGAGGCGCTCCGGGCCACAACCTGCCAAGCGCCAGTGGGGTCAGAATTTAGTTATTTATACCACTATATTCTCCCACCCTTCCTCTATCCCGTGGATGAATCAGAGAGCAGATTGTGGACCTGTACGTATGGTCGAAATCAATCAAATATCGTTATTGGTTCAAAAGTTATGGCATTTTGCAAGTTGACAAACTTTAACTGCATTTTTCTCCATTTTTTTTAATTTTGGCGCTTGGCAGCCTGTGGTCCGGAGCGCTTTATATAAACCGAAATCATTTCAAGCGAATGTCCTTCTGAAATGCTTTCATGGAGAGCTGATGTCTCAGAAGAATGAAATTAATCGTAGGAAAATAATGTAGACTTTGTCATCTTTAACTCTTGAAGACTGCTTACGCTATTCTTACCCTTAGCTGAGTTAATTCTCCAGTGGTAGAATCAATGCTGAAAAAGGCGTCCAAAGGGTCGTATCCGTCAATTCCGTCTCCGGATAACGTGTACAGAAGTCCTTCTTTGTCAATCCAATCCTCATCCTCTGCTTCGATCTGTAAAGAATAATAAAAACAATATTTAATGAGGTCGTTGTGAGGGAAAAAAGATTAATTCAAACAGAATAAATGTAAAAACTATTATTTTATAATGAAATCATGTATATAAATATAGAAGATACATGCACTTCTTTGATATGGAATTGATGCAGGTGCGAATAGAGATACTTGTATAGAAGATTAGTTAAAACGTTTTATGTTTAGGGTTGCTTGCAATTCATTATAATCTACAAAAGGTTTCAATAATTAATTAAAATATATACCGTATTTCCCGGCTTATAGGATGCTCATTATATAAGCATAGTATAAGTATTTCTGGGTCACGTGGGGACTGTATTTGACATCTCTGGGATCGTGTTAGGACTGGAACTTCCTACCATAAACTTGACCTTCGGCCGGTAAGACGCAGGGTGTTTTTAGGGACATTTTTTTAGAAAAAGAATAGCGTCCTATGGGCCGGGAAATATGGTACTCATTGAAACGTTTACAGTAAACATATATAAGATAAACCTGTGTCCTGCATATATATATATAACCTTTGGTTAGCTTCCGCCCGAATTGTTCATTCTGACGAAGGTCAACCTTTTCCCTCCACTTTAGACCAACAGTTTAAGGTGGAATCCGAACCAAGCCCCACCAGCAGCCCAGCGTCTTAACCACTAGGCCACCCAGGGTACCCATTTATCTACCAACCACTTTCTTTATTGTGTGGAAGGATGAACAGCTGGGTTTTGCTGCGCGCCGGCTGCCGTTACCGGGTCTCGAACCCGGGCCGATGGATTCGTAGTCAGCGACGCTAACCACTACACCACATAGGCGCATATATATATATATATATATATATATATATATATATATATATATACAGGGTGCTCGAGATATAATGGTGGTTTAAATATAGTTGATCATAATTTTTTTTATTAATCACTCTATATAAAATATATATAGTTATGTACACTTACAAACTGTCCAAATTTAGAACATTTCCACATGATGACTAACATTCGTCGGCACAGCGCGTATTTAACGCTCTAACTCCATTAGACTTTAGAGAGCATTAGCAACATTCTCTTTGTGGAATGGATCCAACAACCTCAATAACCACCCATATATATATATATATATATAGAGAGAGAGAGAGAGAGAGAGACCAATCAGAGAAATTCCTTTCCTCGCTGTTCGCAAACATCTGGGAATCAACGGAAATCGAAAAACACACGTGGGTTTCAAGGAGAGGGAAACAAAAGGATGCTTGTTTTTTCTCAAAAAGGCCAGCGAAAAGTTAGCGTCTTACGAACCTATACAAGCCAGAGTTAACTGAAAATTGCCCTCACTCTGCTCGTTACTCCTCGTGAATCTCCCCTTTCACGTAGCGCCGCTTCGACCTCAGCCAGCCTGAGTTCCTCAAGCAACACCTCAACCATACACGAAGCGAATCAACACTTGAGGCGACTTACAATTTCATCCCGCTGGAAGCAAACATCACTCTACCGGCTCATCCTTCTGGCACTGGCTTCACTCATCCTTCACCACAATTCGATCGGCGCCCGTTCAGCAAGTCCATGAACGGGCAATCAGCACATCCTCCGGCCGGTAGGCCAACACGTCTTCAGACCTATCTACGGCGAAACGCAATACGGTTAAACTTCACGTAGGCCCTCGTCAGCCTTCAGATTTATCCACGGCGAAACGCAATACGGTCAAACTTCACGTAGGCCCTCGTCAGCCTTCAGATTTATCCACGGCGAAACGCAATACGGTCAAACTTCACGTAGGCCCTCGTCAGCCTTCAGATTTATCCACGTCGAAACGCAGGACAGTAAACCTTCACATAAGTTTCTTCAGCCTTCATAGTTATCTCCGTCGAAATCGCAGGTCAGTAATCCTCTTGTAGGCCCTCGCTCGGCCTACAGTGTTTTGTTTTGTCGTGCTAGACTATTCAGGATTCAAAGTTGAAAAGTCCACAAACTCTGCCTAATCGCGTAGGCCCTAAAAGTGTCTTTAATACCGTTCAAACTAACTCTCCCGTGCCTAATCGCGTAGGCCCTAAAAAGTGTCTCCAATACCATTCAAACTAACCCTCCCGTTAAGACCGCAGTAGGCCTAGTCAAGTGTTGTACCAATACCGTAGTTTTGTTTCACCTTGTTATCTTGTTCATTCATATAACTTACTTGTTTTGTATCCGATTGTTTATTTGTTCCTTTATGCATTTCATTTTTACTGACCTAATCAATTTACTGTACCATATCGTACTTTCATTATTTCAGTTATTATTCGCTTAATTACTTATTCTGTGTTCACCGGTGCATATCTCATTAGCCTACCGAAATTAGTTTACTTACTTAACGATTATACTTAACAATTAGACTTTATAACCATTTCTTATTGCTAATAATCAATCATCTGTAACAGTATAAATACCGTTATAGAATTGTTAATCACTATAAATACCGTTATAGAATTGTTAATCACTATAAATACCGTCATAGAATTGTTAATCACTTTAAATACCGTTATAGAATTGTTAATCACTATAAATACCGTTATAGAATTGTTAATTAATCACTATAAATACCGTTATAAAATTGTTAATCACTATAAATACCGTTATAGAATTGTTAATCACTGTGAATAAATAATTCATTTATTTTTCTAATTAAACACAAAACAACAAAGTAATTTTTCTCTCCTTATTAAATATTGTTTGTTTGGGCTGTATTTCCAAACTGGTGACCCCTAATTATTCATTTCAATATAATTCATTAATTATAGTAACCAACCAAAGGTTAACCAAAGGTTACTATAATTAATGAATTATATTGAAATGAATAATTAGGGGTCACCAATTTGGAAATACAGCCCAAACGAACAATATTTAATAAGAAGAGAAAAATTACTGTGTTGTTTTGTGTTTAATTAGAAAAATAAATGAATTATTAACAATTCTATAACGGTATTTATACTATGTTACAGATGACTGATTATCAGCAATAAGAAATGGTTATACAGTCTAATTGTTAAGTAAGTACAAGTTAAGTAAGTATAATCGTTAAGTAAGTACACTAATTTCGGTAGGCTGATGAGATATGCACCGGTGAACACAGAATAAGTAATTAAGCCAATAATAACTGAAATAATGAAAGTACGATATGGTACAGTAAATTGATTAGGTCAGTATAGTAAGCCTACTTTCTTGGCCACATCAAATTGATGATTCGTAGGCCACTATATATATATATATATATATATAATATACACACCAGAGTTGTTTTACGTGTCAGCCGCACTACACTATCGAGGCATAGTGGTAGCGTCCGCGATTCCTATTCAAAAGCTCCTAGGTTCGAATTGTGGTTGGGTTAATTTTGCATATATATATATTATAATTTAAAATCTACGACAGTTGTATTACAGGAACTGTGCTAAAGAATTTTCTGCAAAGTTCGAAATTTTATGAATGTAATATTGAAAAGTGATCTCTCACCTGACGATAAAAGCGAATACGCTAAATAAGTCTAATAATAAAGATAACGGTACATCTTGTAACTGAATGTAATGACATAAATTACAAACAACGTAGGTTGGAGGTTCAAAATCGCCCCCGTCTTGCGGGGGGGAGCTCTTCTTTCACATTCCTCCCCTCACACATCTTATCCCTAACCCCTCAGTCTCATCATTCCGAGAAAAATGTTTCTTTCATTTTTTATTCTTTATCAGAGAAATGGCGAAGATGGAAGGATGTGAATTTTTCCGTCAGAATAAAGAAAGCGGAGGAATAAAAATAGTTGATGACTCCGTTCTGCATTTTCTTCAAAATGAAGTTCTAACAGAGATTTACGTTCAGTTTCCGCATTAATTATTTTATAGAAATGGGCATACGTACAACACTAATAATGAATAGAAACTTAATATAAATTTGGTTGTGCGTGTATGGATGAAAATGAAAGGTACAATATTTTTTAATATTTTTATTAAATTAGGCCCTCTTTCTGACCGGATAAAAAGAAACTGATTTTCATTGAGATATGAAATGGCTTTAAAAAAATCTACAGGGTCACCACAAAGTCCCCCTTTGCACGAAAAACAAGGGCAACATACAGGTATGCTGTAATTTCACTGAAAAGGGACTTTGTGGCCTCTCTGTAGGATGCTTATCAGAACACTCGGAAAACTAAAAAAATTGCTTACTTTGGAAGTCCAAAGAAAGTCCAGAGGACGTATGAACTCACTCTTCGTTGTGAAGGACTTACTTAGGACGGTAGGACACTACAAAATTCTCAGGGCAGGAAATCCTTCGGTATGACATCCTTTCTAAATTTTATGTTTACACTCTTAAAAGAATTTATATATAAATATCACGTCAGTTACACATTTGGATCACCTGAAGATCAGGGCCCCCAGCCTTCTTTAGTTAGCCTTATAAGGTTAACTAACGAAAATATCACGACTTAACCTAACCAATCGTCAAGGGCGTACAGTTGCCCTAACGATTGGTTAGGTTAAGTCGTGATATTTCGTTAGTTAGCCTTATAAGGCTAACTAACGAAGGCTGGGGGCCCTGATCTTCAGGTGATCTACACATTTTAACAACTTTTATGTAACATTGAATCCAACATGTCACAGTAGCGTAACTTTTTGTCGTTAAGAAAATAAGACCCTGATCCAGTATTTCGTTCCCTAAGAATTTCCTAACTCTTTATTGTTTTTCCTTTTAATTGCATAACTTAAATGGGATCTTTTCGGTTTTAGGTCCGGCATTGGATTCTTTTCATATTTTTGGTATAGACGTACATTTTTACGCTGATTCCATTTCCGCAATCCGTTTCTTGGAGAAATAAACACTAAAAAAGTTATGTGCAAGTTTATTACGTTTACAGCTTTCCAGAACACAGAACGGAACACAAACCAAAGTTTGCTACTTGCCAAACTGCGCAATTATCGTTCAGCATTTGGCGCACTAGATCTTTGCCTGCGTGTCGGCGACGCCAGAGAAACTCGCAGAGATACGAGTCGATCATGGAACGGTGCGTACCACACCGGCGCTTGTTACCGCGTTTGAGTTGGTTCCACGTCGACTCTATCCGTTGCGTGTGTGAAACATATGAATATACATTATACAAACAGAAGTAGTTTAGGTTAGGATAGGTTAGGTTATGTTAGGTTATGTTAGGTTAGGGTAGGGTAGGTTAAAATAAGTAAACACGTTTTAATAACATGTGTTATTGTTTAGTTGGTGGCAAAGGCAAAAATAATAAAAGAGCTAAAAAGTGTATGAAAAGTATTTTTAAATATTATATGGTATGATTTCTTCATAAACGAATATATTATATAGTATCATACAGTATCTCCATCCCGATCTGTTCTGTCTGCACATTCGCGCTTGTCTTGTTTCAGGCAGTTCACAGTTTACATGCGGAGGTACAAGGATGATTTGCCTTTAAATATTAATTTAAAACATTCATTATGGCCGACATTATAAATAATTGTCTTATATTACAAACTTTTATGAGGGTTATATAAAATACACTACGTAGTTTAATAAAGTCGACCAGATTAAGTATAAAGTGATAAATGTTCGTACACACTGAAATTCAGTTACACATAAATTTAAGTCTGAATCAATATACCAAAGCATGTTCGGAATTATTCTTGCTTACGTTTGGAAATGTGTAAATGTGTAATGTAAGTTTGAATATATTTTTAAAGATTCATTTTCATAAAATATATTTCTTATTCCATAAGAAAGTTTCGATGTGTATGTTTTGTTTTTCATTTACCTTAAGTCATATGTAGGTCAAAATGCAACATTATATTTTATTTGTTAAATCTGCACAACTGTTCAGAAGCAAATCGCAGGTAAAACATACGAGTATGTATAACATTGAAAGTGTGGACAAAATGTGTACTTAAACGTGTTTTAGTTTTAACTCTACTTTTATAGTACGGGGCTCCAATAAACCTTAGCCGCCCCGCCCATGGCCTAAACCATTAGAGGTACAGTAAAACTAAACATACCTTACACAAGAGAATTTAATCCTGCATTTAATGAGAAACAATTAAAACTTGGTGTTCCCGCCATTGGCTTCCAAGACAGCCTGAATTCGCTTTGGGTAGCTTGCCAAAAGTGACGTGAATAGATCTTGATCGTTACGCAAATTTGCTAAAACAGTTTCAATGTGTTGCGTCATTGTATCCTTCGAAAATCGATTTGCTGCAGGTTCTTCAAACAAGAGACATTCAACCTTGTCCTTTATAACTGATCCAATGTGTTCACAGACGTTCAGGTCAGGAGAATTTCCTGGCCATTCTTCATTTCCAAAGAAATCGATCTCATGGTTCCGCAACAACTGTTGAGTGGCTAATGCCTTAAAGCAGGGGCCTTATCGTGCAGAAGTGTGACCTGATCGACATCCATAACATTGTTTGGGTTTCTTAGAAAAGGAATGACATGCTGGGATAGAATAATATCACGAAAATACTGTCCATCCCAACTCTGACCATTTGGCTTCAGCACCCACATGAGCTTCTTTGCAGTGAACAAAACAAACACACCAACAGAGTCTGGACTTTTTAATAATTCGCGATAATGTTCATTGTCATCGATTTCATCTTGTGTTGTGGCCCACACTCGATCATTTTGATAGTTAGGCCGACGTGTTACGTAAACAAAAAATTCATCGGAGATAGCTAAATGCATGAAATCATCCACATCCCAATCTTCAAGATAATGGGCAAACCACATTCTGTCATCGATGTTAAGTTGAGTTTTTCTTGGCTTTGGAAGTTCATGCCAAGGCTTTAAACCTTGCCTATGACGGTACAGTCGAATGATCTCACCACTAACGATCTTTCCTCTCAACACTTCAATCTCTCTAGAAAGTTTAGCACAGCTGTTTTTCCGCTTACGCGTACCGCTTTCAATGATGTCCTTCGTTTCCTGAGAGAGTAGCAAATTTGGGCGCCCAGATTTGGTTGTATCCATTTCACATTCATCCAAAGTTTTATTCCAATTTCTTTTGACGAAGTCCTCACTTCTTCGCAACTTTTTGGCAACCCATGAACTTGTTATGAAGGTGGCTCCAGCATCACGAGCTTCCCGAAATGTTATTGCTCGTATGCGATCTATCACACGTTGCCTCTCCGAATCACCAATTAATTGAGGAGCCATTATATTATCACTTTATCAGCTAGAGTAATTTTAATACCTGCAATAAATAAAGAATTTTATATATTTTTATAATCACTAAAAACTATTTCGATATAAGTAAACATGTAAGCTGCAAATGGGGGGGCTAAGGTTTATTGGAACCCCTTATATACACATACAGTATACATGTGTGTGTGTGTGTATATATGGTATGAATACTGTACAATTGTTTTTGGCTCTCTTGAATGAATATTATTATTATTATTAGCGTACTTATGAGACCATGAAATATCATTTGGAAAATAATAAAAACAAATGACTTTTCCATTCAGATCCATGAATGTATTAAATTCCCCAAGATTCACTTTATAAAGCTGCGAGATATTTAACAGATTTAAATTAACTTTCTATTTAATTGCTTCGTGTCAACATCATCCAGAGTGAGCAATACTTCAAATTACATTATTTAGTGAGTTTTGCAGATGGTGCAAGAGACACAGCAGACCTTCCCCATCACAGTATATATACACTGCATAATGGTTGAATACTGTATGTACAATAATTTCTTTATGCAACTGATTTCGGGATGCCAGCAGTGGCGTAGCAAGGTTCTAACGTCAGGGGGAGCGAGCACATAAGGCGCCACCCCGCATCCCAAATAAAATAATTTTAAATTCATTATACATGTTTATTTTATATTTCAAAAGTAAAATCAAAACAATACGAAGCAATATGAATAATGTATGAAGCAACTACAGCAGCCTCTTTCGTCTAGGTTTCATTCTAGCGAAGTTATCTATTACTTTATTATGATCTACTTTGCTTTCAATGGAGAGCAAAGCTAACCCAGACAATCTGTCCTCACCCATTGTATCATAGAACGCAGGTAGGACTTTATGAGTTTGAGTCGGCTAAAGGATCGTTCTGCAACTGCGCCACTTATTGGCAAGGTCAGAAAAATGTGGTATAATGTCGACAGGTTAGGATAAATGGAACACATGCCATTGGCGATCATGAATTTTAGTAGAATGTTGATAGTCAGTTTCTCGACACTTGAATTTGCCTTGCTGCTAGTGCTCATTATCTCTTTGTACGTGTCTTTAAATGAAAGAAACTCTTGCACAATTTCGGTTTCACTGTCGATGACGTCTGAGTACATGTCTGCCAAAAATTCTAATTTGTTCACATTATCTGCGTTGTCAAAATGCTTTGGATTTAAACCACTAAATTTGGAAGCCACATTTTTAAAATGCTCGAATCTTTTATTTGTGCTATTTATAACAGAATCTAGGTACACTAAGTAGGATTGTTGAAAACAATTGTTGAAAAGGCGCCAATTTTGGAGAATGCGCTCAGGGGGAGCGACCGCTCCCCCTGCTCCCCCACTAACTACGCCACTGGATGCCAGTTTTACACATACTAAATACCTATAATTCTTTAATGAAAAAAAATACCATAATTATTTATTTACTATAATTTATGAGCTGTAATATATATATATATATATATATATATATATATATATATATATATTATATATATATATACACATTTTAACCGCAACAACACACAGTATAATTAATGTAAAGGACGACGCTTGTGTGGAAGAGCGTTCCGCACAAGATGAGGAGGGAGAACGAACAAATGAAAAATGAGGTACCTCCCAGCAATCGAACCCGGGATCATCCAAATGCCGGTCGGATATGCTATCCATTACACCAAGGACCTCGATCAATCAAAAGTCGAAATTGTCCTACATACGAGCGGAATCAATTGGATGATCCCGGGTTCGATTCCTGGGAGGTACCTCATTTTTCATTTGTTCGTTCTCCCTCCTCATCTTGTGCGGAACGCTCTTCTACACAAGCGTCGTTCTTTACATTAATTATACTGTGTGTTGTTTGCAGTTAAAATGTATATATGTACGGCATGCGAGGGTGCCCCGTCAGGGCATTTGATTCCGCTCGTATGTAGGACAATTACGACTTCTTCTGATTGATCGATGTCCTTGGTGTAGTGGATAGCATATCCGACTGAAAATTGGATGATCCCGGGTTCGATTCCTTGGACGTACCTCATTTTTTATTTGTTCGTTCTCCCTCCTCATCTTGTGCGGAACGCTCTTTTACACAAGCGTCGTTCTTTATATATATATATATATATATACACACACTGTGTGTATGTATATATATATATATATACTGTGTATATACTGTGTATATATATATATATATGTATATATACTGTGTATATACTGTGTATATATATATATATATATATACTGTGTATATACTGTGTGTATATATATATATATAAATATATATATATACTGTGTATATACTGTGTGTGTGTGTATATATATATATATATATATATATATGGGTCAAACTATCACCAGCTACGTGAGTGATGACTTAGATATAAGAAAACAATTTCGAAGCTTTTGTGGTAAAGCGAATATGAATATAAGGAACTTCCGGTTCTGTACAAATGAAGCTAAAGACACTCTCTTTCGTACTTTCTGTAGTAATGTATACGGACAGCAACTCTGGGTGAATTATAAAAAAGGTTCTGGTGGAACCCTAAATTTGCTTTACAACAGGTCTTTTAGACTCCTACATAAATTACCCTCGAGATGCTCATCTTCGCAAATGTTTGCTACCCGCAATGTCCGGAGCTTTCTGGAGGTAACAAGACGTGCTCAATACAGTCTAATGCAAAGAATTAAAAAAATCAACCAACCCGATTATTCAAGCTATCCATGAGTCCTGCCGTTTGCCTTCTAAGCTAAAAAATTCATGGTACGAAAACGTCTGTCTGTACTCTGTAGCTCCACTTAACTCCAACATTACTATTATTATTATTTCTAATCAAATATATATATTTCTATCCTTAGTATGTGAACTGTCATTGTATTATTAATATGTGTAATAGCGACTATAGTCGGCTAATAAACCTTTTCATTTATATACTGTACAGTATACCGTATATATATATATATATATATATATTATATATATATATATATATATAAGCAAACAACCACAGGGAAAAGGAAAAAGAAACACGAAATCCGAGCGCTTTCGTGATATATTCACATCTTCAGGGAAAAACATGTAATAGGCAGATTTTACAAAGTAAATGAGTTAAATACACAAGCGAAAAAAATTCCCAGTCGGCAACTCAATTTAAAAACCATAAAACACTAAAGATTTTTTCAATAGATAACTTAATCTGAAGGAAGCTAAATTATTGAATATAAAAGAACGGTGCTGGTTAAGTATGCGGTCTACCATCTGAGTTTTGGTTAAGTGTGCGGTCTACATCATCTTAGGACCTTTTCCATGTAATTTATTTTTGAGAATATTTTTGTTAAAACTAACGAAAATATCACGACTTAACCTAACCAATTATCAAGAGCGTACAGTTGATCTATTAGTAAATAGTAAATACTATTCCAAAAACAAACAATGTTATAATTAATAATAGATCAACTGTACGCCCTTGATAATTGGTTAGGTTAAGTCGTGATATTTTCGTTAGTTTTAACAAAAATATTCTCAAAAATAAATTATATGAAAAACGGTACACAAACTGGAAAAGGTCCTCATCTTAAATAAGTTAAATTACACTTTTATAAGTGTATTTAAGGAAAGGAATTAAAATATCAGAAATTTAGTTCAAGAAATATATTTAATTACAAAATTTTATTTATTAAAAGAAATCAAAAAAAGTTTGTAAAAAATTATTTTTTTTTAAATGTTTTGCAAACTCTTATATTAGGCATTACTGTGTGTATACAGTGCGGATATTATTTAAGAAGGCTACGAACAGATCCTCCTCTTCCTTTCTTAGCATTTTCCAACAAAAATGGTTTAAATGAGATTGTAGCATTTGCACAGGAATGCCCCTTTTCTTCTTTAAAATATCTATTTTTGCATCTAGCCAAGAACGTTCCATTGCTTGCATATGTGCGCCAGTTGCAGGATCCACATAATGTCTCTGGTGATTAACCGTCTGATGAATATATCCTAGGGTATTCAGGCAAGCATAAGCAGGCCACTCATCCGAATGGATAACTGATCCAACCTTGCATTCTCTTTGAATAATTGGTATTAAAGTGTCTTTATCACGTCTATTAACATAGAAGTATCTGCAATCCAAGCTGGTTAAGTATGCGGTCTACCATCTGAGTTTTGACAGAATATAAACTAACGAAAATATCACGACTTAACCTAACCAATTATCAAGGGCGTACAGTTGATCTATTAGTAAATACTATTCCAGAAACAAACAATGTTATAAACTTATAATTAATAATAGATCAACTGTACGCTAGGGTGGCCCACTTTTCAATTTTTTTTGAAAAGTATAGGTGATCGTGGTTTTTCCCATTATTTGGCACTATACTAGCACATTGGTACCATTTTTACAAAAATTGATCAATATTTAGGGGTCTCGCATCGACCTTGAAATTACTAGTTTTTTTTTAAAATGCGTACTTTTTAACTTTTACTGAATCAAGATAAATCATTAAGTAGGGATGTTTTCTGAATCCTCTTAATGAGAGAAGTCGTTTGGTGTGCCTGCCAATGTCATACGACTAACGGTTTAAAGGTTGTGCCTGTATACAGGTAATACCAATGTGCTAGTATAGTGCCAAATAATGGGAAAAACCACGATCACCTATACTTTTCAAAAAATGAGTCACCATACCCGGGCGGAATGTATAATGTATATAGGTAATTAGAAAATGCACTATGCCTGTGCCAGGTACCTAACTACTTTTTTTTTGCAGATCATAACATTTTGAAATTCTGTCTGAGTTCCTCATCCTTTGTCATGGACAAATCGATGGCAACCATAACTGGAAGAACTCTTGAAGCTACAAATAGAGAGTCATCAAAAGGAAAGGCGAAAATAACATCGCTACCTTCTCTAAGATCTAACATACTCGGGCGACCGCTACTCCAGCTGGGATGCCGTCATCACGTCCTAGAGCTTATCGTGGGGGCAGTAGCCGTCACCCTGCTCGGAAGGACTACGGCACCAACTGATCCTTTGTTTCAGCAGTTGAAGAGAAGGTTAGTTCATTTTTTTGTGCAAGGTAAAGTTAGGACACACACATGATATTCCACTAGTTTATAAAACAGCAAGCCAAACCGGAACTTCAGAGTTTTCTCACACAATTTTCTTGTTTATTATTTTTGAAGATGGGACGAGCTCGATCTCTCGACCTACTGCAAGCTGCAGGTCGAGAATCTGGCGGAGAGTAGGTGGCTAATAGAACTCCGGGACGCGGCGGTCAGCTTCCTGAGCACAGCTTCTGGTTTCGTCAGAGACGATTACCGGGAAGTGGCAGAGATCACGCTCCTGGTACTCGGGACACAACCACGCCGTGCCATTCACCTCATGCGCCCAGGAGCCTACCACCACGCAAGATGGATGGCTAAAGTTAATATTTTCAAACAAAAATAATCTAGAGATAAGTTTAAATGTTATTCAAAGATAAACATTTCATTATAACGCAAACAAAGTAATTGGTAACAATAAACCTGTCTTACTTACAATGGTGCCTATTCTGTTTCAAGTCATCTACTACACAAAACTGCTGATGTTCAGTAGGCAGCTGGAGCTCGACGCCGAGCTGGTCGACAAACTGCACAGGATCGTGGTGTTCATCGCTCTTCTGTACGTACCAGCTTGGTTGGCGGCCCCTGTAGCAGCTGATGCGCCGTTGAATGACCTGCTACTATACCAGCGTTTTCTGAGGTATAGGGCAGTGGACCGCGAGGTGGCAGAAGCGTCACTGGCAGTGATGAGGCGGCACTTCTGGTATCTGAGGCCTCAGACCGTCATCTTCGCTCTATGCAGCAACAAGGTGGATGGCACTGTGAAGCAACAGATGGCAGAGAAGCTGTCCCACCACCCTGTACCCAAAGACTTCACATACGAGAACGTCTCAGTCGACGAGATGACGCTACTCCCCGACCTGATCGACGAGTCCTCCTGGTTCTTATTTGCAGGTCTGAAGATGTATGGGTCTTCGTGGCTCACCCTGCCAACTGATAAGTGGGACGAGAACGAGGACTTTTGTCGTCTGAAGGATGTGATCTCTAATCTCCAGGTCACCAATGACGTTGCTGAAAGAGGAGTCCAACTGATACAAGACTATGCGAACACGGTCACAAAGGACGAGGCACAGCTGCAGGATCTTCTGCAAGTGGTGGAAAAGAACCGGAAAGAACTCGGCGACTTCAAGAAGTCATCACTCGCCACGATGACATAGCACAGAGGGACAACGTTGCAGCCAGTGACGTGTGATAGTGGTCAATACAATGCAGAGTGATTGTTTAAGTTATTGTTTCTTTCTTCCTTATTTGTCTGCTATTTGCTGATTTTTTTGAAAAGTATAGGTGATCGTGGTTTTTCCCATTATTTGGCACTATACTAGCACATTGGTATTACCTGTATACAGGCACAACTTTTAAACCGTCAGTCGTATGACATTGGAAGGCACACCAAACGACTTCTCTCATCAAGAGGATTCAGAAAACATCCCTACTTAATGATTTATCTTGATTAAGTAAAAAGTTAAAAAGTACACATTTTTAAAAAAAAACTCGTAATTTCAAGGTCGATGCGAGACCCCTAAATATTGATCAATTTTTTAAAAATGGTACCAATGTGCTAGTATAGTGCCAAATAGTGGGAAAAACTACGATAACCTATACTTTTCAAAAAAAATTGAAAAGTGGGCCACCCTACTGTACGCCCTTGATAATTGGTTAGGTTAAGTCGTGATATTTTCGTTAGTTTATATTCTGTCAAAACTCAGATGGCAGACAGCATACTTAACCAGCACCAAATAAACTAAGATATATTAAAGTTTATCGTAGCCTTCACGGTTGCCTTTTTGGTAGGTCGGTTGGTCGCAGCTTAATTGTGGTAGATTGCTCGAAGCTAGGTAGACCGCACACTTAACCAGCACCAAAAGAACTATATAGATGAAATTAGACAATTAACATGTACAGAAAACAAAAATTATTATGACAGTTATTAGAAATAGTATTTAATTAAAGCAGGCAATTAAGTGGCAAGAATTTAATGAAAACAAAGGGAATGGTGCCAACATCTTACAGAATATTCCAAACTTCTACAAACAATTTGAAAAAACTCTCCCAATAGCCAACCTGATCAAAAGTCTAATAAACCACCAAGCACACAAATATTATATACGAAAGAAATATTACAATGCACACATAAGAATGTTAACAGTTCTTAAAATAATATTTAACCAAAGCAAACCGTTAAGGGGAAAGAATGCGGTCAAGAAACCAATAGGCCCTACGCCAACTTTCTAATTATGTACGGGTCTAATTTATACAGCCCAGGGCTTATATTAAGCACCAAATCCACATTATTCTTGATCACACTAGATTCAATTATATTTCTGCTAACAATAGATTTACTAAACCTTAATATGGAGGCATTTTTCCAGTCAATGGGGTGATTAGTATCTCTTACGTCAATGAAAATGGCGTTAGATTCTTGGCCAATTCTTATACAGTATTGATGTTGCTTAATACGTAACTCAAGGGACTTACCAGTTTGGCCTATGTAAAATTTACTACATATTGTGCATGGAATTTTATATACACAACCCTGTTCACATAAAGGGGAGTTCTTAATCAATGAATTCTTAATTACATCTAAATTTCTGAACGCAATATTTACTTAAAATTCCTCAGCAGATTCGGCAGATCAAGGAAATTTTCCCTGAATGGTAACACTAACAAATTTTTTGTTATAAGGAATCTTGTCCTTTACTTCGTAGAAGGTTTTCTTTGCCATTTTTAAGGATTTATCTATGCAGTTCTTTGGATATTTTAAATCAAACGCAATTTTGTATATTTTACTAATTTCGTCATCAATGAACTCTGGACTACAAATTCGTAAGTCTCTTAGGAACAAAGCAGAAAGAACGGATCGTTTTACATTAATTTGGTGATCAGAATAATAATGTATATAGGAGCAATTATTAGTGGGTTTTCTGTAAATATTGTACTTAAACTTTTTTCCAGACCTATACAGTATATTAAACCATCTAAAAAAGGGATCGAAGAATCTGTTTCTATTTCAACTGTAAAATTGCTAGAGGGAATTAAATTATTAAGTTTGGGTAAGAATTCATTGAGATTTAAAGATACTGGCCAAAGACAAAGCACATCATCTACATATCTAAACCATGGAACATAATTTGGCAGAATCTTCCTTAATAACTTACTTTCAAAAAACTCCATATATAAGTTACTTAAAATGGGGGAGAGGGGGTTTCCCATCGCCATACCAAATTTCTGCCTAAAATATTCATTACTGAACACAAATTTCGAGTCTACTATGCACAGTTTAATTAATTCTATAATTGTAGCCACAGGTAATTGCAAAATAAGTTATGTTTAACCAATTCTTCCGAAAGAAACACTAATAGGTCCTTCACCGGGACTCTTGTAAATAAAGCGGTAACATCAAAGCTTACCAATATAAAATTGTAATTGACACTGATACTATTTCATTTTTCCACGAGGTCTACATTATTATTTAAGTGTCATTGTGAAATTGTGCCCAGGTGAGGATTAAGAATGGAAACAAGCCATTTGGATAGCTTATATGAGATAGATCCTATAGAGCTAACAATAGGCTTTGCAGGATTATTTGGTTTATGAGTTTTAATCAGTCCAGACATATAGGGTAATGACGGTGAAGTACTCAAAAACTGTTTAAGTAATATTTCTTTACCATTCAAAAGTTGCTTAATTTTCTTGTTAAATGCACTGTTCACAGTTTCAAGGGGATTGTTCCTTAATTTCACGTAAGTGTCCGCGTCATTCAAAAGGTCATACATTTTTTCTAGGTAAACGTCTTTATTGAGGATCACTAGGGCATTTGATTTATCGGCTTTGGTTATATGTCGATTCTGATCTTTTCTTAAAGCTTCATAAGAGTCGAAAAACCTCTGTGGACAATTTGGAATAGAGGGTTTCTTTCGGAAGAATTGGTTAAGCATATTTTGCCATTACTGTGGCTACAATTATAGAATTAATTAAGCTGTGCATAGTAGACTCGAAATTTGTGTTCAATAATGAATATTTTTGGCAGAAACTTGGTATGGCGATGGGAAACCCCCTCTCCCCCATTTTAAGTAACTTATATATGGAGTTTTTTGAAAGTAAGTTATTAAGGAAGATTCTGCCAAATTATGTTCCATGGTTTAAATATGTAGATGATGTGCTTTGTCTTTGGTCAGTATCTTTAAATCTCAATGAATTCTTACCCAAACTTAATAATTTAATTCCCTCTATCAATTTTACAGTTGAAATAGAAACAGATTCTTCGATCCCTTTTTTAGATGTTTTAATATATAGGTCTGGAAAAAAGTTTAAGTACAATATTTACAGAAAACCCACTAATAATTGCTCCTATATACATTATTATTCTGCTCACCACATTAACGTAAAACGATCCGTTCTTTCTGCTTTGTTCCTAAGAGACTTACAAATTTGTAGCCCAGAGTTCATTGATGACGAAATTAGTAAAATATATGGATCTTTTCCGTTTGACTGCCGCCATTGAAACATAATTAAACTTATTGTATTTTGTATTTTAACTGAAATGTCTTGATGATACAAAATAAGTTACTTTATAAAAAAGCTTTTCTTAATTTCCCCTTCAAATTTTGTTTCTTATAAACAATTTTAATTACTTTCAAGATCCATGCTTAATTTTTAAGTTTTAATCGTGTACTCAGAAAAATAAGGGGATCACCTGAAGATCAGGGCCTCCAGCCTTCTTTAGTTAGCTTTATAAGGCTAACTAACAAAAATATCACGACCTAACCTAACCAATCGTCAAGGTCGTACAGTTGACCTAACGATTGGTTAGGTTAGGTCGTGATATTTTCGTTAGTTAGCCTTATAAGGCTAAGTAAAGAAGGCTGGGGGCACTGACCTTCAGGTGATCCAAATAACGAAGTTCAACTTATAAATATAAGTCATTATAAGGGAAAATTAAGAAAAGCTTTGTTATAAAGTAACTTATTTTGTATCATCAAGACATTTCAGTTAAAATACAAAATACAAAAAGTTTAATTATGTTTCAATGGCGGCAGTCAAACGGTAAAGATCCAAATATACAAAATTGCGTTTGATTTAAAATATCCAAAGAACTGCATAGATAAATCCTTAAAAATGGCAAAGAAAACCTTCTACGAAGTAAAGGACAAGATTCCTTATAACACAAAAAATTTGTTAGTGTTACCATTCAGGGAAAATTTCCTTGATCTGCCGAATCTGCTGAGGAATTTTAACGTAAATATTGCGTTCAGAAATTTAGATGTAATTAAGAATTCATTGATTAAGAACTCCCCTTTAAGTGAACAGGGTTGTGTATATAAAATTCCATGCACAATATGTAATAAATTTTACATAGGCCAAACTGGTAAGTCCCTTGAGTTACGTATTAAGCAAAATCAATACAGTATAAGAATTGGCCAAGAATCTAACGCCATTTTCATTCACGTAAGAGATACTAATCACCCCATTGACTGGAAAAATGCCTCCATATTAAGGTTTAGTAAATCTATTGTTAGCAGAAATATAATTGAATCTAGTGCGATCAAGAATAATGTGGATTTGGTCCTTAATATAAGCCCTGGGCTGTATAAATTAGACCCGTACATAATTAGAAAGTTGGCGTAGGGCCTATTGGTTTCTTGACCGCATTCTTTTCCCTTAACGGTTTGCTTTGGTTAAATATTATTTTAAGAACTGTTAACATTCTTATGTGTGCATTGTAATATTTCTTTCGTATATAATATTTGTGTGCTTGGTGGTTTATTAGATTTTTAACCAGGTTGGCTATTGGGAAAGTTTTTTCAAATTGTTTGTAGAAGTTTGAAATATTCTGTAAGATGTTGGCACCATTCCCTTTGTTTTCATTAAATTCTTGCCACTTAATTGCCTGCTTTAATTAAATACTATTTCTCATAACTGTTATAATAATTTTTGTTTTCTGTACATGTTAATTGTCTAATTTCATCTATATAGTTTTTTTATATTCAATAATTTAGCTTCCTTCAGATTAAGTTATCTATTGAAAAAATCTTCAGAGTGTTTTATGGTTTTTAAATTGAGTTGCCGACTGGGAATTTTTTTCGCTTGTGTATTTAACTCATTTACTTTCTAAAATCTGCCTATTACTTGTTTTTCCCTGAAGATGTGAATATATCACGAAAGCGCTCGGATTTCGTGTTTCTTTTTCCTTTTCCCTGTGGTTGTTTGCTTATTAATAAGATCACGTGTTAGTCTGTGATTTTACTGCATATATATATATATATATATATATATATATATATCCCCCTCCCCGCGGGCGGTCTTTCTGGGGTGGATCGCCCGCGGGCTCCTGCCTCCATGTGGCGAGGGGGGTCAGCCGCGGCTGGGGGCCCTGCCGGGTCCCCGCCCGGTTGCGAAGTGGACTTTTAGCATACCCTGCTATCCTACAGCCCCCTCTTTCCTGTCTTCCCCTCTTTACCCTCTTCCTTGCCCCCTCTTTTTTTCTGCTTTCTCTGTTCACTTCGCGCGCGCCCCGTGGGCTGCCGGGGCTGGTCGCTGGGGGTCTCGCCCCCATGGCCGGGGCCGGACTAAGTTGGCTGGTAGGGTGCCCAGGCCTGGGACCCTGGGGGGCCTTGGTCTTTGCTGCCGGCGGGGGAGAACTCTCGACGCTGCAAGGGCCCCTTTTGAAACGGGGGTACCTGCATGGGACGAGGCACCCACCCCCGCCGGCGTGCGCTTGGTCCCCTTGGGCCCCGGGTAATCGGTTCCCCGCGGCCCCGGGCGCGAAACTACAATAAAAATTTTCTATGGAAACACTTACAACTCTAATGGACCTCGTTGACGACCCGGCTTGTGCATCTGATCTCCCTCTGACTACCTCTTTGGACCGTGGGTCTGGTAAGGGCAGTCGGCAGCCCTCGCCCACCCCGTCTGCTCTTCTTGCCGACGCCTCCTCTCCCTCTCTTCCCCAGGCTCGTGGCGCCGCTGCCCGACCCCCGCCAGTAGCGGATGGACCTGCAGTGGACCCCCCGACCCCTGGATCCCCCCATATTCCACGTCCCGATAGGGACCCACCTGCTTTTTCGCCCTCAGGTGGGAGGCCCGCGGCCCCGGTCGCCTCCCACTCCGGTCGGGCCTCATCGCCCCCGGCCCCCTCGGCCCCTGGGGGACGTGGGACCCGACGTCGCCGTCCGCCTTTCTCGTCTTCTCGCCCCCTCGAAGTTCCGGTGGTGTTTGGCCAGACGGCTTCACTCTGCCTTAGGACGATGGACAAGTTCCTCGTCCTCCGCCCCTCCTCCTCCAAGCCCCTCCCCACTAACCACGAACGTCTCTTTCGAGCGATCCATGGGAAGACGGGGACGGCGCGTTTTGACCTTCGGCCTCAGAGGGATGGCTCCATTTTGATAAGGTCGCGTTCCTCTGCCGAAACCTCCTCTCTGCTCGCTATCCCCGATGTCCTGGGCTGCGGGATCACGGTGACTCCCCACCCCCGCCTCAATCAGTGCCAGGGCACAATTTACGCTGCTCGTCTTCTACCCATCCCGGTGGAAGACCTCCAGATTGACCTCGCCTCCCAGGGTGTTGTGAGGGTGTACCGCTTTCCCGACAGATCGCGGTCCCCAACTGCCCCTTCTCCTCGCCTGCTCCTCACTTTCGACTCACTGGTGCCCCCCGTTTCGGTATTCTGGGGCTTTGGTGAGAGACGAGCGTGCGAATTCTCAGTACGACCATACGTGCCAGATCCTACGCGCTGTTTTCAGTGTAATAGGTTTGGCCACGTGAGCAGCTCCTGCCGTCAGCCGGCCCCGTTGTGTGTCCGCTGCGGCGGCCCTCCCCACCCCTTGCCCTGTACTGCTCCGCCTTCCTGCACCAACTGCCATGGACCACACCCTGCTTCATCCCGCTCTTGCCCGTCCTTCCTCTTTGAAAGGGAGGTTCGGGCCCTCTGTTCATCAGAGTTTCTCAGCGCTCGGGAGGCGCGGGAGCGGTTGCGTGGCGGCGAGGCCCGGCGTGGTGCCTCGTACGCCGAGGCTCTCCGTTCCCGGACCCCGTCCTCACCGGCGGTTCCCAACGCGCCTCCACCCACCGTGTCCGCTACTCCCAGTCCATCCTCTGCCGCCCAGCGGACTCCTACCGCGGCTCCCCGTACCACCAGCGCGTCCCCACGTGCTCCCTCCGCGAACGCCGATGCTTCGTCGGCAACCCCCCCTGCCCCTTCTACGCCCTCTCCACCGGCGCCTTCGGCCACCCCCATTCCGGATCGTGACCCGCCGTCACCCACGCGGGCCGCACGACGGAGGGATAGGGGCCGCAAGCGCCGCGCCAGTGGTGACCCCGAAAGGTTCGACGCCATAAGCCTCGCATCACCTTCCTCTCCTAAACACAAACGCCCCCTTCGCCCTACCGCCCCGGTGTCCTCACCGTCCCCACTGCGCAACCGTTATGCACGCTCCCCCCTGGGGTCCCCGTCGGCCCTCGTGGTGGAGGCTGAGATACACCCCTCTCCGGCCCGGTCGATGGACCCACTGGAGGGGGAACTCGCCCGCCTGGTCGGCGTGGGTGGGACGTGCACGCCCCCGCGTTTGACCCGCCCCATCTCTCTCCTCGACCTGCCAATGCCTTTGGGTGAGGTATTATTTTCCACTCCCCCTCGTAGTCCTGCCTCCCCCGCACCTCCGGTGAAGGGAGGGGCATTCTGGATACCTCTCACATCCCCTTCTCTGCATCGCTCTCCCCCGGACGTCAGGGAGACTCCTCCTCTGGAGGACTTGCCGGCGTCTGGTTCCACATCGCCCCCTCGTCGGGGGGACCCTCGCCTTCGCCCTCGTTCGGCGTCCCTCACTGAACTCCGGGGCTTTCCGATTCCCTCTTTAATCTCGGGCCGCCCGATCGGCCCACCCACCCCATAATCATCCTTTACGCTGACCTTCCTACCCCTCCCTATACCTCGCTCCTGCAGTGGAACATCCGCGGGCTCCTGGTAGGCCTCGAGAGTCTCTCCTCTCTCCTGGCCTCCAGGTGTCCGGCGTGTTTCTGCCTTCAGGAGACGATTCTGGGATCCCGTTCCCTCCCTCGAGTGTCCGGTTACTGCGGGCTCCCTTCCCCGCCTCTCGATGGGGCGGGGAGGGGGGGCGCCGCGGTCTTCGTGCACCGCTCCGTCCCTTTCCGCCCCCTCCCGCTCCGTACAGTCCTGCAAGCTGTGGCCGTGCGCCTTTTCTTGGGGCGCCAGCTCACGGTCTGCTCTCTTTACCTCTCCCCTAACGTACGCCCTCCACCCGATTCTCTCCGTGACCTAATTCTCCAGCTTCCCCGCCCTTTTCTGATTCTCGGGGACTTCAACAGTCGGGACCCGGCCTGGGGGGACGTTTGCTCCACCTTTCTCTGCGGGACCCTTCTCTCCCTTATGGACGAGCTCGAGTTCACCTTTCTGAACGATGGCTCCCCAACCTGCCTTCACTCGGCCCATGACAGTTTCACCTGTATCGACCTTTCCCTGGTTTCCCTCGAAATCGTGACGGAGTTCACCTGGGAGGTCCTGCCGGATTCTTCCGGCAGTGACCATTTCCCAGTGTGTCTTACCCCGACCCGTCTCCTCCCCCCCACCTCTGTCCGCCCGCGCTGGCTGTTCGCCCGAGCAGACTGGGCCTCATACGCGAGGGGCACGGCGATCTCGCCATCAATTCCTGCCTTTCCCTCCGTCAATGAGGCCCTCGCCTTCCTCGAGAGTAAGATCTCTCGGCTGCCGCCAGTTGCATCCCCCGTACCTCTGGCTCCCCCAGACCGCGAAGCGTCCCATGGTGGACCCCAGAGTGCTCCCATGCCGTTCAGGAGCGGCGCCGTGCCGGCCGCCGCTTCTACCGGACCCGCCAGCTGGAGCACAAGATAGAATTTCAGCGCCTGAAGGCAGTGGCCCGTCGGGTCCTGAAACTGGCCCGGCGTACCTCCTGGCGGAGTTACGTGTCCGGGATCTCCTCCTCGACTGCCCCTTTGACTGTTTGGCGCAAGGTGCGTAGCTTTGAGGGGACCCGTGTCCCCCCTCGACCCCGGTGCTTCGGGTCGGGGACGACGAGTTCGTGTCCGATCCGGAGGCCGTCGCGAACGCACTCGCGGCGCACTTTGCAGCCATCTCCGGTTCCGATTCCCCCCACTCCCGCCGCGACCCACCGGAATTTCCACCTCATAGGAATGACCCCTATAATCACCTCTTCCACATGACAGAGCTTCGGGAGGCCCTCCGCCCCCGACGCTCCTCCGCCCCCGGCCCCGATAATATCCCCTATGACCTTTTACGGCATCTCCACCCCTCTGCTCTCAGCTTTCTACTGGACCTCTATAACCGGATTTGGTTGGAGGGTTCATTTCCGGACCGATGGCGTGAGTCCATCGTCGTCCCCATCCCGAAGCCCGATAAAGACCCCTCACTCCCGTCGAACTATCGCCCCATTTCCCTAACATGCTGTGCCTGCAAGGTGATGGAGGCGATGGTCGCCTCGCGGCTGTCCTTTACCTTGGAGGCGAGTGACCAGTACCCTGCTACCCAGGCTGGTTTCCGGCGCTTCCGGTCTACCACCGACCCCCTCCTTCTCCTTAGCCATGACGTGCAGGAGGCTTTCTCCCGGCGTCAATTTGTACTCGCCGTCTTTTTCGACCTCCAGAAGGCCTACGATACTACCCGGCGGAGCGCGGTCTTCGACTGCTTACGCTCCCTGGGTTTCGTAGGCTTTCTCCCTTCCTTTATTTATAACTTCTTGTCCGCCCGTTCTTTCCGCGTCCGCATCGGTTCTGCCCTCTCTGACCGCTTTCCGTTGGAGGAGGGTGTCCCTCAGGGTAGTGTCCTTAGCGTCTTGTGTTTCTCACTCGTGATGAACACAGTCGCTACGGTCCTGCCTACATCCGTTCGTAGCTCCCTCTATGCCGATGACCTGGCTATCTATTGCTCTGGCCGCCTCCCGTCTTTGGCTGAACGTCGGCTCCAGCTAGCCATCAATGCGGTGGTTCGCTGGGCGTCCTCGGTTGGCTATGCTTTCTCACCCTCTAAGTCTTCCAGTATGCTTTTCCGTCCTCGGCGCCTCCGTCTGTCGCATACCTTCGCTCTTACCCTTGCCGGCACTCCTCTTCCCCTCGTCCCATCCGTTAGATTCCTGGGTATGACCCTCGACGGATTTTTCGGTTGGGTTCCACACCTTAGGCGGTTGCGGCAAACATCTCGCCGCACCCTCTCCCTTTTGGGTCATCTGTCCCACACGACCTGGGGGGCGGACAGGCGTACTCTGCTGCGCCTGTACACCTCCCTGGTGCAATCCCGTGTCGACTACGGCTGTGTGGTCTACAGTTCCGCCTCCTCTCCGGCACTCCGTATGCTGGATCCTCTTCTCCACCGTGGCCTTCGCCTGGCGTCGGGTGCCTTCCGCTCGTCCCCTGTCGCTAGTCTTCAGGTGGACTGTGGACACCCCCCCTGGCCCTTCGCCGGGGCCTTCTCATGGCGAAGTGTTACCTTCGCATCTGCCGCCTCCCGAAGTCCCTACTCTTCTCCGCGATCTCCCAGGCGCTACCCCGGCCTGACACGTGGCATTTCGCTGCCTCTCTGGCCGAGATTTTCTCGTCCCTGGGGATCCCCCCACCCTCTATTCTGCCGTTCTCCTTCGATCTGTCGCCCCCCTGGCGGACCACCCCTATCTGCCGTTGCCAGGCGCTCCGTGGCCTGCGTAAGGAGTCTCTTCCTGCCGTCCTCCGGTCTTCTTTTCTGGCCCATCTTCCCGTCCATTCGGACGACGTTCCCGTCTACACCGACGGCTCGCGCTCCCCTGCAGGTGTCGCGGCCGCCGTCTTCTCTCCGTCATTGTCACCTACCTCCCGGGGTATCCCCCTGCCGGTTCAGGCCTCCATCTTTTCCGCGGAGCTCTTTGCCCTTCTGGAAGCCCTCCGTCTGGTATCGGGTTGTTCGCGGTCCTCCTGTACCATTTTTTCGGACTCGCTGAGCGCCCTTCAGGCGCTCGAGCGCTATGATTCCCCGGACCCCTCGTACGCCTTATTCAACAGGAGTACCATGTCCTGCACACCATTCACCGGATCCGGGTCACCTTCTGCTGGGTTCCCGCCCATGTTGGTGTTTCCGGTAATGAGGCGGCGGACCGCTTAGCCCGGTCCGCCGCCTCGCTGCCTCCCCTCCCCCGCCCGCTCCCCTTCTCAGACTATGTGCAGGTCTTTCGTTCCTTTTACGATCGCATGTGGCAACAGTCCTGGGACGATGCCACCGGAAATAAACTCTGGTCCATCCGCCCCCGTCTGTCATATTGGGTGTCCTCTTTCCACCGCTCCAGACACAAAGAGGTCATCCTTGCGCGGCTTCGCATCGGCCATACGCGCCTCACGCACGGCTATCTTATGTTCCGGCAGGAGGCTCCTCGTTGCGCCTCCTGCCAGTCGCCCCTCACCGTCTCTCACATCCTTGTGGAATGCCCCACCCTGTCGTCAGTACGTCGTCGCGCTTTTCCGTTCCTTTCTGATTTCCCCCTCCCCGAACGTTTACGCCTTATGCTCGCTGAGAGCCCTCTCTTCTCGCTTGACCGTCTTTTCCTCTTCCTCTCCCAATCTCGCATCCTATCTGAGCTTTAGGTGGCTTCTCACCTGTAGTCCGCTGTTCTCCCTTTTCTAGTGCCTTTTCTCCGTCTCCGTTTCTCTTTCTCGTATTCCGCCTCGCCATGATATCCGCTACCATATAGCGGGAAATGGCGGTAAACGCCCCAATACAAAAAAAAAAAAATATATATATATATTATATATATATATATATATATATATATATATTTATATACTGTATACTAGATCACCAGGAGAAAATATTGGAAACATTGTGTCGAGGACAAAACATAAATGTAATATATACAGACTTTGCTAAAGCTTTCGACAAATATGACCATGGCATCATAGCACACAAACTTAAGAATACAGGAATTGCTGGAAAGCTAGGAAGATGGATATTTAATTTCTTGACGCAAAGAACAGAAAGGCGGGTGGTAAACGGAGTTAAATCGGAAGTCTCGGAAGTCGTGAGCTCTGTCCCACAAGGGACAGTATTAGCTCCCTTGCTGTTTATAATAATGATTGCAGATACTCGTATTGATGCAGATATTAAGGACAGTATTGTATCACGTTTCGCAGATGACACAAAGATATGCAAGGAAATACTGAACGAAGGTGACATAAGAAAATTACAAAACGACATTGAAACATTATTCCAGTGGGCAGAAGACAACAATATGAAGTTCAACGAAGAAAAATTCCAACTTCTAAGTTATGGCAATAACTAGGAGCTGCAGAATAAAAGGTACAAATCTCTGCAAGACAAACAGATAACACCAAATCTACAAGTCAGGGATATGGGAGTAACAATGTCGTCAGATACAGAATTCAGAGAGTACTACAACATCAAAATTACAACCTCTAGAAAAATAATGGGAATCATCTGGAAGAGCTTCCGCAGCAGAAAAACAAACATCATACTCAAATTATGGAAGAGCCTAGTCCTACCAATAATTGAGTATTGCTCAGTACTCACAAGCCCATACAGAAAACGAGACATTGCGAACATTGAAGCTATACAAACGACTTTTACGTCTAAGATAGAAGAAACGGAAGGTGAAGACTACTGGTCTCAACTACAATCCCTGAAACTCTACTCTCTCGAAAGAAGGCGAGAGCGGTACACATTAATATACATATGGAAAATACTTGAGGGCTTTGTCCCTAACCTTAGAAATGAAATAGAAACAAACTGGAATGAGAGAAGAGACAGATTTTGTACAGTCCCAGCTGCTGTGGGACGGGAGGCCATGAAAACGAGAATGGAAAATACCCTCAGAATATGAGGCCCAAAGCTTTTCAATGCCCTACCGAGAGAAGTAAGGAATTTCCAGCACACCGACCTGAATAACTTCAAGAACCAGCTGGACTGATTCCTGTGCAAATTCCCTGACCAGCCATACGTGACTGGCTACGAAGGCAGGAGGATATCAGACAGCAATTCCCTCCTTCACCGAATCCCGCAAATGAGTCGGGATGCTGCAGAGGGGTCGACCGCAGGTCGATCCTGAACCGTCGTTCGAACCGACACAAAGTAACACAAAGTAATATATATAATATATATATATATATATATATAGGTAAACTATTGAAACACACACTTTTCTCAGAGTATTATTTTCTGTTAATATGGGTGCCATCATAAACCATATAAATTAGATGTTAAAATTTCCATTATATTACGCCATAGTTATAATATGCCTCATCTATCTGTATCATTGTAACGTTAAGATTGCATCATGATTTGTATTGTTCACGGTTTTTCTTTTCTATTATTTCTATTATTATTATTATTTCTATTATCATTTTCTATTATCATTTATCATTTGTAATGAGAGAGTTAACCAAATGCAACATTATTTTATTTTCCACAAATTCTATTTATATTTGACATTTTCCTTTGTAAAATTAGAAGTGAATCTCAAAGACTTTTACCTGAAAAGCTGTCATGCTTCCCAACGGCATAGTCAGATAAGAATACTGTAATTAAACTAAAAAAAATTTAACGTTAATCCCAACATTGTGTAAACCAGTATGGATGTAATGTATATCTTATGTCATGTGTTCTTTCTGAATTATTATTATTATTATTATTATTAAACATATGTTTAAGAAATGAAATCGTTCCATTATCTCTCGAAATTTTTGATGCGAGAAGCGAAATTTGCTCTGTAAATTTTAAATTATTTTCCATTAAAATGCCTAAATTATTCCACCTCTTCATAATTTCATTGTTTAAATTTAATCGAAAAGGGACATGATGTAGTCCTAATGAAAATGACATACATGTGGATTTTTAGCGTTCAAAAAAAGTATATTTTATTCTGATCAGTGAATAACCTTTTAAAATCATCATTCAGAAAATAGGACGTCTATCATTAGTATGCATATAGTAGTAGGTAGGACACGTGAATTTAAATTACTGGTATTAACTGAATCGTTTATGTAAACTGTGAATAATAAGGGACCAAGAGAAAGACCTTATGCTACTCCAATATTGCAAGCTAATAAACTAGACCTATAGCCTTCAACATAGACATAGCGTTGTCTGCCTTCAAAATATGATCTTAGGAATTCCGGTGGCGTGTCTCTTATACGGTACCTATTTAACTGACTTAGAAAAGAAGGAGGGACCAGAATTAATGCCCTTGAGTAGTCCAAATATGTTGGTAAAATTTAGTTCTTATCTATTAATTACTGATTTAAATATAATATAAAAAAAAATAATTACATCTTTAGAGCCTTGTCCCTTTATAAATCCAAAACTTGAATTTTGTAATCAAGGGTAACTGTAAAGAATGAATATAGTCTATCGTAAATACAGTAACATTTAAAAAATCTTTGATATTGTCAGTAAAGTTGAAATAAGTCTATAATTTTAAGATTACATCTGACTCTACTTTTAAATGGAGAAATCCCCCAAGTGGCCTTCAAAATATCGAGAAGACTGGTATTTGCAATATAAATACAAAATAAATACGAAATAATTAGTGAAACATTATCCACAACTAATTTATAATTCCAATAGCAATTTCGGACGTAAGAGTATAGTAGTTATCTTTTAATTTATTCATGACCTAACTATTTTCAAGAAGAGTTCTAAAAGACGAATGATTCTCGGTTCAAATTAATTTGAAACAAAGATGCGAGATACTGGAAATGGTTTACTGAAGTTGAAAGTGGAATATCGTAAAATAATTACAAAAGGAATTCGCTGCTTTAGTTCGATCAATTTAACTTTCTTTGACGTTTTAAAAGTGTTTACTACCTTCCGTCTCTTGTAAGATCATTAAAGTTGTTATATATTTTTTCTCATAATAAAGTTTCTTAGAAATAGTGCTCTGTTAAGTAGGTTTCTAAAATTCTTAAACGTTACAGGCGGAATCAGTCCCAGTTTATATTTTTAAAGAGAGCATGTTTTTTCTGACATATAATAGACGATTTTTCTTAATTCATGATTTTTTATGGATTTTTTTTATGCAGGAAGGTGGGGCCAAGGGCAAATGCCCGCAAAATCGCCCCTCCCATAGAAGAAGAAGAGAGCCAAAATCAAGGTCCTGAGTTTTCGAGATGCCTAAACACTCAGCGTTTGAAAGATGGGAGGTCATACACAGGAGGAAAGATGGATTGAGGAAAGTTGTTCCAGAGTTGACCGGTTGAGTAGATGAAAGACTGAAAATATTGATTAACCCGTGCATTAGATAGTTGGACAGAATAGGAATGAGAATGTGTAGAAAGTCTGGTACTGCGTGCTCTCCTTAAAGGAGGAGACATGCAGTTAGAGAGTTCAGAAGAGCAATGTCCGTTATGATAGCGATAGTAAAGAGAGAGTGAGGCAACATTGTGGCGAAGAGAGAGAGATTGAAACAATCAGTAAGAGGCGGGGAATTGATGAGACGAAAAGCCCTTGATTCCACCCGGTCAAGTACGGCTGTCTGGGTTGAACCACCCCACACATGAGAAGCATACTCCATATAGGGGCGAAGAAGACCACTTTACAGAGACAGCAACTGAGTGGGGGTGAAGAAATCGCGAAGGTGGTAGAGCACACCTAACTTCTTAGAAGCTGTTTTAGAAAAAGGGTATATGTGATCTTTCCAGGAAAGATCACGAGAAAAGGAAACGCCAAGAATGTTAAGAGATAAGGAAGGATTGAGTTGTGTGTTGTTGGAGATAAGGGGATAGTCGTGTGGAAGATTGTGACGAGTAGACAGATGGAGGAACTGAGTTTTTGAGGCATTGAAAGCCACAAGGTTTTCTCTGCCCTAATCAGATATAGCAGAAAGATCAGAGGTCAGGTGCTCCATAGCCGTCCTACGCGAATCATGAGGGACGTTTAGGAAAGCGGGTGGAGAAGTGAAGAGTGGAATCATCGGCATAGGAGTGAATAGGACAGGAAGTGCGAATTAAAAGATCATTAATAAATAAAAGAAAAAGAGTGGGTGACAGGACAGAACGCTGAGGAACACCCCTGTTAATAGCTTTAGGAGAAGAACAGTGGCCATCTACAACTGCAGCTATAAATAGGCCAGAAAGGAAATTAGAGATGAAGGCACAGATAGAAGGATAGAAACCGAAGGAGGCAGTTTCGAAATTAAAGATTTGTGCCAGACTCTATCAAAAGCTTTCGATATGTCTAGCGCAATAGCAAAAGTTTCACCGAAATTCCGAAAGGAGGATGACCAAGAGTCAGAGAGATATGCAAGAAGATCGCCAGTAGAGCATCCCTTGCGGAATCCATACTGACGATCTGAAAGAAGATTGTGAGAAGAGAGATGTTTAAGAATCTTCCTATTAAAGATAGACTCAAAAAATTGGAAAGGCAAGAGATCAAAGCAATTGGACGATAGTTGGAGGATTGAGAGCAGTCACCCTTCTTTGGGACAGGCTGAATGAAAGCGAACTTCCAGCAGGAAGGAAAAGTACGAGATGAGAGACAAAGACGAAAGAGTTTGTCTAGGCAGAGTGTCAGCACAGAAGCACAGTTCTTAAGAACAATAGGAGGAACACTGTCAGGATCATACGCCTTCCTAGAGTTGAGCCCAGATAGGGCAGAAAAAACATCTTCAGAAGAGATTCTAATATGAGACAGTAAAGTCAGAGTGGGGTGGAGATGGAGGAACAGCACCGGAATCGTCCACGATTGAATTGTAAGCGAAAGTTTGAGCGAAGAGTTCAGCTTTGTCAGGAGAAGAGACGGCAACTGTGCCGTCGGAATGGAAAAGAGGAGGGAAAGAAGAGGAAGTAAAGGTGTTGAAGAGGTTCTTAGCTAAATGCCAGAAAGAGCGAGAAGAATTAGAATTGGGTAGATTTTCACATTTTTGTCGGATGATGAAGGAATTTGGTAAATTTCCGTTTTACAGTAACTCGGATAAATTTAAAAAATTCTTCAACAATTATACTGTATGTGGAATTTCACTGGGATTAATGGACTAATCTGCCTGAGACATAAATCTGCTTAACAACTATCTCAAATTTTAAATACAAAGAAATACAAAGGACACCAAATAGCAACAGACCGGCTGGTCCCGACGGGGCTCTTTGTTTCAGAAAGAAGGTTAAAAGAAGTGAGAAAATTTCAAGAGAAGTGAAAGTTTTAAAGGAAAGCAGAGAAAAAGGTTGAAAGGAAGGAAAGAAATTTAAAGATAAAGTGAAAATTTTAAAGTACAAAGAAGGGGAATCTGAATGAAAATTCTATAGGGTGTCCACAATGTTTTGTCATCCCAGTAAAATATTACTAACTGACTTTCGGTTTTCTTTCAGACCCATTTGAAATGTGTGATAGCTGCAACTTTACGATTGAACAACGCATATTGGCTAGTACTAGGTCCATAAGCGACCACGAAATGGCAAAACCATTGAAAATATTCGTGCAGATTTCCAGGACCGAGTCAGTTGTACAGCTCCTCCAAAAAGGATTCTGTTGAGATGGGAAAATAAATTGTTTACAACACGAACTCTAAAAGATAAACCAAGAACTGGCAGGCCATCTAACTGTATCAGTGATAAGTGGGTCTTGAAACCCCCCCGAAAATTAGTTAGTATTTTACTGGGGTGACAAGAACACCCTGTACAATACTTCTACATGCTAACAAATGCTTCCAACTGGGGGTTTAAGGCAAGATAAACATCTAGTCTCTTTTTGAAGGACTCTATCGAATTACTTTGAACTACGCTGGCTGGTAATCCATTCCACAAATTAACTATACAATTGAAGAAAAAATGTTTTACTTCATTAGAATTAAAATGTTTATCCACTCATTTGAAACCATTACCGCGAGTTTTATCTGCATTTCTGAAAGTGAAATGTTTTTCGGCGACAAAATTAGTAAAACCTTTAACCATTTTAAAAACCCAGATTAAATCTACTCGAATACGCCTTTATACAAGTGGGAATAAATTTAACGTTTCTAAACGGGCAGCGTATGATTTGTTTCTAAGTCTCGGAATCATCTTAGTTTCCCATCACTGCACTCTTTCCATTCTGTCTATGTCCTGATTGCAGGTGGGGGCATACTAAGGAATTATACAGAGTGATCCGTTTAGGTATGGGTAAAATAAAAACGCTGTGAGAATCCACCAAGAAGTGATACAGCGCTCATCTGTTGCACGTGTGGTCATAAAATGTGGGAGTTTATAATAGGCTATGCCATCCGCTGCCAGACGTACGAGCGCCATCTGCTGTCAGACTTATGAGACATATGCCAGTTTCGAAGATGGCGGCCAATGCACAACAACGCGCGAAATGTGTCATTTGGTTTGCTAAGTTTAAGAGTGTGACAGCGGTGCAGCGTGAGTTCCGCCGTGTGTATGGTGTTCGAGAAGCTCCTAAATACGACTCCATAGTGCAGTGGTACCGCACATTTGAAGAAACGGGGTCTATCACTAAACCACATGCAGGTGGTCGTAAGAATTAGCCTCTCGTTATGACCTCTGTCGTGTCCAGAAGGGCGGGGGGTCATGTTAAAGAATAATTGGGTTTCTCACAATCTACCATCTTTATGGGCTTTGTTTGCCAAATATTAAACTATACAGTGTTACGCTTTCCATTTCATATCAATTTTATTTTATCCATACCCAAACGGATCACCCTGTATATTGTTAACATTGTTTTCTCCGACTTAACTTCAAATGATCTACCAGTAAATCCTAAGATTGTATTTGCTTTTCTGACCGCTTCGATACAATGCTGACTTGTTTAAGAGTGTCTGCAACAACAATACCAAAATCTTTTTCTTCTGTAACAGTTGTTTGTGTCTTGTCGCGCATAAAATACTTTGCTTTAACATTGTTCCTACCGATATGCAACGTTTTACATTTATCTACAGTACATTAAAGTTCATTTGCCAATTTCCGCCCACTCGAGTAATTTATTAATATCTTCTTGAATCTGAAAACGTTCTGCCGCTAATTTTGTTCGTCCCCCTAGTTTGGTATCATCAGCAAATTTTGAAATTATACTCTTAATAATTCCCAAGTCGATGTCACTGATATAAATAATAAAAAGAACTGGTCCCAGAACTGATCCCTGAGGCACGCCGCTAGTTACACTTTTCCAGTTAGACGCTTTGCCATTAATGACCACTCGTTGTTTATGTCCACTAAGCCAATTTTTGATCCATTTGATAACATTATCATCAATTCCGTGGGAGTGAAGTTTAGCTAATAATCTTCTGTGTGGCACTTTATTAAATGCTTTTTGAAAATCGAAATATATAACACCTGCTGTTTTACTCTTGTCACATATATTTACAATATCATTGAAGAAATCGAACAAATTAGTAAGACAAGAACGATTACGTCGAAGTTGGTTTTGAGAATCTTTGATTAATTTATTAATTTCTAAGTGATTAACTATTTTGTTCCGAACGATCGTCTCCATAAGCTTACCAACTACTGAAGTCAGGCTGATGGGAGAGTAATTTCCTGGAAGTGATTTGTCTCCTTTTTCAAATATTGGTGGAACGTTTGCAAGTTTTCAATCGAACGGAACTTCTCCAGACTGTAACGATTTATTATTATTATTACTAGTACAGTTCCCGTCGCTTCGCTGATGGTTAGACAGGCTAAACTACAGAAAAGAACGCAGCCGTGAAAATTTTGAGCTTCACATTGTGTCAACATTTCTGAATCTGGTATCTCCCAAAACCTCCTCACCCTCATTCATGCAACTTGGGGGCTAACCCCCTCCCCATTACCCCCACCCCTCCCTATTACCCCACCCATCCCCCATTACCTCCACCCCCACCCTTCCCCCATTACTGCCCGGGATAAATTTCACAACCAGACAAACAGACAGGCTAAACTACAGAAAAGAACACAGTCATGAAAATCTTGAGCTTCACATTGCCGCCCGTAATACAATTTCTGAATTTTTTCTCACAATTTTTTCTCACAATTTCTGAAAGTGTGACGGACGGACGGACGGACAGATGGACAACTCTCTTATTATAGTATAGATTATTATTATTAAATTAAATATATATGTGGGAGGAAAGACTATTGCGCAGTCCATTTCTTTAAGTACCCAAGGGTAGAGCTTGTCTGGAACGGAGTTTTATTACGATTAATTTTATCTATGGCCGAGAGTACTTCACTTTCATTAATGGTAAAATCGTGAAGCTTTAATTGATAACACTGGTATGCATATGAAATGTTTTTGTCTGCTGTGAGGGTTTTTTCAACTCATATTATATAATTCGACCATGCTGAATTCGAAAATGACATTGGTTTTCCTCAATCAGGTCAGGTTTTTTCTCTATTGGCTATTTATTATAAGTCCAATTTTATCCCCAAATTTATTGATTTTTTTAGCTTAAACACTGTAGATACGAGTAATATTATAAGAACACTCGTGAAAAATGAAAACATTGTGTGAATAAATACTTTTATTCATACAATGAATATGGAAAAAAGTTTATTGAGGAAGGAATGAAGTTTTTTTGGCTTTCCGTCTGTGTTTTTCTTCGGGCACGTCTCGCTTCAAACACCAGCAATAGTCCGCCAGCATATTGATATCCCAGTTTCCCTGGTACCTCTCTTCCATTATTTTGATATCTTGGTGAAATCGTTCACCCTGTTCCTCACTATAATCCCCGCAATTTTCAGGAAAATAGTCCAAGTGGGACCACAAAAAGTGCATTTTTATGGACATGCGCGACCCATGAGCTTTGAAAGCTTCCATCAAGTTTTCGACAACGGACTCGTATTCTGGACTTCTACGCTTGCCAAGAAAATCAGTGACAACTGATTTGAATGCCTGCCAGGCATTCTTCTCAGTTGGAGTCATTGCGTTTTCGAACTGAGTATCCTTGATCAAAGTTCGAATTTGAGGACCATCAAAAACCCCAGCATTTAGTTTAGCATCAGATATATGAGGAAATTTACTCTCGAGATATCGGAATGCTGAACCCTCCTTATTCATTGATTTGATGAAATTTTTCATCAAGCCCAGCTTAATATGAAGTGGTGGGAGCAAAATTTTTGTTGGTGGTACAAGGGGCACTGAAACGACATTATGCGACCAAGGTTCAAAATTCTCTCTGGATTCCCATTCACGCTGTGCATAGTGCTTCTCATCCGCTCGGCTATCCCATTTGTTGGAAAAACAACATAGTCAATAGCAATAGTTTACTTATGATATTAGTATTACCTTCAAATCTCCACAGATCCTCCAGTTATGTTGGTCGTATACGAGAGCATCCAGTAAAATTTTCATGTTATCGTAGCTCTCAGTAAGTTGTACGGAATGTGCTACAGGGACTGATGCAACCCTATTCCCAATGTTGAGAAGTACTGCTTTCAAACTTCGTTTAGACGAGTCTATAAATAGCCTCCATTCTGATGCGTTATATAACAGGCCCAAGGATTCGATTAGCCCCTCAACATTGCAACAGTACACTAAGGAAGAGGTATTTTCGTGCACTGCAAAAAACTTGCGGAATTCTTCCTCTCGTTTCCTATACCAGGAGAATGTTGTTCCCGGAGCCAGCAAGTTGTCCTCTCGAAGTCGTGAGCCCAAGATCTCGGCAGCTAATTTGGAAAGTCCTAAATCCCTGGTAAGATCATTAAGTTTGGCCTGGTTGAGAGGCCTCGGCTCATTTGAAGCGGTATTTTGAGGTATATACGACTGGGACTGGTCATTGGTATTGGTCATTGATTCATCATCAGAATCATCGAAGTCCAGGGTTTGAGGTGGGTCGGGTATTGGAATTCCAGGACCATGGGGTACAGGTCTCATAGCAGAAGGAATGTCAGGGTATACAACAATGTGTTTATTCTTCTTGTTAACGCCTGAAAATAGAAACACAGAAACATGGATATAAAACTTGCATATGAAATAGAAGAAGCATTCAGACAGTGGCGGCTCGTGAGGGAAGGCTGCGGTCTGTAAGATATGAAATAGGTCGATGGAGTCTGTATATTTTCTTTCTTTTTCATTCATATTGTCCCTTCGGGACCAATATGAATGAAAAAGAAAGAAAATATACAATCATTGTATATGTAAATGTAACTTGTATAACAATATGTATGTGTAAATGTATTTTCTATAACAATATGTATATGTAAATGTATGATTACCATTATGGTGAATATTATGCTATATATGGTGAATATTACATTATGGTGAATATTATGTCAAGTTTCATCCGAGGATTTCAAAATATTTAAGAAAAATAAATTTATAAGCCCACCTTGGAGGTTTGTCATGCAGAAACAGCAATCTGTCACGTGATCCTTTCCTTCTCTCCAAATCATGGGAATTCCAAAAGGCAAAGATTTCGCTCTGCCTTTGCTCCATCTTCTCAAATTTTCCCCTAGCTTAATTCCAAAGTATGCTCTATACATTGTCTTCACAAATTTAGTGATTTGGGACTGGTTATTTGGCATGGTAACCGTCCCACATATGTAGCATCTATTGGATCATTTTTACACGCTCTATTCATTATGAAATTATTTATCTATATGCCTGAAAAGTAAAAAAAGATATACAAGTGAAACAAGTAATGATAGATGTTACTGTTCCAATTCTGCTTTGACAAAATCACGAAAAATTCTATTTTACTAATGAGGCCATAGCCGGATAACCTGAGCTGATTGAGAAAAACGGATTGCAGATTCGAAATCAGCAGGAAAACCTCTATAAGAATCACTTACAAAACCCTTGACAGCAAAATTGATGCATACCAGTGTAATCACTAAGCATGATTATGGGAACGGGAATAGTGTTCATATTTTCGTTTGTGAAGACGGAAGAGAAAAATTCATTTAAAACTTCCGTCATTTGTAAGTCTTCGTAAATTTTTTCATTCTTTTTGCCAATGAGTGGACCAATCGTCTGTGAAGCTACTTTTTTGTTCCTAACATAATTATAGAATTCCTTCAGATTCATTTAATTTGGTTCACTATACATAGCTCATAGTTGTGCTTACTTTTTCTAATAAGTTTTTGCTTCGCCTTCTAAATACTTTGTGAACATTTTCATCGGACAAATTATTTTCTTTAAATTTGAAATACACGTTCCTTTTTAGCGTTAAGCTACTTTTAATTTCAGCATTCCCCCATTTAGGTTTACCAGACAAGTAATGGGATATTACTTGATTCTAAACGTTTAAAATAATTATAAAAAGAAATCCATGTACCATTAATACATCACGCGATGGAGCCTCATCCCAATTATGGGTCGAAAGGTGCAGTTTCATACTGCGAAATTTATCTCTTTTTAAAATCCAAAACGTATTCCAGGCTCTCCGAATTATGAAAATTAATTTTAATTTCAAGTGTTATTTGCCGATGATCTCTGGTGGAGTAGTATTAGTCTCCTACAGAGATATTATCAATTAAGTCTAGGTCTGTACTTAAAACTAAATCTAGAATATTACGTTCTCTAGTGGGTTTCTTGACTATTAGAAAAAGTGAACTTTCGAGCAAACCCTCGTACAGTTGACGACCAGAATTAGACTGCAAAGGGCCACCCCAACCTCTGCAAGGTAAATTAAGATCTCCCATAATTATCGCATCATGTTCGTTACTTACATAAAAAATGAGTCCTTGAAGTATTATCATTATCGACAGTTTGAGAGGGAGGCCAATAAACTAAACCTATAATTAATTTCTTTCGTGAGTTGTCATTAATTTCAACAAACGTCGCATTTATATTATAAATTTCTGTAATGTTTTTAATTATGGGTTTTAAGTGTAACCGAACGTATAGTACTGTACCAACACCCCTTCTTTTTATTCTATCATGTTAAACATCTCATAATCAGGGTAATAGCATAGCTTTGTTCCAAAATAAATTTAATTGTAATCATTTGAGAACTTAATTCAACGACAACATTTATCTCTGGAAACCAATACAGATATCATATGCGTAAAGGAAACACACGTGCATAAATGTGAAAAAGATAAAAATTCATTGAAGACGGTGAAATAGCAATGAAAAGCTGCAACGTATACGGAGCAGAGAGATTTATTGGAAAAGGACGCTGTTGCATTTACATGGAAAACACATACACATGTGAAGTAAAGGAAAACAAATCAAAATCGAAATTCTTATTTTAGAAGTAAAAGAACTGAACCTAATTATTATGATCGTGTACAGTGCTTACAAGAAGTCTCACGCTTCTGTCTCGTCCCAAGCTAGTCTGTTAGGTATAAAATGGGCGGTCCTTATGGCAGCGGAGGTGTGTTCGGATTGGTGCACATAATTGTTCTAACACAATCAATGACGTCCATTATTACGTCACTTCTGCTACATTTTAGTGTTTAAAATACAAATGATTAAGAAGCAGAATGGAGCAAGTTTCGGGATGTTGGGATGGTTATGGAGCAATCCTAGTCATCATAATATTAGCTGGGCATTTCATTATACCGTCTCAATATATACTGCAGACTATAGAGAACGACTAATTCGGCAAATATCCCAAATCATGGCATGATACCTAAGTTATTTTGACGCAGGTCTAAATTATTTGCTCAAATGCAATTATTGATATTAAGTAATTGTTGGGAATTGTTGTCAATATTGTTGTTTGTGATATATATCCTACGTGAAGAATCTAATGACCAAATTCCTCAGTGAACCTCTCATGCGCTCGCATTTCGAGGAAGTCACGGTCGTCTCACTAATAGATAGTTTATCCATTGTTTTAAGTGGTAACCTATTAAATGAACTATGTTAAACCTATTCCATCTTATGAAAGTCATTAGTCTAAAGCAAGACTGGTGGGCCGTGAATCAGAGAAATTTGCATTTGATTTGTTCATCGTAATTATTACGTAATATAGTATACTGTATATACTGTAGTAGTATATAAAAGTTTATTGGTAGCATATCATATGACAATTCCCATAAACATGTGATGACCTCGATGTTGCCAGTTTTTATTTTTTTCCTGAAACTATTACCTTCTCATAATTTGTTTCAACAATACATATATTATCATCTCCACGAGCGTAGACATTGCAAGAAAAGATTATAACTAAGGATAAGTAAAGTTCTTTCATGGTCACAATATATACTTTTATAGATGTCAAACATAAAAATATAATAAAATTCTATATTAACATAAATATATATTCGATACACATTTACGTCATGGCTTTAACATCAGTATTTCGTATAGCTTCCTCCAGCATCAATAATTTCTTGCAATCGTTGCGGCATAGAAGAGGCCAGATTGTAGGGAATGTTTGGTGTTCGGCGTAAGCTCTCCCAACTATTCCTCGTGTGAGCTAAAAGTGCTTCAAATGTTCTTTCATTGCGTTGCTCCCATTCGTTAATCATTATTGCCCGAAGGTTTTCAATCGGATTCAAATCAGGAAAACGTGGTGGCAGAATTAGATTAATAATCTCTGGGTGATCTTCGTACCACGCTCTCACAACGTTATTCCTATGAATGGGACTGTTATCTTCCATTAAGTAAAATGGTTCCGGTGCTGGAACCAGATACGCACGAACACTGGGTAGCAGCACCTCTTCCAGTATCTGGCAATATTGCTCTCCAGTAAAGCGTCCATCTACTTGAGTCAATTCTCCGACACCATAGCCAGACATCCAGCCCCACACACCGAGATTGATGTGACCACTACGTTTGCTCGGGAAAACATGTTTTTTCGTCACAGTACACAACTTTTCTCCAGAATTCTTCCTCCTGCGGCAAGTATTGCAAGTCAAATCCCGTCCGGGCCTCTTTATGCTCAATCGTCAATGCAGGTTTTATAGCTGGACGGCGAGAAAAATACCCTGCCTCGTGAAGTCTGTTGTTCACTGTATTTGCGCTACAACGAAGGTTCAGGTGTCTGTAAATATACGTCGCTGGAACAAACGGATGCTCTCTGGCATGATTAACAATCGCAGCATCTTCCTCTTGAGATGTTGAACGCGGAGGACCAGACCTCGGCAAAGTAGCGATTGAGTTTTCTGCTTCATACCGATGAATCCACCGTTCCACAGTGCTTCGATGAACGTCTAGTCGTCTTGATATTTCTCTTATTGGCACACCATATTCATGCAATGTCACCATTGCTACCCGCATTGCCTGGGTCGTCTCGTGGTGCACAGACGGCCTTTCCATCTTTGTGTAAATGGCTTATGTGAAGCGTGCTGGGACGATAAAGGAAATGAGGATACCATGCACCCCTTCTAAAATTGATTTCGGTTGTGAAGGGTACCAACCCTTCGAATGGTAATAATAATCAGCCAATTTCCTATTTTGTTGAACATATGCATAAAAATTTCGTCTTAAAAGCGAAGGATCCAAAGATTGTCAGCAATAGTTTATATCCCAACTGAATATAGTCAGCCATCAACAGTATAATCATATTTTATTTCCATAACTACTCATGACTACTCTGTCATAGTAAATAACCTTATTATGACTTAGGTAGTAGTGGTAATTCTGAGTGGCGGCCTCTAGCCACATACGTTAAACCTATCAGTGCGTCTAAGACCAGACTCTTCTGTTTCTGTCAATTCATTGTTAGTTTAAGGTATTTTGCTCTTTGTCTTTCTAGGTCTAGGGCATTAAAATAAATATTTGAGTTTGTGTTTAGCATTTCCTCCTCCCTTCGTAATTCCCCACCCAACCTCGTTTCCTTCGACATAGCAACGCTTACCTCCATCCTCATTCCACTTCCTTCATTAAACCTATTATCGCTTTTACTGTCCCTTCCTTCCATCCTTCAATGCCAGCGTTCTTAAACCTAGCACATAAATTATATAATATGGAATCTAACACCTTAGATCTCTATGCATTCATGTTACTTGAAGACGCCTGTCTCTTAGGGGAATCTAAGTGTTGACAGTGGGCTTGAGGGGTAGTCTATAGATTATTACAGATGACCTTGAACGCTCCAACTATTTAAAAATGATTATTTATTACGCACATCATATGGCATAATACACACATGAATTTAAGTAACTCTTACACTATAGGAATGGAATTGAATCCTACCAGAGTTAAAAAGTCGCAAAATATGATAGATTAGTTTGTATTAAGAGGTCACTAAGAGAAAAGGATTTGAAGTAGAGCGGAAGGCAGAGAGTATATTTTCTCGAGTTTCGGTTATTATTAACGTTATATGGATACATTGCCATGCGGTGTGATCAGAGAGAGAGAGAGAGAGAGAGAGAGAGAGAGAGAGAGACAGGCAGACAGAGAGAGAGCTTTTAAATCACACCTTTTAAATGGTTTGTGGGTAAGGGCTTCACGTATGTTATTTTAGTCCAGGGTAGTTTATGTGGAGGTGTTAACGTAACTTGCACTTGGAACTGTTAATTGTAAGACAACTACCATAGCTGGGACTGAGATACGTTATCCCCTGCATACTCTATATATATCTATATACAGTATGTCTCTATATATAAATAGATAGAGTGATTAACACAATGATAATGTGGACGTCATTGATGGGGTTAGAGCAATTATGTGCACCAATCCGAACACACCTCCGCTGCCATAAGGACCACCCATTTTATACCTAACAGACTAGCTTGGGACGAGACAGAGGCGCGAGACTTCTTGTAAGCACTGTACATACCACCAAACACCACAATAATTGAATTCCACTTCATTGCAAAAAATAGAAAACATATTAAAATTGCTTAAAACCACGGCATCAAATGTTTTAATTTATAGGAATTTTAACTTTCCATTCATAACATGGAATTAAAATAATGAAGTTATGTACAGTACAGTATGTTGAGAATTTCCATGGTAAAATTACAAAAGATGATAGTATTCTGGCAATAATGTCATTACATATTATGAAACATTATGCACTTATCCTGGAAATCTGTGAAGCGACTCGAAAAGAGAACGTATTGGATGTAAATTTGGCAAGCAACAATGACAAAATAATAAATAAAACAATAACGTACAAAAATTTCTCTGCTCGTAACCTAATCGATATAGAAGTAAAATTAGCAACCGGGAGACCTATAAAGCATCCGAGAGAGACAGAAAAAATATTTGAAAGTTTAAGTATGCATTAAAAGAAAGTAAATTGGGAAAGTATAAATGCAGACTTAAAGAAAGTAAATTGGGAAAGTATAAATGCAGATTTAAAGAAAGTAAATTGGGAATTACTACTTCAAGAGAGACTCCAGAAGAAATACCGTCTATAACTATCTATAATATACTATATTACAGGGAAGTAATACAAGAAAAATGGAGAGTATCGATAGGGAAATACAAGCCCTGATTAAGGGCCATACAAAGAGGGAAGAAGAAAATGCGGTAGAAGTAATAAAGAAGAAGCCAAAATACTTCCATAGCTATGCGAAAAGGTAAACAAGAACGCGCGCCACTATCAGGCCCATAAAGAAAGGAAATAATGAACTAACCGACAATTTAAAAGAAATATCTGAAACATTGAAAGCCCAGTATAAATCAATTTTCAGTATCCCAAAAAGTGACAAAGCGGAACCTGACAGAGATGCATTTTTTGAAAAAAAATTGCAAGAAGACTGTATAACATATTTTTGTTTTACCCCAAAAGATGTAGCGTGAGCAACAGGACAAATGAAATCACATTCAGCTGCAGGTCTGGACAAATGGAACGCCTCATTGATTAAAAACTAAAAATGAAGTAGCTACACCCCTGTACTGGATATGGAGAAGATCCCTGGACACTGGGGAAATACCGAGCATCTAAAAAGAGCAAAAATTGTCCCTGTATATAAAGGAGGGGATAGATCTCAAACAAAGAACTATAGACCAATGCTACTGATATCCCATCTCACCAAAGTATTTGAAAGAATAGTTAGAGAGAAAATCTATGATTTCCTGAAGAGACTGGAAAGATTCAATGAGAACCAGTACGGATTCCGACAAGGAAGATCATGCCTATCACAACTAATAGAGCACTATAATAATAGCCTAGACGCACTTGAAAGCAATGAAAATTACGATGTCATATACACGGATTTTGCTAAAGCGTTCGACAAATGTGATTATGGTACAACAGCATATAAAATGAAACATATGGGAATAACAGGCAAAGTGGGAAAATGTATCTACAATTTCCTCAGAGAATGTCAGCAGGTCGTAAAAATCAAAGGTATATCATTATCAAAATCGGAAGTACGCAGCTCAGTACCACAAAGAACAGTATTGGCCCCACTCTTGTTCATTATCATGCTAGCAGACATAGACAATAAAGTAACCAACAACAGTATAGTAACATCCTTTGCAGACGGTACAAAGATCAGTAGAAAAATCAGTGATGCAAAAGATGTGGAGGCCTTACGAAGGGGCACGAATAGAATATAGAAAGGGTCAGAAGAGAGGATTACCTGAAGATCCGTCACCCCAGGCTTTTTTAGTTAGCTTTATAAGGCTAACTAACGAAAATATCACAACTTAACCTAACCAATCGTTAGGTCAACTGTACGCCCTTGATGATTGGTTAGGTCGTGATATTTTCGTTAGTTAACCTTATAAAGCTAACTAAAAAAGGCTGGGGTGACGAATCTTCAGGTGATCCAGAAGACAACATGAAATTTAACACCGAGTAATTTCAGCTCTTGAGATGTGGAAGAAATGGGGAACTTAAACAGACAGCATATTATGCGTCAGACAGACAGGAAATTCAGAGAAGCAAGAACGCAATAGATTCGGAGTTTATAAGGATCAAAGTACCTCAGAAATGTGACAGGGGTCAAATTTGAAGTCTTCAAAAGAAGACTAGATGCCTGGCTTAGGACGGTACCAGATGAACTGGGTGTACCTGCTATGTGCGATGGAGAGCGCAAAAGAGCAACTTGCTCTTCCGCCAAGCCAGACTTAGAGGAGGTGCCACTAGCTTGACCTTCATGTGAAGAGAGACCAACCCATGAAACTGCTACGAGGTTACCAGGTATAAGAGAAAACGAAACTAAACCTATATTGCTGAAACATGTTCCGAAGAAACAAAAAGAAGACGAAGCAAACTCAGGAGAACACTCCAGAACATTAGACCAGTGGTCTCCATAGTGGGGTGCGCCTGTCGATTTACGGGGTGCGCGAAGAAAATTTGATGATTCTGATTTATCATTGTTTTTTCGTAGAAAGTTTTTGAATTTCAAGAAGATGATCGAGAAAGAAAATACTCGCTAACACACAGTCATTCCTAGGAGTTTGCGAGATACTGTAGTATCCGCGATATCGCTTACTTGCGATTAAAATTTAGCAAAGCAAATATTACAATTCGAGATCGCCACATTATTTTGTAAAATAACAGTTGATTGACATCAGGGAAGATACAAGTTTACGAACCGAATTTCAACAGAAAACTGTGCACAATTGGTGGATTGAATTAAAAAATGAGTACCCAGATTTAGCAAGCGCAGCGAACGATGCACTCCTTCCATTTGGATCTACATATCTGTGTGAGGTGTCTTTTTCTGCTATGATAGGTATTAAAACCAAGAATCGAAATAAACTGAACTTGGAACCGGACCTTCGAATCGCTGTATCACAAAGTGTCAAACCAAGATTTTCAGAAATTATGAAGCACAGTCAGCCACATTGTTCTCATTAAATTATATTGGTAAGTATATCTTCACCCTATCGTATTTCTGTTGTATACTATTGACTTACTAGTAAATAATGAAAGGATATATATATATATATATATATATATATATATATATATATACAGGGCCGGATCTAGAAGTTGCGATGCCCTAGGCAGATCTAGATATCATTAATATCACTTGAGCAGAACGCGCAAAACGGCTTGAGCGAGGCCCCCTTTGGCGCGAGGCCCTAGGCGATCGCCTAGTTCGCCTATAGCTAAATCCGGGCCTGTATATATATATATATATATATATATATATATATAAAATCTTCATGTTCATTAGGGGTACGTGTTATTTATTTTTGCTGATTAAAGGGTGCGTGATCAAAAAAGTTTGGAGACCACTGCATCAGACAACAGAAAAAAACCATAAAAAGTTCCCAAGAATACAGGACAGAAATAAGAAGACTCAAACTACAGAAAAAGAAACATCCTAAATATAAACTGACCAAAAAATAAGTATTAATCCACAAGAAAAATGAGGAGGAAATGAAAGTAGCAGAAAAGAAAAAAAGAAAAGTACGTCTAATGTTTGCGAAAAGAAAAATGCAATATAAAGAGAGTATTTGTCCGTTAAAAGATGGGGTGACCAAATACACAAATGACCCAGAAAAAATTAGCGAACTGCTTAAGAAAATATTTAACTCTTTGTTCAGCACCACTAAGCCCTTTATAATAATGATTGCAGACAATGATGCAGATATTAATGACAGTATCGTAATGCGTTTGCGGATGACACAAAAATATGCAAGGCGATATAAAATAAAGGGTGCATAGAAAATTTACAAAACGACGTTGAAACATTATTCAATTGGGCGGAAGACAACAGTATGAAGTTCAAGGGAGAAAATTTTCAACTGATAAGATATTGTAACCACAAGGTAATACAGATTAAATGATACAAAACTGCAAGCCAAACAGATAACACAAAATCCACAAATCAGGGATCTGTGAGTGATCGGATCCAGAATTCGGAAAACCCCATAACATTAAAATCATAACAGACAGAAAAACAATAGGAATTATCTACAGTAGCTTCGACAGCAGAAAAGTAAACATCGTGTTAAAATTATGGAAGAGTTTAGTCCTACCAATAATTGAGTATTGCTCAGTACTCACAAGCTTATACAGAAAACGAGACATTGCAAATATAGAAGCGATACAAAGGAATTTTACGTCTAAGATAGAAGGAACGAAAGATGAAAACTACCGGCATCGACTACAGTCCTTGAAACTCTTATACCTGGGAAGAAGTGAGCCATATACAATAATATATGTATAGAAGGTACTCGAGGGTGCCCCTAATCTTAGAAATAAAATAGAAACAAACTGGAATGCGAGAAGAGGCAGATTTTGTATTAACCCAATTGTAGTGGAACAGGGGGCCATCAAAACGGGGATGGAAAATATCCTCAGAATACGAGGCTCAAATTTTTTTATTTACTCGCAAAAAACTGAGGAACCTCCAGCACACCAACCTGAATAATTTCAAGAACTAGCTGGACAGGGTCTAGTGCTTGTGCAAAGTCCCTGACTAGCCTTGTGTGGGTTGCTACTAGGGCAAGCGGTAAGCAGAAACCAATTCTCTCCTCCACCAAATCTTGCAAATGAGGCGAGATGCTGCAGAGGGGTCGACCGCAGGTCTATCCTGAACCGCCATTTGAAGCCATCATAAGGCGTGAAATGCTTATCTACTTAAGTGTGATACAATTCAACGTCTAATTCTGTTCCCTATAAAGGAGACCTATACAACGCCAAAATTAAAATCGTTATGCCCACTTATTTCTGAAGTAATTATTTCGATATGCCTAAGTATGAATGAACCTTTGAAACCAATTTAGTTTTCGATTGTATCTAAAATATTAAATCGATTTTTACACTCGTACTAAAATTCGAAGCTTTTCTTGATTTCGCATCGTTTTTAACAACAACAACAAATAAAAATTATCATATGATGCTTTATTTTCGATTGAATTTCGCCAGTAATCTTAATTACCTTTGTGTCAATTTAATTTACCCATGGAACTTGAAGTATTATTGAGCTCACTTCCCTGTAAATTATTCTATGTATTAGAACATCTTTTATTAGTTAGTGTAAGATTTTCTGCGAGTCAATGTTAATTCTCTTACTATATTACATTTTCTAGATAAAATTAGAGATAAATTATGAAGTGTGTCGGATACTGACTAAAGCAATTTAAGCCGAAATCAATTTACTGTTGTCTTACATGATGGAAAAGTTCATGAAACGATCAATCTTCGCATTTCCCACTCGTTCATCATTATTGTCTGGAGGTTTTCAATGGAATTCATATCACATTCTTTGATGAGCCAGTCCATCAGGTGTATTTCTGGATGTTCAGCAAAGAATTACCTAGTTCTTCTGGCAGTATGAATAGGGGTGCGGTCGTGCATCATTGAGATTCTCTCAGGATATGGGAAGATCATAACACGAACAGTTGGATCGTTACCTCCTTTAGTATTTCTACATACTGTTCAGCATTAGACCGTCCTTCAGTGTCTGCAATCTCTCCAACTCCAAAGTAGTTCATTCATCCCTAAAGTATATCTTTGCCGAAACATGGCCAATGTTAGCAACAGTAACGATGTTTTCGCTACTGTATCGGGTGTTGCTTTATTTTGAGTTGTGATTCTGAAGCAGTTCGCTGCGCTGAATTCAAAAATGCTACCAGTTTTTTTCTATCACCCACAGTTTTAAAGTTATTAGCAAAACAATTTTGGGGCGTTTTGTAATTTTTTACCTTTTTTATCTTTAATTAATTTCGTTTTTTCATATTTTTCAGATAGATAATTCTAACATTACGTCTTTAAAATTTTAATAATGGCTTCTAGAGGATGTACCCACAGTCCAGACATATTTTGTTATATTTGTGGTCGGTATGTTGTTGTAAAACAAAGGACAAATGTAACGACCTTCATTAAGAGAGCTTATCATGCTTATTTTGGAATTAAATTAGGAGATCAAGACAAAAGTTGGGCTCCACACAAGGTTTGTCTTACGTATGTTGCGGCACTAAGGAATTGGAGCAAAGGTAAAAAGAAAAGTTTGCCATTTGGGATCCCTATGGTATGACGCGAGCCTACAAACCATACCGACGACTGCTACTTCTGTTCTTGCAATGTTAAAGGTTATAATGCAAAGAATAAAGAGAGCCTTCAATACCCAAGTCTTCCATCTGCAATAAGGCCGGTAACCCATGGTTCAGAAGTTCCTATTCCCCGCCCACCCGAGAGTCTGGATCAATACAATTCAGATTCTGATTCAGCTCCAAATCCAGACAATGATGATGTTTATGAACAGCCAACAGCTGACCGAGATCCTCCTAAACCATTAATACAAGCCGAACTAAATGACTTAGTCAGGGATTTGAATCTGCCTAAGGACTCTGCAGAACTTTTGGGGTCTAGATTGCAGGAGAACAATTTATTGGCATCCGACACATACTTCGCTTGGTACAGAAATCGTGAGAAAGACTTCGTGCCTTTTTTCGAAGAAGATGGTCCCTTGGTATTTTGCAAGGACATCACAAGATTAGTGTGCAAGCTAGGCATCGAATACCAAACCAGTGACTGGAGGTTGTTTATAGATTCCTCTAAAACCAGTCTAAAAGGAGTGTTACTGCACAACGGTAACAAATATGCATCAATCCCAGTGGCCCATTCTACTCATTTAAAAGAGACCTATGATAATATGAAACTGCTTCTGGAAAAAATTCAGTATCAGAATCACAGATGGATATTGTGTGGGGACCTCAAAGTCCTTTGCATGTTACTTGGGCAGCAATCAGGATACACTAAGATACCATGTTTCATCTGCGAATGGGATAGTCGAGCACGTGACCAGCACTGGAAGAGGAAAACTTGGCCTCCTAGAGAGAATCTTACCCCAGGATCAAAGAACATTTTACATGAACATCTAGTTGAACCAAATAAAATCCTCCTACCACCCTTGCACATTAAGTTAGGCTTCATGAAGCAGTATGTCAAAGCATTGAATAGAGAAGGTGAGTGTTTCAAGTACATTTGTCCAAAATATCCAAAGATTAGCTACGAGAAAATAAATGGTGTTTTTATAGGTCCTCAGATTAGAAACTTATTGACAGACGATCATTTCCTGAACACAATGACCAATAAAGAAAAAGAAGCATGGCTTGGTTTCAAAGATGTTGAAACTTCTTGGGAAACTACAAAAGCCAAAATTATGAAAGACTGGTGGAAAATATGCTTAAAAAGTTTTGCGCCTTAGGCTGCAACATGAGCCTGAAAGTTCACTTCTTATTTTCGCATCTTGACCATTTTCCCGAAAATCTCGGAGATGTCAGTGAGGAGCAAGGGGAATGATTTCACCAGGACATCAAAACCATGGAAAGAAGATATCAAGGAAGATAGCATACAGATGTGATGGCGGATTACTGCTGGTTTCTGCAACGAGATCAGCCTAACGCACAGCCTAAGAAAACATCAAAGAAGCACCGGTTTAGTCGTCATTAGTCAGATCTACCTTCGTAGTCTTAAGTCTTTGGAATAAGTCCTGAAATGTTTGCAAGTAAAAAAGGTAAATATATTTTGTTTCTTTCAGTTATTTTTTTATTCTTTCATAAACAAGCAATATGCTTGTCCAAGAGCTAGGAGCTATTTAATTCTGCTTTAATTAGGTTTTACTCTATCACCTAAAGATTTCGTGCTACAAGGGGTGTTGTAATACCTCATCTGTCCCCAAATGTTAACCACCCATTGATGGGAGGGGAGAGAGTATTTTGCTGGGAACGGGACTGGTTGTTATATATATTTACCCTACATTATTATGTAAGCGTTACTGTAGTCTATAACAACAAAATTTATGGTTTACCATGTGCAGTCCAATGTTGGTCTCGATAAGATGGTTCACATTTGGGGATAAATGGGGGATTTATGACACACCCTGTAGTAAGAAAACCATACGTGATAGGGAAAAACTAACTATATTTTTTTTAGATCAGCGCACTCAAATTATATAGAATCACCAACTAGTTTGTAAAAATCGATCGACAAGTTTTCAAATGTGTACTGGTGTTATTGCACGAGAATGTTTTCGCTTCTGTAAATATCACTCTGCTTCAGAAGTCCATGACTTCATTTACGTACCGTCGAAAAGAGGTCAATATTCCTTCTGTATTCTCTTCGGAATGTTTGTTTTTGGTAACCGCAACTCTATAATGAATACCTTCATGAATTTTCTTCTTGGTCGTCCTTGCCGACACATTTACCTAGGTAGAGAATGTTTTAATGTAAATGTATCAATAAATGGACTTTCTCTTGCCAACTCCACAATTCATTGATCTTCTCTCTCAATTGTTTCTCTCCTCCTCCCCATTCTTGGACTGTCCTTTAGGATGCCCTCTTCCTCCCAACTGTGAACCCATCTTCTTACTCCCTTTATGCTTAGTCCCAACTGTTGGTACACCAGTTTCGTGAGTTCTTGTTATTCTCCTTACTGAGATCTTCGTTAGGCTAGTTGGTAATCGCTGACATTAGATTAGAAATCAACGCCGTAGATAAGTTATATAAGGGCACGTTTATTTAATAGATTACTTTTGAAACCCACGCATTATAATTACAATTGCCAAAATATTTAGGCGCACCATGGCTTGGCATTTAGAGCAATCGACTCGTGGCGTTTAGGTTGTGGATTCGAATCCTTTTCCACAATAAGCTCTTAGTTTATCTCTAGGAATCAAGATTAGTGAGTAGGTTCTCTCCGTCCTTATGACTTAAGATGCTACGAAGGTTAAGCAACCACAATCACTATTATTATTGTTGACTGTCAATTTCTCTTACGAAATAATAACTCTTTTTTGTAATAATACAGGGTGTCCGAGAAGTATCTGTACACTTTTTGGCTGTTATTAAAAGTCAACCATGAAGTGTAGAAATTCCAGTTTGTCCCATTTTACAGAGAATCTCATTAAGTTTTTTCTGATACCACGTTTTGACAAGTTGTTTAGAAATGTACGCGGGTGACAGACATTGATGATTTAAAAGCAAGAATCACAGCTGCTATTGAGCGAATTGATGTGGATGTGCTGCAGCGTACATGACAACATTTGGAGTATCGATTGGATGTTTTGCGAATCACTAATGGTGCACATGTCGAATGTTTGTAACAACGTTACTTTAATAAAAGAAACTTTTGAAAATACAGATTCTAAATAATCTTGTTTAAGAATTTTACGTGTGTTATCAAGAATTTTATTAAAAGATGAAATTGTACAGATAATGTTCGGACACACTGGAATTTCTAAAAAACTTGTCAAAACTTGGTATCAGAAAAAACTCAATGAGATTCTCTGTAAAATGGGACAAACTGGAATTTCTACACTTCATGGTTGACTTTTAATAACAGCCAAAAATTGTACAGATAATTCTCGGACACCCTGTACTATATAAAAAGGTTATTTTAAATGCTACGTACCATATTGTAAATATACAAAGCTCGTTCGGTTTCTGAATTTCAGCAATTTCTTTATCTGTCTGCTTCCATGTACAGCCTTCAACAAAGCAATTTTCCGTGTGAAATACGATCCCAATATTAATAAAGCGTTCTTCAAAGGATGTCTTTTAAAAAAGCAAACCAACTAAATAAATTTGGGTCGCATAATACTAAGTTTTCGGATGAATTATTCGAAATCGCTTCAATACGTGTTTCTTTTAATTCATTATTTTTAATGGTTATTTTTTCAGTGGCATTCCATTAAATAATATACAGGTTGGCGCAAAAGTCGCGCATCATAGGAATTTTCAGCGTTGATTATAATATATATTTTTTTCTTTTAGGTAGGGGATGGCTGCGAAATTAGCAATAGACGAGAGGGTGAGCTTGGTTTTAATGTATGGAATACCAGGTACAACAAATCGATGAATCGGTGCAGAATTTAAATTCTGTACCGATTCATCGACTTGTAGTCTTGCCTATCAGTCTAGACATTGCTACAGCTAAAATATTTACCTTCTCTTTAAATATTTTGCAAAGCAAATCAGCCTATTGAGAATAAAAAACAAAAAACGATCAGCATTAAATAATAATGATGTAATTAAAAATTTCAGTATATAAGCCCGTAAAATTTCTCCAGTGTTCATTCTGATTGTCTGATCTGACTTAGAGGCTGAGCATTACCTGTAACATTTTAGCAGTAAACTACAGTAAGAGAATATCTCTGTCGTCTCCTTCGAGTCTTGCTCTCTTCAGAGAACTTAGTCTTAAAAAGAGAAAAATAATTTCCCGATACGTTACAAGAAGAATCGGGGAACCTTCAGAGAATTTAGTAAGCTCCACAGAATCCTCCGATCCACTCAAGAAGAAATCGGAGAGTGGTATAAGAGAAACTTCTGCGATTCCCTATATGATACCAGACACTCCAGAGTAACAAATCCATTGCTGCCACCTAACCAGAACCCCCGTCAACTTCGAACCGCCTAAGGCCATAGACGGAGGGGTTAACAACTGGTGACCTCTGCATTCTTCACGTCTATCATTCGACTGGTGTGTCACGACTCCAAGTTCTCCACGCCCATTCTTTTTCCAGGAACAAGTGGCCAGCAAGACACATCTTCAAGGATTTCGCCGTAGATATCTTGTTAAGTACAGATCTTTTTTTCAAATTAATTACTAAACATTTGAGAAGACACTATAATTAACAGTTAATAATTAGTATCAAGCCAGAATTAACAAAAGACGCAGTGAACATTCCATACACCAGTGATACATTTCTTTTTATCGAAACCGAGTTATTTCCACTATTATAGTTAGCATAGAATAATTTTATTTAATGTGACAATCATAATATTACGTACATTCACGTACATTCGAGTGAAATTTTGTTTACATTTGTTTTTATTATTTTGTTTACAATTTTTTCAAATTTTTTCCCTAGTTAGGCAAATTAGATAGAGTAGTTAGGAAAACCACTCAAGTGATCATTCCATAGATTAAGATCGGTCAAGCAGACCAAATTAGAATATATTAACAGGACCTTCACATATGAGCGATTCAGACGGTGCGCTTTCCGACATTGAAAATTCCCCTACACCCACTTTTCCATTTACTCCGCGCCCTTCAAACATATTTCCAAACACGCAAACTTCAGATCAAGCCCAAGCCAACATGTCTCAAACCGCTTCCCCAGCATACATTAACTTAGGTAGATTTGTAAACCTTCCCCACACCGTCCTAATTTTTAAGGGAACCATAGATAATAACTTCGTTGAACCGCGAGTAAGACCTTCGATTGAGTCTCTAGAACAGCATTTCTTACGCGAAAACATCACAGATGATGATATAAAGATTAGAGAAGCTAAAAGGTTTATTGACCATAAAGAGGGGAATGCCCACGATACAGTTCCATACGTCCCATCCATTAGCGAAGCTACAACTTGGGGGACAATTTTAAAAAACACTTATTAGAATTTTTCAAAGAAATAATACTCGCACAATCTTAGGCCACATTGAAAGCTGTCTTCCAAGGTAAATGGAAGAAAGAAGAACATGAAGATTTAAATAATTTTATTACACGAACACACAAACTCGTAGGAGAAGCCTTCCGAGCCGCAGAAAATGCATGCAACATTACATTCACTTCAAAGCAAAGAAACCTAATGGATGTCCCTAGCAGCATCCATTTACCAAAACCTAACCGTAGCACCTAAAAGGAAATTTCAAGAGTGTCTAAATATTGACAAACCAGTAAGTGAAGCCATAAATAAAACAAGGGAACATTACCAAGACTTAGCGAGTCAGAACTACCGGAAGGGTAGAGAGACCCCCATACACTACATTCAGCAGCAACAACAACAACCCTATAAATCTAGGTCGATGCAGGGAACACCACCTCAGAAACAAGCCCCACAAACCCAGAATGCACGCCCTCCTCCTCAGTGTTTTAATTGCGATAGGTTTGGGCACATGATGATCAATGCAATTATTTCCCTTATTGCTCCCACTGTCATAAACATGGTCATCGTCGTGGCTACCGACAAAAATGTGCTGACAAAGCCCCTGCAGGGTACAGGCCTCACTTTCAGAGATCAAATCACCAACGTTTCCAAAAGCACTTCAATTCTCAGAAACCAGTTAGTTCCCAGCCTCAACAGAACCACCCACGAAATAGATCACGACCACAAGGTCAACCACATTATTACCCGATGTTCAGACCCCAATATAATCAGCAAGGTCGGATGGTTCGGTACATAGAAGTACCCGTTGAAGAATCAGTTTCCCCAGAGTACACTTTTCAAGGAGACTCCCCAGTGTATGGTGATCCCGTAGCATATGACTCAGGTCCTCCCATAGAAGTCAGTTCAAGTTCTTTTTTAGATCCCACTTTGGAGGCAGCAGTTCAGCCTCCTCCCTCCTAAATAGCAGTAATAAACCCAAATACACACATAAATTACCCATCAGGATTATAGGTGAAAACCTACTAGATTTAATAATAAATTGCAGCACAGATAACCGAGATTTAACCGCTCTCCTAGATACAGGAGCACATTCGACATTAATTAAGAAACAATGTGCAGATGAGTTACTAGGGAGTACAGATTATAAATACGAAGTTAAGGCACCTTCCTGCCAACTCACAGGAGTTACAGGCACACCCATACCTACCTATGGAGAAATTGAATTATATTTAGAAGTTGGTAACGCGGTATATCCCACAAAATGTTGTATTGTGGACGCAGTCGCCACCTTTCAGACAGATATCTTACTAAGTATAGATTTCTTCAACCAGAATCAATGGGAAATTTACCCAGCCGGAAAATTAGTTAAATGTAGAAATAGGACACACCCTCTCCCTGAGAATAATAGACAGATGCCGCACATTCAGCCTAATGCTAACAGAATCAGTTTAGTTCGGATTTCCGAAAGAAATAGGAAACCCATTCCAGTTTATAGCAGTTCAAGTTAGTTGGTTGCATCCAGAGGGACAACCGCCCCAGAAATCAGCCCCCAGAGTAATAAGTTTCAGTTGTTGAATCCAGTAGGATCAACACAGTCTGTTTCCAGTCAATCAGTTTCCAGTCAGCCAGTTTCCTTTCAGCCAGTTTCCAGTCAGTCAGTTTCCGTTCAGCCAGTTTCAGTTCAGCCAGTTTCAGTGCAGCCAGTTTCAGTTCAGCCAGTTTCAGTTACTGTAACTCAGCAGTTGAGATTCGAAATCCATCTGAAACGATTTTTCAGCCAAGAAGGCAAATTTTAATCACCGAACCAGAGTCAGATTCACAATTTTTCACATGCCCTACAGAACATACGTATAACAGTAGCACCTTATGAGAAGATCTGTTTCCTAGCAAAAGTAGTCGACAGTCAAGGAAAACTATTAGAGTCAGATCGTACTCTTATTACAGAGAAAAGTAATTTCAAGAGAGATGTTTTTATTGCCCAAGTTCTTAGTCGTAGTCAGAATTCAGCTATCCCTGTTGTTCGTTTAAACAAAGGAAAAAGCCCTATTGAATTAACTTCAAATCAGAGAATAGCAACTGTTTCCACAGTAGAAATAAATTAAGATTTCCCCACCAATACTATAAATCGTGTTTCCAGTTCCTTAGAGTTAAACCCTTCAGCATTAAAAGAAGAACATAAGAAATGTCTGGAGCACTCCCTTCAGGAGTAACCAGCCTTACAGGATTCGAAACTACTGGAATCACTTCTCAATTTCCTGATAAGAAGTAGAGATGTGATTGCCTTAAAAGGAGATCCTCTTGGCTGAACTAATTTGGTCCCTTTCGAAATCAAGCTGGAACCCAATTCCAAATCCACCTTCATTCCTCCCTATAGGGTTCCACATTCCCAATTAGCAACTGTTGAGGAACACATCAAGTACATGTTAGAGCAGAATGTCATTCAGCCTTCAGCTAGTTCCTGGTCCGTTCCTATGATTCTTGTTTCCAAAAAGGACGGAACATCTCGCCCTTGTATTGATTTTAGACGCCTAAACCACATTACCATCCCAGATCGTTTCCCTATTCCAAACATGCAGGAAACAATTCTGAACGTAGAGAGAGAGCTAACTTCTTTTCATCCTTCGATTTAGCATCCGGTTATTGGCAAATGGAGGTCAGTCTCGAATCTCGGTCATTGACTGCTTTCTCCACTAATCGAGGCCATTACGAATTCCAGGTTTCACCTTTCGGAGTCCGAAATGGGCCTGCTAATTTCTCTAGGTTGATGAATATAGTCCTTTCCGACCTATTAGGAGTTGAAGCTTTGGTCTGTCTTGACGATATTATCGTTTATAGTTCGGATATAAAAACCAACTTTCAACGTCTTCAGAATGTGCTATCACGTTTGAGAAGAGCACACCTTAAACTGAAACTTGCAAAGTGCAACTTTTTACAGGAATCCCTGGTATACTTAGGATTTCTACTATTATCCACTGGAATTAAACCTGATCCAGCCAAACTTGAAGCATTGGAAAGGTACCCTGTACCTAAAACCATCCGACGACGCTCGTGCATTTATTGGATTTGTCGGATTCTATAGAAATTTTATCCCCCAATTTTCAAACATTGCTAAACCCATTACCATTTTGTTCCAGAAAAATGCTAAATTTAATTGGGAATCTGATCACCAACATGCTTTTGAGACTTTAATCGGTAAACTAACTTGTCATCCCATCCTCCAATATCCCGATTACACCAAACCCTTTGTCATAGCCACAGATGCTTCCTCCTATGGACTAGGAGCCGTCCTATTACAGGACGTAGATGGTGTGGAATTACTCATTGCTTATGCCAGTCAGCTTCTCTCTGGACCTCAACCGAATTATTTCACTACGGACCCAGAGGCCCTAGCGGTATATTGGTCTTTGAAAAAATTCCGAAATATCGTCTTCAGCTACGATGTAACCATCAAAACTGACCATAAGCCACTCACGTATCTCTTCAAGGACAAGCTACTTGAAGGACGGTTGAGTGGCTGGGCTCTGTTGATTCAGGACTTTGCGGCAAAAATCGTATACAAACCAGGAAAACTTCAAGTTATTCCAGACGGATTGTCGAGACTCGAGCCCGACACTTAAGTGAATAAGATAGAAACTCTTCCTGTGTTCGACCACGAATGTCTACAATACTCCCAACAACAGGACCAACACACCCAGAACCTTCGGGCTCGCTTGGAACAAAAGGAACCATCGAAGGTAAAAGAACAGTACAACCTAAAAGATGGGCTCGTATATTTTAGGAATGAAGATGGAAACGATCTCGTGGAAATACCAAAGGATCTCGTGGATATAGCCATCAGACTTTGTCACGACTCGCCTTTGTATGGCCACATGGGGCTGGATCGCACCATCAAGAGTCTTTTAGAGCGATACCATTTTCCCGAGATGAACAGAAAGGTACACGAATACATCGCCGAATGCCCGTCGTGTTTAAAACATAAGGGCAACGTACTATCCACAGCTCCGATGCATAAATATCCATTATGCCAACGGCCCTGGCAAAGAACTAGAATGAACATACCAGGACCACTCCCCAACACATCAAAGGGAAACCAGTACATCATTGTGTTTACGGATCACATCTCGCGTTACAGCGAAGTAGTTGCCATTCCAAACCAAACCTCGGAAACTGTGGCAAGAGCCCTAGTGGAACGCGTCATCCAAAACCATACTACTCCTTCCATCCTCTTTTCACTTCCAAACTGTTCGAGTCACTCTGTAACATGTGTAAAATTAAAAACACACACATTGTGGCATACAATCCGCAGGCACACGGCTTAGTGGAAAGGTACAATTGGAAGATCTTAGAAGCCCTCCACGTTGTCGATGCATCCTTCCGTACATGGGATGATTCCCTCCCCATGGTGCAACCAGCCATCAACAACGGCTATAACGTGTCCATCGGGGACACCCCTCATTTCGTCCTATATCACTACGACAAACGGCTATCTTTTCATTTGCCTGACCAAATCGACCCGGCAGTTCTAACACCTTCCGAGATGGCAGAAGCAAATTAGAAACTAGTTAAACGATCTTTCAAAATTTTTGACATAATCCGATATGCCCTCAACCAACGAAACAAACAGATGGAGTAAGAGGAACATAGGTGTCATCCCCGTCAACGGACTATAATCATTGGTATGCGATGTTACATAAAGAGCGTGAAACCGCCAAGTGCTCAACACCTTCCCAAAAAACATTTGCCAGGCGTTCGAGCCGCCTATCCTTCAAAAGATCAAGGTATTAACAAATCCAGCAGGGACCACAAAACCGAAGTGGTCACAGCAGAAACCACTACCCATGATGGAGATTGGTACCTCTTAATACCACCAGTACTCGAGCCAATCTCTGAACAAGAAGAGGTCCCAGAACCGAGAGTCCCGTCGGAACCAGACCCTGGAGAAACCCCTTTTAGAAGATCACTCAGTGGAACTCCATCTCCTCCAACTCTACCATCTCTACCAACTCTACCATCTCCTCCGTCACCACCCTCACCGATAAATGATCGACGCACGGACCCTACATACCGGCCGCAAATGCATCAACCACGTGAACTAGAACCTTCACATAAAAAAAGAACCCGCTCAGAATCCGAATTTAACGGTCGACCCCCATTACTACCAAAGCGAGGATGACCACTTCGCACACAAATATAAGTATCCACACAGCAACTCCCAGCTCCGTATAATCTAAGACGTAGAAATGAATAAAATTGTCCCCACTTATAATTTTCCAAATTATTTACTCTTGTAGCCTTAGCATTAAAATTTCTATGGGAGTTGTTATAGTAAAGCTTGCAGAAGGTAAATTTTTGAAAGGACACGCGGACCTTTTTATCAATTTGCAACCGTCTGCAAGAATTAAAACCAATCTCCTTCAGATAAAAACCCAATTAAAAACATTTGAAAGTAAAATTCACGGTTCTGTTAAACATATCCCGGGGAACAGACCAGATGAGTCGCGTTCTATTAGAAAATACATTCGAAAATATTCAAACTACAGCACACACCCTATCAGATGTACTAGCATTACCATGGATACAAACTGGAACTCAAAACTCAGCAAAATTTAATCAAAGAAATAAAAGGGGATTGATAAATATGAGAAGAAAAATATTCAAAGGTTTATTCGGATTAGCGACCGAAGAAGACATTAAAAGAATTGAACTCAAATTGAATCTCTTCGCGCGGAATCGGCAATATAATGGACACATTTTAGAACAAACCATTAAGTCACTACACGAAAACAATCGTTTCCTTCACGCCCTTTCAGACAAATTTACATTCCTTGAATCCCTGTTAGCTAAATACAAGGAACACGAAAGATATCTGGAATTGGTAGAAATAATTAACCTACAAGTAACCCTAATCGATAAATATTTACAACAAATAATTACGATTCATTGCAAAGTTTTGCGTGCGACCAGCTAGCCCATAGAAAAATCACTCTTTCCACATTAACACCATGGGATACACTTCAGTCCTTGATCCACACCTCTCAGACACAATTAAAATTATCACCCATATTCCCACTCAACCATACTAATTACCCCCAATTTCTGGAATACACCTGAACTGTACATGGACGACGCCCCTACACGACACGTACCTCATAACTGTACCATTTTTCGATGTACTCACTTATGACGTATACAAATTTCACCCTTTCCCAACACCCTACCTAAACAATTCTAATATCTATGTATTGTATCTACCCACAGTACCACCTTACCTTTTTCTCACCAAAGACCTTTCAGCATATTCTATGATGTCAGATAGCGACGTCCGGCATTGCAGATTCCCGCAAATGAACAAACAACTCGTTTGCCCTCCACTCAAACCAGTAATTTTTCCAACCACTAGGTCCTGCTTTATCGACTTAATCCGTGACCGTCATGCCCCGGTATGTTCTTTCACGAAATTCCATTCCTCTAAAACCGTTCAACTCCGAATTGGACCTGACATCTGGGTTTCTTTCGCGAATAGGACCACCGCTACTTTCGACTGTCCGTCAAATTATTCCCTCATCAAAATACCTACTGTTATCCGTCTACCAACTGGTTGTTCCTTACGTTCAAAAACCTTCCAAATATACAACCCTTATAAGGTTACCATTAATGACTCATACCCCTTCCCGTCGCAAACTAAATTTAAACCCGTTATAGAAATCTTAAATTTCTCCATGAAGCCTGTAACCATCCTACCCGAACTTCATGCTCCTAAATGGAATGATCAATTGAGTCGTTTTAAAATTTCAGATGATAACCGGAATAACCTTTTACAAATACTACAACCTATAAATTTTTTTTCAACATCTGCCGTTAGTATCATTATTGTGTGTGCTATTATCCTCGGTATACTTGTAGTAAAAAGATCATTCTTGGAACGAAGGAACAAGAGACACCGAACGACGTGAAACTATTTATGCACGACCAAGAGTGCGTACCCAAGACCGGTGGCCGGACAGTTCGCTACTGGACAGTTCGCTACTGGACAGTTCGCTACCGGGCAGTTCGCTACCGGACATTTCGCTACTGGACATTTCGCTACTAGGTCTGTTCGTTACTAGGTCACTTCGCTACCATTAAAGGTTAAAATCATTGTTATATTACTTTATACATAAAGCTGTGTTAACAATATTTACATAGGTAAATAAACTGAGGTACATTTGTTGATGTTCATTAAGACATAAAACGGGACTAGTATGTTTCATTGTCTGCTCTCGATTTTCCTACAAAATTGCAAACAAGGGCAGTCGATGACCCTGATTTTGTTTCTGCAATCGTTTTTTTTGAGAAACCTAACCTAACCTAACCTGACCTAACCTAACCTAGAAAAATGTATACTAGAAAAATGTATTTTTGACTAAAAAAGTGCATAACTTAACATGTTATTACAACTTAACATGTTATTACATTATCATTTGTATAATTTAGGTCTCGGGGGTACGGGGGCTCCGCCCCCGTAAAGATCACGCATCACGAATTGATCGGTATAGGATTCACTTTGTGATGCGTGATCTTTACGGGGGCTCCGCCCCCTTACCCCTGAGACCTAAATTATGCAAATGATAATGTAATAACATGTTAAGTTATGCACTTTTTTAGTCAAAAATACATTTTTCTAGTATACATTTTTCTAGGTTAGGTTAGGTCAGGTTAGGTTAGGTTTCTCAAAAAAACCGATTGCAGAAACAAAATCAAGGTCATCGACTGCCCTTGTTTGCAACTTTGTAGGAAGATCGAGAGCAGTCCATGAAACATACTAGGTCCCATAAAACATATTTGTTAATGTTTATTTTATACCACGTGGTGTGACCAACTAACCAACTAACTAACTAACTTTTTTGAATATGGTAGCGAAGCGATCTAGTAAAGAACAGACCTAGTAGCGAAATGTCCAGTAGTGAAATGTCCGGTAGCGAACTGTCCGGTAACGAACTGTCCGGTAACAAACTGTCCTAGCACCACCCAGACCACGTGAACTAGACTTAACCACCCAGACTTATGTTTTGTATATAAATCTGTATTATAAAAACCATTAGTTATCTAGTTATCATCTAGTTTAGGCATCGACCGGTGGTTGTATCGGTATCGTGCCTATATATCGGTATCGGTACCGATCCCGATGGTTAGTAGCTACCGATACCGATAGTTTTTTGTTTCTAAGAATGAAAAAAAAATGGGCGTTTTCCAAATAGAAACTTCCCGGCTGCTCGAGAAGTTACGTGTGTGTTTGCGATTTATCCAGACGTTTCTTGAAATTTCCATGACTCATTACCGCTCTATATAAAGCGAGCCCGTAACCATCGCGGCGTCATTTCCTCAGTTCGCAAGTTGTGAATCAGTTCAACAGAGTGTAATAATTTTTTCGTAAATTTATTAACTCCTGGTATAAATTTATTCGCTTTTGCTTTAGTGAGAGTGACAATACCAAGCATCGTGTGGAAGTTCTTTACTGCTTCAAGCACTAATGTAAAACAGGCGATCTGCAATTTGTGCGGTGTCCCTGTTTCTCGTGGAGGAACAAGTGCAAGTACCTTCTCCACATCGAGCCTGAGGAGTCACCTGATCAACAAGCACAAGACTGAGTTTGATGAAGCCAATTAGAGTCAATGTACAACTTCTGCTACTAATTCTGGTGAGTAGATTCATGAAAATCTGTAAAGTGATTCTTCAAACATTTTCAGAGAGAATTTGCAGTTGCTCAAAGCCCCAACATTCTAGTGGCCCCAAAAATGATGAATTCAATAAAAATCACCGCTGGGGATAGGGATCCATTCATTTTCTGGCGAGAACATTCTGCTGATTTCTCGGAGATTGCCAAAGTTGCTGAAAAGTGCATGGGTTGCCCCTCTGGATCAGTTGACTCTGAACGGCTTTTCTCAACGAGCCAACATCACCCTAATCAACGCTGAGGAAAAAATCACCCTCTCCAAAAATCTGAAGTTCCTCAATTTTGATTATTGAGTGAACTGTTATATTGAGTTACACTTTTTGAATTACAATATTTTAATTACATATTGTTTCCATTACATGACTTTTATTTTGTGAATTCCATTTCTTCAAATATATGTTTCGAATTACAGTACATATGTCGAATTACATTCTTTGACTCCTATTTTGATATTTTGGACAGATATCGGTATCGGTATCGGCCGATACTTTGCTCTAACTATCGGTATCGGTACCGATACTTTGGGAATACTATCGGCCGGCCCCTAAATTCTAGTTATCAGTCTAGACATTGCTACAGCTAAAATATTTAACTTGTCTTTAAATATTTTGCAAAGTAAATCAGCCTATTGAGAATAAAAAGCAAAAAACAAATCAGCATTAAATAATAATGATGTTATTTAAAATTTCAGTATATAAGCCCATAAAATTTCCTCAATGTTCATTCTGATTGTCTGATCTGACTAAGAGGCTGAGCATTACCTGTAACATTTTAGCAGTAAACTACAGTAAGAGAATATCTTTGTATTTTCCTTCGAGCCTTGCTCTTTTCAGAGAACTTAGTCTTAAATAGAGAAAAATAATTTCCTGATACGTTACAAGAAGAATCGGGGAACCTTCAGAGAATTTAGTAAGCTCCACAGAATCCTCCGATCCACTTCAAGAAGAAATCAGAGAGTAGTATAAGAGAAACTGCGATTCCCTATACGGTACCAGATACTCCAAAGTAAAAAATTCGTTGCTGCCACCTAACCAGAACCCTCGTCAACTCCGAACCGCCCAAGGCCATAGACGGAGGGGTTAACATATATATATATATATATATATAATATATGATGAATAAACCACGAAGGAAAGGAAACACAAAACGGTGCTCAAGCGCTTTCGTCTAATGACATCCTCAGGAACACTGAAATACATAAAAGGTTACGGCCTATATATAGGTTACAGAAAGAGAAAAAAAAATATAAATAACATACATACACACAAACATATGTACATATATATATACATACATATCTACACACATACACATATATATATATATATATATATATATGCAATAAACGGAGAAGTAAAAATAAAACTTAAAAATTAAGGATTAGAGGATTAACAGAGGCATATCGATTTTTAGCACAAGATCAAATGAGTTATAAAAATAATACAAATTTATACTGGAGATACGCCCGGGTTTAACACTTTGCCTTTTTAGAGTCAAGTTTCGATATATATAAAAATAAATTGAAGATTAAAAGTTAATAAAGTAGCTTACAAGTTTACCAAAGATTAAGTGTCCTACCCTTTTTATCTAGGTTTGTTTTGAAGGAATTCAAAACAACAGGATCGAGTTGAAAAAGACCTTTGCTTATGTTGAAGTTATTTGAAAGTTGAATAATGGCAGACTCAAGAATATTTCTATTGACAATGTTGCTCGAATGAAATAAAACTGAAGCATTATTCCAATCAATACAGTGGGATAACTCTGACAAATGGACAAAAATAGCACTGGACAACTGTCCTGTTCTGACGGAATATTGATGCTGTTTTATACGTGTGTGCAAATCCTTTCCCGTCTGACCTATGTAAAAGGTTGTTCAGGCATTATCAGGCATTCAGGCGTAGTTCAGGCAGGATAATTCAGGCATTATCTAAAAAAATTGGGTGTAAACAATGTGATTCCTTTTACATAGGTCAGACGGGAAAGGATTTGCACACACGTATAAAACAGCATCAATATTCCGTCAGAACAGGACAGTTGTCCAGTGCTCTTTTTGTCCATTTGTCAGAGTTATCCCACTGTATTGATTGGAATAATGCTTCAGTTTTATTTCATTCGAGCAACATTGTCAATAGAAATATTCTTGAGTCTGCCATTATTCAACTTTCAAATAACTTCAACATAAGCAAAGGTCTTTTTCAACTCGATCCTGTTGTTTTGAATTCCTTCAAAACAAACCTAGATAAAAAGGGTAGGACACTTAATCTTTGGTAAACTTGTAAGCTACTTTATTAACTTTTAATCTTCAATTTATTTTTATATATCGAAACTTGACTCTAAAAGGCAAAGTGTTAAACCCGGGCGTATCTCCAGTATAAATTTGTATTATTTTTATAACTCATTTGATCTTGTGCTAAAAATCGATATGCCTCTTTGTTAATCCTCTAATCCTTAATTTTAAGTTTTATTTTTACTTCTCCGTTTATTGCATATATATATGTGTATGTGTGTAGATATGTATGTATATATATGTATATATGTTTGTGTGTATGTATGTTATTTATTTATATTTTTTTTTCTCTTTCTGTAACCTATATATAGGCCGTAACCTTTTATGTATTTCAGTGTTCCTGAGGATGTCATTAGACGAAAGCGCTTGAGCACCGTTTTGTGTTTCCTTTCCTTCGTGGTTTTATTCATCATAAATATTTTTCACGTGTTACTTTCGTGAAATAATTTTCATATATATATATATATATATATATATATTAATTTTAAGTTTTCCTAGAAAGATTGTTTACAATATTTCAAATTTAGCATCCTTCCCCTCACACCTATAAAAAGTTGAGAGCAAGATGAGAGTCGAGAAGACATGAGAAAACTCACCAGGTATTCAGTCTCGGAAATTTGTGAGTGACAACTCGTGATGAAACCACCTTCCCTTCGATTTGTTTTCTTTTGATTTGAAACTTTACTGAAGATTTTTAATTGTAATAAACCCATTATAAGAAATTCTATTGATTAATCCTATTCTTAAAATTTATACTTGGCCTCAGGAACGAACCTTAAGACTCGGGGGGGGGGGGGGGGGGGACACGAATGAGATACCGTAGCCTCGAAAAATGAACTGTGTTAGAAATAAACAACGACGACAAATAATTTAACAACGAACATCCGAGAAAAAGAAAACAAAGGAAAACAAAAACAACACCATTCAACCTCACAAATTATATATATATATATATATTTTTTTTTATGAAGGAAGGAGGGGGGAAGGGAGAACGCCTGAAAAAATGCCCCCTCCTACATCAGAAAGAGAGAGCCAAAAGCAAGGTTTCTGAGGCCCACGATGCCATTATATTATTTTTTTTTATAAATTTTAAAAACACTGTAGTGTGTAAAATGCATGTACGAATATGTGTAGTAAAGAATAGAGGGAGAAATGTGTGATTGAGAGCATGCTGGACTGCTCACAGGGTAGATGAGACACAGTAAAAGGTCAATATATATATATATATATATATATATATATATATATATATATATATATATATATATAGAGAGAGAGAGAGAGAGAGAGAGAGAGAGAGAGAGAGAATAATGAACTAACCGATGATCTAAAAGAAATATCTGAATCCAATATGTTGCCTGCTATAGCTACGATCTTTCACCACTAGAGTATGGTGTTCGGGAAGCCCTGAAGTTCAAAGTTTACATCCCTGGCACCAATATAAGAGATATAAATGAACTACGCGAAAGAATTCTGCTCGTCTGGGAGAAGGTGTCTCAACGATATGTAAACAGGTGTATTGATCAGTGGCGTCCACGTTTGGAGGCCTGCGTTGAGCAGGAAGGGGGACACATCGAGCAACTTCGCAATTAAGACGAACAACATGCTAAGGTAAGCATCCATGACGTTTAGGAGCTCTAATCCCCTTACCTTTTTTAGTATGACAGTTTACCTCTAAGGGGTCACTTTTTTTACCCACCCTGTATATATATATGAAAATTATTTCACGAAAGTAACACGTGAATAATATTTATGATGAAAACAGCCAGTAGTATCTATCTATCTAAACCAGTTCAATATCTATCTGAAAAAACAAACAATTTGTCCTACTCACACTTTTGCTCTGGACATGACCCCCATCAAGAAAACAATATTTTCTTCAATGTTTTTCCGCGCTCTTTGGATCGCCAGTCCGGAATACATGGATGCCGAGTTGGAAAATATCAAGAGTATTGGAAGTGATGTGTGTTACCTAACTACTTTTTTGGAATCTTTTCTTAACAAGGCAAAACGAACTTTCTATCGTGTGAATAATGACCCTCTCACTTTGTCGAAGAATATTTTAGTACCGCCATTATTCCCGGGCTTTTTAGGCATTGCTAATGTACTTAAACCTTTGAACATTAATGTAGTATTTTCATATGACAATACTGTGAAAAATATCATAGTAAAGAATAGTCCTACTGATAATTCAGGCATTATCTATAAAATTGGTTGTAAACAATGTGATTCTTTTTACATTGGACAGACGGGAAAGGATTTGAAAACGCGTGTAAAACAGCATCAGTATTCCGTTAGAACGGGACAGTCGTCCAGAGCTCTTTTTGTCCATTTGTCAGCGTTATCCGATTGTATTGATTGGAATAATGCTTCAGTTTTGTTACACTCAAGCAACATTGTCAATAGAAATATTCTTGAGTCTGCCATTATTCAACTTACAAACAATTTCAACATTAGCAGGGCCTTTTTTTGCTTGATCCTGTTGTTTAGAATGGATTTAGACAAGAAGGGTAAGGTGCTAAAACTCTGGTAGCTTTTCCATATAAATTTGTAAGGGGTTCCAAAAAACCTTAGCCCCCCCCCCCCCATTTGCAGCTTACATGTTTACTTATATCGAAATAGTTTTTAATGATTATAAAAATAGATAAAATTCTTTACTTATTGCAGGTATTAAAATTACTCTAGCTGATAAAGTGATAATATAATGGCTTCTCATTTAATTGGTGATTCGGAGAGGCAACATGTGATAGATCGCATACGAGCAATAACATTTCGGGAAGCTCATGATGCTGGAGCCACCTTTATAACATGTTCATGGGTTGCCAAAAAGTTGTGAAGAAGTGAGGACTTCGTCAAAAGAAATTGGAATAAAACTTTGGATGAATGTGAAATGGATACAACCAAATCTGGGCGCCCAAATTTGCCACTGTCTCAGGAAACAAAGGACATCATTGAAAGCGGTACGCGTAAGCGAAAAACAGCTGTGCTAAACTTTCTAGAGAGATCGAAGTGTTGAGAGGAAAGATCGTTAGTGGTGAGATCATTCGACTGTACCGTCATAGGCAAGGTTTAAAGCCTTGGCATGAACTTCCAAAGCCAAGAAAAACTCAACTTAACATCGATGACAGAATGTGGTTTGCCCATTATCTTGAAGATTGGGATGTGGATGATTTCATGCATTTAGCTGTCTCCGATGAATTTTTTGTTTACGTAACACTTCGGGCTAACTACCAAAATGATCGAGTGTGGGCCACAACACCAGATGAAATCGATGACAATGAACATTATCGCGAATTATTAAAAAGTCCAGACTGTTTTGGTGTGTTTGTTTTGTCCACTGCAAAGAAGCTCATGTGGGTGCTGAAGCCAAATGGTCAGAGTTGGGATGGACAGTATTTTCGTGATATTATTCTATCCCAGCATGTCATTCCTTTTCTAAGAAACCCAAACAATGTTATGGATGTCGATCAGGTCACACTTCTGCACGATAAGGCCCCCTGCTTTAAGGCATTAGCCACTCAACAGTTGTTGCGGAACCATGAGATCGATTCTTTGGAAATGAAGAATGGCCAGGAAATTCTCCTGACCTGAACGTCTGTGAACACATTGGATCAGTTATAAAGGACAAGGTTGAATGTCTCTTGTTTGAAGAACCTGCAGCAAATCGATTTTCGAAGGATACAATGACGCAACACATTGAAACTGTTTTAGCAAATTTGCGTAACGATCAAGATCTATTCACGTCACTTTTGGCAAGCTACCCAAAGCGAATTCCGGCTGTCTTGGAAGCCAATGGCGGGAACACCAAGTTTTAATTGTTTCTCATTAAATGCAGGATTAAATTCTCTTTTGTAAGGTATGTTTAGTTTTATTGTACTTCTAATGGTTTAGGCCATGGGCGGGGGGGCTAAGGTTTATTGGAGCCCCGTATTCTCCTCCAACATTTGTTTTTTGTGCATCAATCATATTATCTTTTTTTTAAAGTTTTTCTTTGTGACCTATATATGTAGTCTTGAACTTGTTAATTTAAGTATTCCTGAGGAATATATATATATATATATATATATATATATATATATATATATATATATATACATTTAGTAATGGCGTCAGAAACCTTACTGGTGTTACTTCGTTGCACACTATTCTATCCTCTTCGTTTTAAAAAAATTTTTAAAGGGGTAAGAATTCTAACGCCATCTCCATTTTTAAGATTCATTGAAGACTGAAGACTCATTTCAGTTACTGAAAGATTTGCTGAAGAAACAGTTTGAGAAGATACAGAAGATACTGTTGACGACATTGTTCGAAGGTTAAGATTGGAGAAGACAGTGTTCAACTACGATATTCATGAGAAAAGGATTACAGCGTTCGAAACCAGTTCCGAATCCACAGTTGGGTCCAGCTACGTCAATACAGTTGGCATCGAAGAGTTGCATACACTATCATCCGTAACAGATAAATTAAGAGTGAGCAGTTAGCATAACATGAATGACGAGAAAGTGGGTGCTACTGTAGTATGCGGTCTACCGTTAAGTTTCTACTGTAGTATGCGGTCTACCGTTAAGTTTCTACTGTAGTATGCGGTCTACCGTTAAGTTTCTACTGTAGTATGCTGTCTACCGTTAAGTTTCTACTGTAGTATGCGGTCTACCGTTAAGTTTCTACTGTAGTATGCGGTCTACCGTTAAGTTCCTACTGTAGTATGCGGTCTACCGTTCAAAATATTTAAAAGGAATTGAAAATGAATTGAAAGGAATTATAATTTAATTTACACAATTAAGGATTTATTAAAGAAGTTAAACATACTACTACCGCATACTTAACGGTAGACCGCATACTACAGTATACGCCCTTGATGATTGGTTAGGTTAAGTCGTGATATTTTCGTTAGTTTTAACGAAAATATCACGACTTAACCTAACCAATCGTCAAGGGCGTACAATTAACCTAATAATAAAATAATAAGATAAGAAGCTATAATTAAAAGGTAGACCGCCGAATCGTAGGTAGACCGCCGAATCGTAGGTAGACCGCATACTACAGTAGCACCAGAAAGTGTTCGAGTCCGTTTGCCTGCATATATTGTACATATATACAATAATAAACACTAACCCAAAGTGAAGACTCTATTGAAGACAAATAATTATATAATTAGTGAAAAAGTGAATAGAAAGACTGTAATAGTAATGAGTATGAATTGTATGAACTGATTCCATTGAGGAGATTTTGTGTCATTACTTTTCGGGAAATCGTCCTTGCTGGTCTTGGAGATGTTTTTTTTTATTATTCTTTCAAATTGTTTATTTATGAATTTAATTCTTCCTTCATTTTAATGAATAATTAATAGAGACTTGGAAATAAATGTTTGCCTGTAAACAAATTTCATATGTATTGCAAATATTATTATGATTATAAAGAAGCAAATGGAAGGAGAGGAGGAATGTTCAATATGATAAAAGATCCTACGTAAGAATGCATGAAAGAGAAAATAAGTTTGACAGACACAATTATTTTTATGATGAGCGTAATGATAGATGGAAAAGACGATATGATAGGAAAAATTCTCGTACATCATACGAGTATGTCCATATATATATATATATATACTGTATACACAATGATAGATATGATATAAAGGTATCATAATAATAATGATGAATATCTTGATATAACAGATGAGAATAATGAATGCAAGTTAACTCGAGAGGAAATTCGGCGAACGCTGGACAGGATACAATTATATAATTCATTTTTTTTAGAGAAACACATAGAAACACTCGTGTCTGAAATTTTTGTGATTTTTAATTAGTTAATATTGAAACTTTTTGTTCCAAACCCGTATATGTTTCATCTGTAGTAACGCAGTCATATTTAGACAGTGATGGAGCTAGGTTTTCGGCGCCCTGGGGCAAGAATTTCCAAGCGCCACTATAATTAATTAATCTACTTCTGCAGATTAATCTATTTAGTTGTCAGTTACAAAGTAATTACACAAAATGCATTTTTAGATTTACAGTATTATGTGTATTACTATGCATGTAATTATGTAAACATTAGGGATGCAACGGGTAGCGCTTTTACCGGGTAATCGGGTACGGGTATCCGAAGTGTAATACCCGATCGGGTACGAGTACCCAATCGGGTATTGAAAACGTTCCAAAATTTGTTGGTTTAGTACCGCGACTTATTAACTGTGTGCAGTTCAAGCACTTCGCTTTACTATTATCTAATTTATCAATGACAAAATAGTCCCAAACCATACTACGATTTGCCATTTTGAATGTTTTGTTAAAAAATATTATACAAAAAATATATCAAGAAAACCTGCAAAACAATAAAACTAAAATTAAATTAGAATTTGGTTTTTACTACCCATACCCAATTTTTTAGCAATTGCCCGATTGGGTCGGGTATCATCGAGTAGTACATTATCCGATCGGGTCGGGTACCCGTTCGGGTACCCGTGACATCCATGGTAAACATACATCTATCACTATACATAACATGTATGAAGTAGGTAGCTGGATAAGCTTGTAAGTTATTCTCCATACGAAGCACCACGAGCTTGGCACATGTTTCAAAATTCAAAGTTCCAAAACGTAACTTTTCATGTTTTTCGTGTTGCAAAGTGAAGTCATAGTATCCAAATCGAGTATCCGCAGTAGCTACCATCACTGGTAAAGTAAGAAAGATGAGGCATGTGGCAATGACACCAGAGAAACTACTTGAGGCTTGACAGTGGAATAGAAGCAGCTCCGTGACTTCAGGTACTGATGACATCTTTTGAAGATGTGTAATCACACAAGTCTTGAAACGATCCAGTGCGAGATATCTTCTGGATATACCCCAGTAAGTCCGCTTGACCAATGACTGAAATCTTGCTCAGACATTTGAAGCACCACCGTTGGCGATAAGTGCATGAAGGTTTTATATATTTTGCAAAGAGCCTCAAGGCGGATTTTTAACTGTAAAACCACAATATCAAGGTTTCGGTTAAACACTTCAATGTGAAACCGTTTCTCCGAGTCTTCTAAAGGTTCGTATTACTGCAGCTCATCAAACATTCTTCGTGTAAGACGAAACTAGGATGGATCTTCCACTTTGCGGCCAGCTCCTCAGCGTCACTCTTCGAAGATTCCCAGTTATCTCTCATCATTGAAAACTCTTCACTGAGTGACGAGAGCATATCGACCACTTTTCCAACGTCTTCTTGGCTACCTTGGAACATTTTCGATACCGCGTCAACGGTTCCAAGAACTTTATTTTGTGTTACGATTAAAACGACCATAAGGAACTCACCAAAATAATCCAAAGTAATTCTTTTACAAAAGGTAAGTAAATGTAAATATTTACAAAAAATAATTATAACAAAACAATTATAACCGACTTCAGGCACGGCACACCATATACTCGTACGTGGCAATCCACATTCACTTACAACAGTGTCCCTTCTGAGTTTACGCCTGGAGCAAACTACTCCACTCTCTCCCCGTAGCTACGTCAGTGTATTTAGAGAATCCAGTACGCTATGTTAATACTGATACAGAGGTTTGCGATTCCGTAATGTGTGTGTTGCTGTGTGCACTAGGAATGAGAAGAATGAACATAATAAATTTGCTAAGAATGAAGAAGTAGAGATTAAAAATGAGATATTATATGAAATAAATAATTTAAATAAAAACATTGAGACAGATATAAACGATATCACGAGAACGATTAACAGGATGGATGATTTAGTTTGTAATAATGAGAAGCACGCAATGTTGGATGTGCTTAAAATAAGTGACATTTATAATGATAAGTTTTCGGTGGAAAACATGGAATGAAATATTGTATATAATGCTGAGGAACACGAAGTGTAGAATGTGATTAAAACTGTTCTTGAGAATATTTTTGAAGTGACAAATGACTTAGAGAATGAGTCCACAGATGAAATTAAGGTAAATAAAGAGATTATTTCAGTGTGTAATTTTGTTTTCTGTGAAGAATACGAAGTATCAGTTGAGTTCGACACAATTTTTTATTATGAATTACGTGGATTGCAAATGACAATGTACGCCTATTAATGTTTCCTAAGTAGTAACTAAAACATTGGAATCGTACTTTGCATTGTGTTAATCCTGAAGTATACCAGGATAGTGTTCAAATAGTTCAAATAGTGCTAAAGGGGAGTAATTTCATACTGAACAGAGACTTAAGGCTAGTGAACTACAAGTGAAAAGTTAGTGTAAGATTTATACCGTTTTCATAATTTTCATTTTTCTAATTTCTTTATTTTTCATAAAATACAGAAGAGGAAATGAATTTGAATTCAGAATTCAGTTTCATAATATAATTGTCTAGTTAATATATTAATACAAACCTAAAGCTCTTACGAAGTTTGGGTATAAACACTAAAATGAAAATATTTCTTAACCGATCATAAATTCTGGATAAGACTGAACAACTGACTTACTGTAAATGATTGCGGAAATCCCAGGTACGAGTAGATGAGATTGAGGAAAACAATATTTAATAAACAATGAAAATGTATGTATGAGAAAGTATGCGAGAATAATATAATTTCAACGCGGAAACAGTAAAGAGATTCTCTATCATTAATCCATTAATCATATATTTAATTTGACTGGTATTATTTAACCATTAACCGGTGAGGTGCTTTTATTAGGTCAAAGTATTATGGCCGCAAAAGGTTAGCGTGCAATTGCAATGCAATGTTTTCATCAATTGAGTGGCAGTGCCAACCCCCCTTCCACTTTGTTGCAAGGTGCCACTCCCACCCACAGGGTGCCAATAAAAGGGGGAATCCCCCTTGCTGCCACAAGCTGGAGAAATCCACCTAACCTAAGAGAGAGAGGAGAGAAAGCAGGAGGAAAGAAGAGACTGTGGGGGAGAGGTTGGGATGTCCTCACCACCCAAAGGGGTATACCTAACTTAAGAGGGAGAGGAGAGAGGAGAGAGAGAGAACATCCTTTCGTCTGGAGGTCCAGACGCATAATGAAAGTTCTTGACAGCATCAGCTGGCTTAGAAATGTCTTTCAGCCAGTTGGCATAGAAGCCAGTGCCCGCCAGGCATATCATCCAGTTGGCACAGTGTATATATATATATATATATATATATATATGCAGAGGAACAGACAACTACAGACAGAAAACAGACAAAGAACAGCCATAGGAATTCTTTTCACCGCCATTTCTCAAGCATTCTTAGAAGACACAGGTGACTTCAAGGAATAAAAGAAAAACAATGACGCTAGCCTCGAACCGTGGAATTCGAATGTTCCTAAGGTTATATAAGGCGCAGTTTACTGACATTCATTCTCACTCCTTTTGTGCGTCTACGCGTAAGTCCGCGCTACACGCAATCTCCCTGCATCAGCTTCAGCCGGCACCAGACCAAGGCCCACTTCAACATATTCCATTCAAGAAACCAAGCATCACTTGAAGTAAACTATAAATCCTTCCCGCAACAAACCACGAAACCGCAGTAGGGGTTTCCATTGGTCTCTTCATAACACCTCAACCGGTTGCCAATCATCCTCGAGAGCACCGGCAAAATTCAACACGCTACGAGAAAAACATCCTCAAGGAGGATAGAGTACGTGAATCTTCTACGAAGCTCAAGTCCAAATCATTTCAGATTGGTTCAGCTTTCACCGCTCTACGAAAAGCGGCCGTCAACAAGAATCCAATAGGCCCGTTAAATACCTCATTGTGAAGACCTCGACTTGTAGAACAACGGGCGGTCAATTTCACCTTCAAGCTCCCACTCTACAAGAACGATCTCGACGTGCATAACAACGGACGGCCACGACACCTCGAGCCTACAGGAATAGGTCCACCTTCAAAACTCCTTCACCAGAGGGATTTTACGTCCTGGTAAGATAAGTGCATCTTTTCTAAGTAACTCTCGTGAAGCCTACATCAGCCTACCGCCGAACGGTAGGCTATACTTCTAAAGTGTTTAATTAAGCGTTCTAACTGACTCTCGTTAAAAACGCAGTAGGCCTATTTCTTAAGCCAAGTGTCATTACAAAACCATAATTGTGTATCACCCAGTTACGGCGATATTTCGTATAATTATCAATTGTGCGTCAAATTAACATCTCTCTTACAAACCCCAGTAGGCTTATTTCATACTCATAGTGTTGTATCAAATACCGTGATTCGCGTTTTCCTTTCATGCATAACTTTTAACCTATATAATCAGTGTTTTGCGTATTCTATTTCGTGTACCAAAACGTACGTGCTTAATTTCTATTGTTTATTAGGCAGCATCATTTATTCCATGTTCATTCATGCATAACCTTTAGCCTACATAATCAGTGTGTTACGTATTCTATTCAGTGTACCAAAACGTACGTGCATAATTTCTCTTATCACTAGGTTTCATATTTCATGCTGTGTTCCCTTTTTGCATGCATTAGCCTACCATAAATGACTGCATTACTTGCCAATTAGGTCCTTAACCATTTTATTTATTGGCTCAGCTCCATGTCATCTTAGCATAATATAAAGGCCGTTAAATAATTGTTATTCACTATAATTACTGTCAATCATTTGTTATTCACTGTGAACAAATAACTGATTTATTTTCTTAATTAAATACAAAACAATAAGGTGCTTTTTATAACCTTAACAATATTTGCTTGGGTGTAATCCAAGCTGGTGACTTCAAAGCAATTCGTATCACTCAGAACTATTATAGTAGGCCTACTCCATTAGCCACCTTCAACCGGTGATACTGTAGGACATCATAAATTGTTAACCCAGCCTGTCATTATAACAATCAATCATTACATCAATTAATCACTAGCATTAAATTAATTCGCATCACCTCATTCGGCTAAGATTAGGCCCACTATAAACAGGTTAACCCTGGAATGACTCGAACGTTATTTTACATTATTTTTTCACAGTGAACTTGGTGTTTTGTGGTTAGGGACAGAATTTAAAAATATTCTATTGCAGCTTTAGCAAATAGCAGTGATATCAAATAGTTTGTATTTAAACACGGTACAACATACAAAGCACGTCAATAGGCCTACCTGCATCTGTGACTGGTGTTATTTTCCCGTGCACATTATAGACTCCAAACATATTTACGGTTAATTTTTCTTTTGGTACATGATAACACGTTTCCGCGAAAAATATGCCACAGGAAAACAACAACGCCATTGCACCCCCCACTACCGGCGGCGGCTCCAACAGAATCCCCGTTTTTTGGCCCCCGGATCCCCGCACGTGTTTTTTGCAAGTGGAATGCCACTGCGACTATCAAAATGTAACCAAAAGCGAGGACAAGTTTAACTTTGTAGCATCGCAACTTACACCTGAGGTCGCTTACGAGGTGCGAGACATCCTCGCCAATAGGCCCCGAGATGACCCCTATGAGGCTTTAAAAACGGCCGTTTTGACACGTACCACCATGTCGGAACAGAACCGCCTACAGAGGTTACTCGCGACCGAAGTGCTCGGCGACAGATCCCCGTCGCAGTTCCTGCGACACATGCAGCAGCTCGTGGGGGATTCGGCCAATGTCATCGAGCACTCCTTTATCCGCCAGCTCTTCATCCAAAGACTGCCACCGCATATCCAACGAGTGCTTGTGGTGACGAAGTCAGACACCCCTTTGAAGGACCTGGCAGACATGGTGGACAAAGTCCTGGAGATCGAAGCATTACAGGTGGCCGGAGCTGCCGTATCACCACCTCCTCCAACCGTTCCCGACAACACCCACCTGGAGGGTGACCACCATGGTGGAAGACCTCTTCCGCGACGTACGTGACTTGCAGGCGCGAGACAGAAGCAGATCACGTGACCCACACCAACAGCCCCGCATCCCATGACCTCGCCCCCGTTCCCGTTCCGCACCCCCGCCTCCACCGACGAAGCGGGCGTATGTTGGTATCACAGGAAATTCGGCGATCAAGCCCGAAAATGCACCGCCCCCTGTCTGCGCGCGGGAAACGTATCAACCGAGCATTGAAGGCGTCTAATGCTCCAGGCTTCCACGGCGTCCGCCTATTTTTCGTTACAGACGCCCATTCTAAGCTACAGTTCTTGGTCGATACCGGCGCCCAAGTCAGTATCCTTCCCCCCCTCCCCGCAAGATCGTTTACATCCCAGGTGGGAAACTGAATTACACGCGGTGAACTCGTCGCCGATACACACCTATGGAGAAAAATCCCTCACTCTCAACCTCGAACTCAGGAGAATTTTCCGTTGGGTTTTTCTTATCGCCGACGTGCAGCAGCCAATCTTAGGAGCAGATTTTCTGCAACATTATGACCTCGCAGTGGATCTCAGACGCTGGAGATTCATCGACCACACGACCAGCATCAGCGTACAAGGCACCTTCTCCCGTACGTCAGCGCCTCCGCCAGTATATTCGGTGACTTGTCCTGAGTCACAGTACGGTAACCTACTGGATGAGTTTCCATCGGTGACCCGCCCTTGCAACCACAAAGTGCCAGAAAGCACGACGTCCTCCACTATATCCAGACTTCAGGGCCCCCGAAGAACGCTCGTCCTCGTCGCTTGGCCCCGGACCGCCTGCGCATCGCAAAGGCCGAGTTCGAACACATGATCGAACTGGGAATCGTCAGGCCCTCCAAAAGACCTTGGGCGGCACCGTTACACATGGTCCCCAAGAAGACCGAGGGCGACTGGCGTCCTGTAGGCGATTATAGGGCGCTCAACACTTGTACAGTGCCCGATCGCTACACTCCCCCCCTTTCTGCAAGATTTCTCTGCCAATTTCTACAGAGTAAAGTTTTCTCCAAACTGGACCTCGTAAGGGCCTACCACCAAATCCCGGTAGCCCCGGAGCACGTTCCCTTCGGACTTTTTGAATACATCCGCATGCCTTTCGGCCTCCGGAATGTGGCACAGACCTTTCAGAGGTTCATCGACGACGTCCTCCGTGGTCTCCGCTTCTGTTTTGCATATATAGATGAACTCGTCGCCAGCGTCGATGAGGTAGAACATGCACAACACTTTCGGCAAGTTTTCGCTCGACTCGAGGAATATGGGATCGTCATTAACCAGGGCAAGTGCCAGTTTGGCGTCTCGAACAATTGCAGTTTCTTGGTCATCACATCACTGGCAATGGCATCTCCCTCAACTCCCACAAGGTCGACGTCATCAAAGAGTTTCCCCCCCTACCACTCAAAGAAAACTACGGGAATTCTTAGGTATGGTAAACTTTTACCGCAGACTCATTCTCCATTGCGCCCATTTCCTCCGCCCCCTGCACGCCCTCCTGCACCCCTGCAGGAGGGGCTCCTCTACGTCAATCCCATGGCCCGAAGAGGCCCAGCGAGCGTTCGAGTCGGCCAAATCAGCCCTCATAGACGCGACACAGCTATCTCACCCTCATCCTGACGCAGAAATCAGCCTCATCGTGGATGCTTCTGAATCTCCGGCAGGCGCTGTTTTGCAACAAGCGTCCGGAGATGGTTGGCACCTTTAGCTTTCTTCTTAGGTGCATTCAGACCAATAGAAACCAGGTATAGCACTTTCGGTCGAGAATTGCTTGCGGTTTACCTGGCGACCAAACATTTCCGGCACTATCTCGAAGGAAGGGAATTCATCATCTTTACGGATCATCGCCCACTCACCTTCGCAATTAACTCCCATTCCGACCGGTATTCCCCAAGGGAAATGAGACACTTGGACTACATCTCACAATTCACCAGCGACCTACAGCAAGTAAAAGGCCAGGAAAATACCGCAGTGGACGCTTTGTCACGAGTAACGATTAACGCGTCCCTTGTTCCGGCCAGCGGTTACGTCATCAACTACGAAGCCATAGCAGAAGCCCAACGCCGAGATGATGAACTGCAGCAGCTCCGTAGTGCATCCACGTCATTACAACTGCAAGAGATTCCACTGCCTTCTACAATGACCCTCACGGTCGACGCTTTTACAGGATAGCCTCGTCCCTACGTCCCCGAAGAATTCCGACGCGGAGTTTTTAATAGGCTTCATTCCCTTTCCCACCCAGGAATTCGCGCGTCTCAGGCCCTCATCAGTCATCACCTTGCGTTTTGTCTGGCCCAGCATCAACCGTGACGTCAGACGTTGGGCCCATGTGCTTGCATAAAATGCCAGAAAGCCAAAATTCACCGTCACACGACGGCACCTTCAGCTGTTTTTCGCCCCCCCCCCCGGCGCACTTTTCGATCACGTACATCTGGACCTCGTCGGCCCATTTCCCCACTCAGGAGGGTACACGTACCTTCTCACCTGTATCGATCGTTTTACGCGTTGGCCTGAGGCGATCTCTATCAAGGATATCACGCTGAATCTGCCGCCCGCACCTTCGTCAGTGGTTGAGTCTCCCGTTTTTGAGTCCCAACAACAATCACTACCGACCGCGGTCGGCAATTCGAATCCACCCTATGGAAGAGCCTGACACGGATTTTAGGCTGTTCCCGGATCACTACGGCATATAGGCATCCCTAAGGATGACCACCGTAAGCCCACGTTGGACCGATCCCCTCCCCCTCGTTCTCCTTAGAATTCGGGCAGCGTTCAAGGCCGAACTACAGTGCACATCGGCCGAGTTGGTGCACGGTACACCCTTGCGGCTACCCGGCGAATTTTTCACTGCGTCAGGAGCACACCTTTCCGTGGATGGAAACACGTATGCCGACATTTTAAGGACGACCATGTGCAACTTTCGTCCGGTTTCCCATCGTCATCCCAATACTCGTCGCATTTTTGTCCCTGCCCAATTGTCCTCCTGCACCCACGTCTTCGTCAAAAACGACACCATCCGTCCTCCCCTACAACATCCATACGACGGGCCCTTCCCAGTGTTGCAGAGAGGTGACAAGACTTTCACCCTCGATCGCGCTAGACGCAAGGACGTAGTGTCGATCGATCACCTGAAGCCGGCGTACCTCGAGGACGACCCAATTTCACCGACAGTTATCCCACAACCTACTACAGCAGCCCCAACTCTACCCATTTACACTACTTGTAGAGGAACAGACAACTACAGACAGAAAACAGACAAAGAACAGCCATAGGAATTCTTAGAAGACACACATGCTTTCAAGGAATAAAAAAAACACAATGACGCTAGCCTCGAACCGCGGAATTCGAATGTTCCTAAGGTTATATAAGGCGCAGTTTACTGACATTCATTCTCACTCCTTTCGTGCGTCCACGCGTAAGTCCGCGCTACACGCAATCTCCCTGCATCAGCTTTAGCCGGCACCAGACCAAGGCCCACTTCAACATATTCCATTCAAGAAACCAAGCATCACTTGAAGTAAACTATAAATCCTTCCCGCAACAAACCACGCAACCGCAGTAGACGTTTCCATTGGTCTCTTCATAACACCTCAACCGGTTGCCAATCATTCTCGAGAGCACCGGCAAAGTTTAACACGCTACAAGAAAAAAATCCTCAAGGAGGATACAGTACGTGAATCTTCTACGAAGCTACAAGCCCAAATCATTTCAGATTGGTTCAGCTTTCACCGCTCTACGAAAAGCGGCCGTCAACGAGAATCCAATAGGCCCGTTAAACACTTGATTGTGAAGACCTCGACTTGTAGAACAACGGGCGGTCAATTTCACCTTCAAGCTCCCACTCTACAAGAACGATCTCGACATGCATAATAACGGATGGCCACGACACCTTGAGCCTACAGGAATAGATCCACCTTCAACACTCCTTCACCAGAGGGATTCGACGTCCTGGTAAGATAAGTGCATCTTTTCTAAGTAACTCTCGTGAAGCCTACATCAGCCTACCGCCGAACGGTAGGCTAAGATAAGTGCATCTTAATTATAAATTGTACGTCAAATTAACATCTCTCATACAAACCCCAGTAGGCTTATTTCATATTCATAGTGTTATAACAAATACCGTCATTCGCGTTTTCCTTTCATGCATAACCTTTAACCTACATAATCAGTATGTTACTGATTCTATTCAGTGTGCCAAAACGTACGTGCTTAATTTCTATTATTTATTAGGCAGCATCATTTATTCCATGTTCATTCATGCATAACCTTTAGCCTACAATCAGTGTGTTACGTATTCTATTCAGTGTACCAAAACGTACGTGCATAATTTCTCTTATCACTAGGTTTCATATTTCATGCTGTGTTCCCTTTTTGAATGCATTAGCCTACCATAAATGACTGCATTACTTGCCAATGAGGCCTTTAACCATTTTGTTTATTGGCTCAGCTCCATGTCATCTTAGCATAATATAAAGGCCGTTAAATAATTGTTATTCACTATAATTACTGTCAATCATTTGTTATTCACTGTGAACAAATAACAGATTTATTTTCTTAATTAAATATAAAACAATAAGGTGCTTTTTATAACCTTAACTATTTGCTTGGGTGTAATCCAAGCTGGTGACTTCAAAGCAATTCGTATCACTCAGAACTATTATAGTAGGCCTACTCCATTAGCCACCTTCAACCGGTGATACTGCTGGACATCATAAATTGTTAACCCAGCCTGTCATTATAACAATCAATCATTGTATCAATTAATCACTAGCATTAAATTAATCCGCATCACCTCATTCGGATAAGATTAGGCCCACTATATATATATATATATATATATATATAAACTTTTGAGCAGCCGTTTGCTGTAAAGGCGTACACACACTACCCGACTCTAATTACGTCCATAGATTCCCTATTATCACACACACCACACACACACGCACACACATCCCCGACTATATATATATATATATATATGTACGTTCATAGATCTTTGATGAAGTAAATCGATGTTAAACTCGAAAAACAATTTTCGCCGTCACCAACGATCTTATTCAATCTCAGAATATATTATTATATAGAAGGGTATTAGTTGACATTATGATGAGCTTAGTGTTGAATATTTTCTCCAGTCGTCACCCTGTAAATTCTCATACGACTATATATGTAAAAATGAACAGTAAATAATTCCTACGTTCATATATTTTTATATTCATTCGTGTAATTCTTAGATCCACTTGTATGATTCTTATATTCACTTATATAATTCTTATATATATTTTTATAATTCGTATATTTATAAATCCTGTATGTTCTTATATATTCATATTTATATAATACTTATGTTCATATGTATGTACGTTTATATTCATATTCATATTCATTTTTTTGCTGAATGATTGGTGACTTGTTTCTTTTTAAATTACCTAATCATTTTTTTGATTTAGCTTAATAATGAATCCTGATTAAATTTTGTAATGTTCATTTATTTGTATACATTCTGTCTTCGTTATAAAAGATGAGGTCATGTCTTGCCTAAACGTTTAATTTAAATCTTAAACCTTTAATTTTTGCTCATGTGCATATTTTAGTGTAAAGATGCATAGTTCAATTTCCATTTTTAGTTCCCTCGGCAGATCATGATAACTTCAGATCTGAAATTAGGTGGTTTAAGATAAAAATATGGCTTCATCCTCAAATATCTTGTTTATCTTTTTAAACGTTGCCACAGCTAACAAATTTACTGTATCTTCAAATATTGTGCAAAAATAATGCACCCTATAGAGAAATAAAACTAACCAAGTCAACATTAAATAATAATGATGTCCACAAAATCTGGCTATATAAGCCCAAGTAAATTTTCAAATTATTATTCAGAATTATACTTAGAGGCTGAGCACTACCTGTACATTTTATCAGTAAATTACAGTAAGAAAAATCTGTCTTTATCCTCTCCTTCGAGCCTTGCTGTCTTCAGAGAACTTAGTCATTAAATCTCCCGATACGTTACAAGAAGAATCTGGGAACCTCCAGAAAGCTCTACAGAATCATCAGATCCACCATAAGAAGAACTCGGAGAGTAGTATAGAAGAAACTACTGCGAGTAACAAATCCGCTGCTGCCACCTCACCAAAACCCCCGTCTACTTCGAACCAACCAAGGCCATAGACTGAGGGGTTAACATATATGTACACATATATATATATATATATTACCTTAAGGCACATATCTATAATTACTCGCATTTCAATTGGAACCTGTAAATTCTCCATTAAATTTCATATTTTTCGGGATAAACTACAAATTTCATTCCGTCACAGTTATTTTAAATAATAATAACGTCTCTCTCTCTCTCTCTTTCTCTCTCTCCCTCAAATTTTGACTCGGCCGTCGCTAACACCTTTCCGGTGAGTTAATCCGGAACACCTACATGTACATTTTAAATGTTTAACTATTAATCCGTTGTTCTCTCTCCACCATTTCTGAAAATCTGATAACTTATACAATAAAGATTTTAAAAACTTTGAATTCACGTTTGAATTTTTTAAAAATAATTTTCATTTTTAGGCAGCTAACACCTTTCGGGAGAGGCTATTCCAAAAACACCTGATACCTGGGCGGCTGCGAGTACCCAAATATGGGCGCCTACGTTAATATTTTATATATAATTTAAATGTTAAACCAGATTTTTTTCATATAAAAACTTTTCTCCAATTATCACCCTGTAAGTTCAAATATTAAACGATCTTACGACTATATATATATATATATATATAAATAATCTTTAAAGCTCACAGCTATATTTTATTCGCTATTCACATTTGTTTTTCAAATATATTTCTAAAACTTTTTAGGCTTAGACAAATGAGGTCCCAGATGAACGTCTCTCTACCTGGAATTAATGAAACAAAACCCACCTGCATGGAAGATGACAGGTAAAATTTCTACTCGGTCGACACTATTACCTTTCGGAGAGAGAAACTAATCCGGCCCTTTGCTAAATTAATTTCTCTGAGCAAACACCTGACATCTGTTATTTTTTCCTTAAATACACTTCGATATACGTTCTGAAAAGCATGGAATGGAAAACTGTATTTTATTCTTATCATGCGTGAACTTATTAAAGATTTTCCTTTTAAAACAATAAAAGTAAACAAAAATTTTAAACTAGATTTTAAAAGAGTTTATTCCTTCAAAACCTCACGAATAAAAATAATCAAAAGACTTTCAAATTACTTTTAAACACTTAAAAAAGAGGTCGAGAGGTTTACCTTTAATACAAATCAGTTTAGGTTAAACTGTAAATTTACTCAATGAAGATATTAAAAACAGTGAATTTACCCTTAAATTTTTTTTAAAATACATGCTGCTAAATTTATCCGCATATGATACCTTTGAAAACAATTGAAAAAAATCTGAGGAATGAGTAAGTTAAATTTGGTAAAGCCACGTCCTCAGAATTCGCGGCTCGTCCAATTACAACCCAACGGGGGGAGTATGAGAACGAATCAATGGTCTTTGGTTGGTTGAAAACCTCGCACACACGTTACAGCCACACCCAAATTCACTGACAGCCAACAGGAAGCTTGCGAATCGAATATTGGTCTTCTTAGGGGTGGTTACAATCAGGATCACGTATCGTATATAAAAGGGGGCATTTTCAGCTGGAACTAACAGCAGTTATTTTTATCAAGGAGTAACCACACATTCTCTCGTCATGGACGCCTCCAATCAGCCAGAACTCTTCTGTTCCCCACAGGTGTTTGAAGTCGGTAACTCCTCTGCAGGGGCGACACTCGAACTTTTCGCAGCCACGACGGAGGAAATCTTCTTTCGACACGAGCCGTGGAAGAATTTTGTGACGTTGAGCAGAGTGAACGAAGCGCATTTGAAATGTAGGTAGAAAAATTTATGTAATTGCAAACTAGCTTCTGTAGCATGTAGTAAAACTTTTTCAAATGTCCCAGGTTCGATAGGATAAGAGTTTTTCCGACTCTGTAAATCATGGTGCTTTATTAAGTATCTAGGAAACAAATTTTCAAATTATTTTGTTTATCAAATAATTACATATTAATTTCAAAATTTATAGAAAGTTCTACAGGTAGACTTTTAGAATTAGTAAATGCATCGCTCTTCCATATTTGGCTCGTACCAAGAATGAATTACTGCAAACCTTAAAGGGAAGGATTTCCAGTGGTCCTTGGTTCGAGACCCTTTGATGGTAGGCGATGCGTAGGATCCCCAGCTAGTCGCCCTTCCACACAATTGGCATAAATTAGACAGTTTTTAGTGTATGAGTTATGATTTATTACATAATCATTACTATTTTGAGAAATGTGATTTAAACTGACTGTCGTTCTCGATATATAGCCTATATATACACATCTCATCATTCAGTGCTTAATTAAGAATCCTCGCAAGTGATAATTAATTTATAAAAAACCATAATAAACGCATTTTGAAATGTAAAACTATTCCATCGGGTTCGAGCCGGCGTCGGGTGACGATGCGTAATATCCCCAACTAGGATAAAAGTATTTCCGGCTCTATAAATTATTTTGCTCTTTTAAGTATTTCGAGAACGAATTTTCAAATTATTTTGTTTATCAAATAATTGCGTACTAATTTAAAAATTTAGAGAAAGTTCTACGGGTAGACTTTTAGAATTAGGGAATGCATCGTTTTTCCATATTTGGATCGTACCAAGAATGAATTACTGCAAACTTTAATGGGAGAGATTTCCATTAGCCCTGGGTTCGAGACCCAATGATAATAGGCGATGTGTAGCATCACCAGCTAGTTGCCGTTCCACACAATTGGCATAAATTAGGCAGTTTTTAGTGTATGCTTTATGATTTATTACATAATCTTTACTATTTTGTGAAATATGATTTAAACTGACTGCCGTTCTCGGTGTATATATATATATACACACACACACACACACACACATATTTATATATATATACAGGGTGAGTCAAAAGTCTCCATACATAAGCAAAATGGTCATGATAAATAAATGATTATTTATTTTTTATTTTTTTGCAGGTGATGTGCTGAGATGCCTTTGTCCCAAGAAGAGCGTATAGAGATCATTCTTCTGGCAGGATCAGGAAGCTGTCGCAAGGTTGCCGAGGATTTTAACAGGAGACAAGCCCCCGGCACGCACATCACACACGACACCGTTGCCAAACTCATTGAGAAGTTCAAGAAGACTGGAAGTGTTGCAGACCAACCGAGAAGTGGCCGTCCACGAACAGCCACCGATAGAGCATATTTTGTGACTTGCAGGTGATTGCATAATAAAGTAACCATTTTGCCTATATATGGAGACTTTTGACTCACCCTATATATATATATATATAATATATATATATATATAGAAAATTTAGGGTGGTTCGTATTTTCGAAATTGCAAATTTCACCGTCTCATCCCCTCAATATATTCCATTTGACAAAAAACAAAATCTGCAAAATCTCAGGTAATTATAAATATTCTTATTGGTTCCGCACAAGGACTCAAATTTATTTAATTGAAACATAAATACAGCAGTTAAAGAACATAAACTAAAATAGACATTGACTACTGATTGATTAGAAACTGAATTGAACTAAACATTTTAGGACTGAAAGCATAGTAGAGTTGGCCTCCTCTCTTCTCTCTCTGTTAGGTTAGGTGTATTCCCCCATCTTGTGGTAGTTGGGGGATACCCCCCTTTTTTTGGCACCATGGGGGGTGGGGGTGGCACCTTTCAACAAAGGGGGAGAAACGGGGTTGGCACATGCACTCAATTGATCAACATTGCATTGCAATTGCACTCTAACCTTTTCTGGCCATACTACTGGTCACTAACTGTGAGGTGTGTCTGTGGGACCACACATATTTAATACCCTTAATCATGGCCGGATTAAGGCTGTGAGGGGCCTAAGGTTAATAAGAGCGAAGGATCTATATATGTACTATATATTGTGTGACTTTACTGAGTATCTTCTGGCTAACACCAGACGATTTTAATCAGTCTCGGAAAGACCTCTGTGCAGTAAAGGGTTAAGAGACGTTTCGTTAATCCTTTACTGCACAGAGGTCTCCGAGACTGAATAAGATCGTCTGGCGTTAGCCAGAGCAAAATCAGTAAAGTCACACTGCCCGGTAAAGGGTTAAACTGTGATATCAAACAAAACAACTCCCTTTCTTCGACATGAAAAACTAGGCCCAAATTCCCAACGTCTGAAAAACAATTTCGGAAACAGATTAACCCTTTGAAGCTAATTATACAAGTGTAGTAATGTCTAATTAAGGATTAAATGTTTGTTTATAAGAATTTAATAATGTTCAATTAAGTTTTATTAAATAAGAAATTAAGAATGGTCTTGTGATATTAAAAATATAAAAATACAAGTTGGCAACACTAAAAAGCTGCCCAAGCGGAGGCTGAGAGAGAGAAAATGCCCAAGAGGTCGAGTGACCGGATGGCCTTGGGCTTAATAAGGTGTTTTTTTGTATTACAATGTTTTTATGAATTTAGAATATTATTTCGTGCCTCACTCCGGCTAAAATGTTACCGTTAATTCCCCCTCGCATTACCTCGTTTATCTTAAAGTGTTTCGGTATAAATAAAAGTCAATAAAGTGTTAATGAATTATATAATTAATCCCTCGGTCTTTTGCATTATTCGAAAGTGTAAAATGGCGCCCACGGCAACATCTATCTGTATTTATAAAGTACAGCGAAGCGAGTGTAAAGAGGATGATAAAAGAAAAAGAGAAGTTGAATAGAAAGTAAAGTAAATAATTAATTATAAATGAAGGAATGGGAATCACTACATTATTTGGTGGCTACGCGGTGTTCCTTTGTATTAATATAAGGGCTTTCCCACGTCGCCTTATATTTCGGTCAAAATTTTTGCTACCCGTATTGTATAGTCTTTATAGCATTAATAAATATTCTGTTTCGATTATTTAAATAGTAAGATGCATTATGTTAACCCATTTGCAAGCAAATTTCGATTTCCATTCCTTAACAATTCATTGTAACTGTATTTCAAAATGGCGCCTCACTTTCGAAATCCTCATAGCGTCCCTCAAAATTTCGCGGTCAAATTTTCAGTCGTTTTTTTTCTCTTCTCGTTGGAGTCTAGACTTCCAAACCGTTTCGACTCAAATTTTTATTTTCATTGAGTCGGACTCTGTCGCGACTCAGTTTGAGTCATAAATTTAAATCGAGTCGTTTTTTCTTTTTTCTTCGCGTTGATTCTTTCCTCAATCCGTTTTCTTTAGATTTCATTTCGTTCGGTCGGAGAGAGAGATTAAAAAAAAATTGGGATTTGCTGCCAGATGACATTTCTTTTTCTTTCCTTCACCTTTCATTACTCTTAAATATATACAGCCTGCCTATTTTGTGTTTAAAAATTTTTTTGTGTTTGTTTTCGGCATTAGAAAGAATTGTGTTAGTAATAATGATAATTAGTAAAAAAATTCACACTTATATGACAGTAAATTATTTTAGTCGTTATGAAAATTAAATATGCAATTAAATATGGTTTCAAAGGTTTGTGCGTCACTTGTAACACATTTCTAGGTAATGAAACTACATATGTATTATATATATATATATATATATATATATATATATATATATATATATATATGTAGTAGAGCATTGCAAGAGAGTCAATAAGTGAGTAACAAAATTTTCCAGGATCTACATAGTAGAGTTTTTAAGGTTATTCTTCGATAGATGTATATCGTTTTGGGTTTACAGGCGACCATCATATATGTATACTTTTAAGGTAAATTTAAGTTCCTTTTTTGCTTTTCGCTTTCTAATTTAAGGTAGATCATTATATTTTTAGGTTTAAAGTCGAAAATTAATCGTTAAAGATACTAATTTATACTGGGTTGATTCAGACTGTTTAAGTTTATAATGCTTGCCGTATATAAATTGTGTAAGACTTCAAAGTAAGCTAAATTTGTTATAAAAAGATAAAAATTTGTTTAACTGAAATCGCTTCTTATGTTTTTAACCCTTAAGCCCTACTAGCGGTACTGCTGTATCCAATTATCCTGGGTATTGCTAATGGAACTTTTATAATAGGTAGGGATTAAGAGTTAATGATATATTTTCAAGAATAGCATATTGCCATCCACTATTATTTTTCCATAATTTCATTATTTTCATAATTTCATAATTTTACTTAATCATTAACGCCTCTTTATAAAGCCTCTCTGCAAGTTGTTTATAACTTAGTCACAGTAGTGATTTCAAATTAAAATTTTGGTTTCTAAGCATTCATAATTTAAACTCAAAATTAATGCAATAATAGTTTCACTGAGGGTATGAATGGGAATTTCGGACTGTAATTAATAATAATAATAATAATAATAATCATAATAATAATATCAAAACATAATATAATAATAGGTGACAGATTTTTATTTTTTTGGACCACCGGTACCGATTAATTTTAGTTTGGCAGGTTTAAGTATTATCCCACACATTTCATGGATGTAGAGATGCCGCTGCTGTTGCCTTTCCCTTTGGTGTTCCATCAAGAATGTTATGCACTTATGGAATGGACAAAAAAGGGTGGAATTCGCTGTAAAGTTAACCAGACAACCAAAGACTGACATCAAGAGACCCAAATGAAACCTGAACATCGATCCGTTGGAACCTGCTAATGGAGAAATATAAAAACTTTGAACTTTAAATTAATAGCTTACATAAAATAAAGGAGCAATCCAAGAATAAGAACCCCAAAGTCCCCAATCCAAGAAAAAGCACCCCAGTTAGACCCCAATCCGAGAACAGCACCCCAGTTCGACCTCAATCCAAATTAAAGGATTGTAACATCAACATTCCTCGAAAACTTTGTCCAGGTCATTGTTCGATCGCACTTAGCACACAGCATCACATTTTTAATAAGATTTTTCTCTCACACCAATTTATTACTGGCAATGGATCTTCAACCAATAATGGTAACACTTCAGTTTGAAGTGCTACCATTATTATGGCGTGCTTATTCTGGATTGCTGATATATATATATATATATATATATATATATCAAAACCTACGGTAAAATCATTGAATGCCCGGTTAGATTAATTGAATGCCAGGTTAGGTCAACTGTACGCCCTTGACGATTGGTTAGGTTAAGTCGTGATATTTTCGTTAAAACGTTGTATATTTTTGCTACCCGCACGAAGAGTAGAAAAAATAACTGAATGCCGGGTTAGGTTAATTGAATGCCCGGTTAGGTCAACTGAATACCCGTTAGGTTCATTGAATGCCCGGTTAGATCAACTGTACGCCCTCAACGATTGGAAGCAATCGAAGGGTTAACCAAAGAAAGCCTATATATGTACAGTTCCGGGGAAAAGTTCATCTAAAAAAATTCTGAAAACTATAAAAAATTAGTACAAGTGTGCGCAAAATTTATAATTAACAATCATATCAAATTGTATTAATTAACTCAGCCTCTTCCAATTCTGGTAATTATTCTTTTAAATTATTTTATATCAATGTAAAACCCGCTAATTCATATATATATATATATATATATATATATACACGTCTATTAAAGATTATCCTTTAAAAATAAAATTTGAAACACCTGCTTTACAGGGAGTTTTAGCGGCTCCAGGAACCGAAAGATAAAATTGGATTTAAAATCTCGATAATAAACAACGCCTCGATCGAATCTTATTTCCATTCTCTCGACATCATAAACTTTGGTGTCTAATGAAGCGCTACATCAAACATCTTTGTTATTTTTCAAAATTTATTTATTGTACGGAAAGCAAAAGTGATCATATATATGTACAAATCTCTCTCTCTCCCTCTCTCTCTCTCTCTCTCTCTCTCTCTCTCTCTCTATATATATATATATATATATATATATATATATATATATATATGATACACACAGACCGTGCATGGAACAAGGAACTCTTCTAGGAAAATTAAAGCCACTATAGTTCGAATAAGTAATGGTAAATGACAAATACTATAGTTTTTTCTTTTTCATGATGCTACCCCGACGTGAGCAACGGGTCATTCGCAAAGAGGTCCCAAAAATATAGCTTCCCTCACCAGATATCTGCAAAGCAGATAGGATCCAGCTTTGGGACAGTATCTAGGGTTTAAAGCAGCCTAGCCCCGCTACATTTAGAACCTCAATATAAGCAAAAGACTCGCTGCCTTCACGTCAGATTGAATACATGAAAGAAAAAGGGGTAACTATTATATTTTTAGCCAAAAACCAAAACTTAAACTTCAACTGGCAGAATTGAGCGTCCCCTTGCCTCCTTAATTTTTAGATTCCGGCCTGAGCCATGGTCGAAAGAGATCGAACCTCTAACCCTGTAAATTCAGAGCACTACCTGTACATTTTTTGAAGTAAATTACAGTGAGAGAAACTTTTTATTTTTCCCCTTCGAGTTGGGCTCTCTTCCGAGAACTTAGTAAATAGAGAAAATAGTTCCCGATAAGTTATAAAAAGAAAATCGGCGAACCGTCAGAGAAAGTATCAGAGTATTATAGAAAGAGAAGAATTAGCAACTGTCGACCCTATAGCGAGAGAAAAGAATTAGAATGTTATAGAAGAAAACTATCGCGAGAAATATCCGTTGCTGCCTCCTAACCAGAACCCCCGTCGATTCCGAACCACCCCAGGGCCATAGACGGAAGGGTTAACATTCTGGCGACCCTGTATCAGGATTTTAACATTCTGGCGACCCTTTAACCAGGATAAGAAACTGACGACCCCTGCATCCAGGATTCTTCCAGTCTTCCAGAACCCCCGGAACTAGAACCAACCAAGCACATAGAAGAAGAGGATTTTAACAAGTGGCTACTCTTTGGCCAGGATAGAAATTACCCTGCATCAGGATAAAACTTGTAGCGACCCTACTACCAAGATAATAAGACCCACCAGTTGACCGGCGTGTCACGACTTCCAGTTCGTAACATCCACCCTTATACCGGTATGTCACGACTCCAAGTTCTCCACGCCTAGTTTTCGTCCAAGAAGAAGTAGCCAGCAAGACGTCTTCAGGACACGTCTCTAAGGATTTCGCCGTAGAAATTTTGTTAAGTACAGTTCTTTTTTTTTAAGTAATTTATAAACATTTCAAAAGTCAGTATTATTAACAGTTAACTACAGTAGTATCAAGCCAGAGTTAACAAGAAACAGTGAACATTTCAGACACCAGTGATATTCTTTTTATTGAAAACAGTTCTTTATACAGAAGTTAATTTTCACAGAAGTTAATTTTCACAGAGTTAAAAGTCACAGAAGTTAAATATCACAGAAGTGATTTGTAGAAATACTTGATAGCAGTTCAAGTCAGTTCAAGTCATTTCAAGTCAGTCAGTTCAAGTCAGTCAGTCAGTCAATCAGCTTCAAGTTTCAGTCAGTTTCAAGTAGTTTCGAAGTTTCAGTCAGTTCAAGTCAGTCAGTCAGTCAGTCAGTCAGTTTCAAATTTCAGTCAGTTTCAATTAGTTTCGAAGTTTCAGTCAGTTTTGAAGTCCCAAGTCAGTTTTGAAGTCCCAAGTCAGTTTTGAAGTCTCAAGTCATTTCACTGCAGTCAATTGAATTCAACTTTTTTTTGTTGTTTAAGGGAATTTACTCTAAGAGAATTTACTTTAAGAGAATTTACTTTAAGAAAATGTAGTTAAAGAATTTAATTCAACTTTTTTTTTGTTGTAAAAGAGAATTAAATTCAACCTGAATTGATCGGTTTGCGTCTTTAGTTTAACCTTTTATTTTTGTTTGTAAGAAGAAAATTTACCGATTTGTCTTTTCTTTTCATGCCATTGTTGCGTATATAAATATATAGGTAAAATGATATATTTTATTGTTTGCAACCAAAACCGTTTTTACAATTGTTTGTAACGAGTTTTATAATTATTATGATTATATAATGAGAGTAATAGTGTAATAACTAATCAATCATTTCCAATGACTTCCTTTTTAAATTACTATGCTGAGGAACATGCCGTCCCTCCGTTTTGTTTGAACTCTTTTAATTTTTGTTCTAAGTAGTGTGACAAGCAATCTTTTTTTAAAGAGCAAAGTGCTCACGAAAATACGTATTGTCAATTTCAGACATATACCCCCCCTCTTAGTCACTCAATTCCCCCGAATGTAGTACTCCAAACTTTGTTGGTACTATGGAACATAACCTCAGTTTAGGTTAAGTGTTTTTTTTTATTTTTAAGAATATTATATGTTTAGTTCATTATAGTTTATAATTAATTTCTATCTTCAATTTTTATATTTTTTTATATTTTTTTTATTCGATTAATACTGAGTAATTGTCGTAGTCGAATTTAATTAATTGTGTGTCGAAATTCAATTTTAATACCGTGAGATTTACTTTCATTAATTGTAAGTTCTTCTAAGTGCGTTTATTACCTTAATACGTGTAACTGACTTAATTGAATACTTATATACTACCTTGAAGTTAAAGGATTTTATAATAATAATAATAATAATAATAATAATAATGATAATAATAATAATTGACTTAAACTTAAAAGATTCTATAAACCTACTCTCAATTTAAATTATTATATAACTTTGTTAATTGAAAAACCTTCCGAATCCTTACACACACACACACACGTATGCACACTATATATACTATATATACAGAAGCCTTATGCTAAAATCATTGGATATCACAAGAAACTATTTCATTGCGTGTAAGTGCTAACTATGCTATTTAATCTTAATCATTTTGCTTACTATATATAAAATTTTGCTCATGTATCTATTAAGTTATTTTAACCAAAGCTAATCTGTTCCTTAAAGTATATATATATACATACAGATATAATCCTAATCCACCAATGACCACTAATGATCTAGTTCTTCACGGGATGAACCAATTACCCTCATAAGCCACATACTCAATACTCTTGTTCTACGTACACGTATACATACGTATGCGCATTTACGTATAACTTCAACAATAAATCCCTTTTCCCCATTTGGACATATCACCAACCACTACATTCTGTATTTAATACACACAAATACACATTTGACCACAGGTCTATACATCATCCATTACGTAATTCGATTTTTACTTACAATAGTCAATAAAACTAGTTTATAGATTGTACGATCATGGTAACTTTGAAAATTCCTGAACTTTAAAATTTATATTTTTCCATTTTACCCACTATTCATTATGTATGTAATTTTTCCCAAAGAAAATAAATTTTTGTTAAAAATTAAACAGGATTAAAATTTTTGTTGAACATTTAAAACTATCATTGATTGTTTAAATTAAAGAGTTGTCTAAAATTAGATTTGATTTTCTAATTACTGTGTATTGTAACTTAACCACCCAGACTTATGCTGTGTATATAAATTTATAATTATAAAAACCATAGTCATCATCTAGTTTGAATTAGTTGGGATGTTATATTAATTGTATTGTATTGTTTTAATTGTATTATATTATTGTATTAATTAATACCATTTTAAAAGGGGGAGCACTGTAAAAATGAACAATTCCTATACAATCATTATATGGATTCATTGTCTTCATGCAGTACTTATGTTTGTATGGTTTTTATGTTTGAATGTTCATTTTTACATAAGAAACCAAAATCGCCTAAGCGAGTTTTGGATAGAATTTCGATTTGTACTTCTTTATTCATTACTCTATTTCTCTAATTCATCTTTTCTAATAATGACTTATACTGTACGTATGACATAATGTAAATAACTATGACGTCATAAAGTAACTTAATTCTCTTCACGTTTTCCGTACCTTGAACACTGAATCACGTTTAGTATTTGGACATCTTCCATATTCAATGTATGGTAAATACTTGACCATTATCCTATATCAATTTTATTAAATATTCATTTTTACTAGTGTCAGTCTACGAAATGGTACGAAACTTTATGCCTCCGTACCTGTTCGTTCAAAATCGCGCAAATACGTTTGCATGTATTATTTTAATTATTATTTTTTTTAAGTGCGTTCACCCCTCGCAAGATATTCATAAATGCTTATGCAAGTGTACGCAATTCGCTAATCACAGCATAACTCGAATATTTGAAAACGAAAGACCTCCTGTCCTTCTGATTTCAGATTTATAACTTATAATCATATGTGTCATGTTGTGTATAAATTATCTCATATGTGCCCATGTACTTTGTGTTGTACTAATAACCATATATAATAACCATATATAAATATAAAACCACTGTAAGAATTGTAAACGACGTAATGTACTTTAGTGAAACTTTAATTAAACGATCATAATTTAATATATAATGTAGTAATGTACTTTAATGAAACTGTAATTAATGATAATAAGTTGTAATGTACTTTAAATGGAAGTGTAATTAAACGATACTAAGTGAATATGAATTAATTGGTAATTGTAATCGTAATTGTAATGAACGAAAAATTAAAACGTACTCAATGATGTACTTAGATTGTATTTATGTACTACTACGAAATTATATTGCCTTCAGAAATGTATACTCGGCGAAAAATACGATTAGTTTTTATTTTTATCTTTTAAATTTTTATTTGGAATCTTTCAAACATCTAATCATGTGTTTAAAAGGGGGAGAACTTAACCTTCAAACTGCATTCCCCCAAAATTTAGACTATATGTATAAAACATTGTAATTGTAATTGTAAAAGTCACTTCACTTCATTACTTCACTTCGATTACTTCGATTAACACTCCCTTGTTAGCAGCCTCGCTGCTAGGAGGGGGCAGAGGCCCCTTGCCTCCTTAATTTTTAGATTTCGGCCTGAGCCATGGTCGAAAGAGGTCGAACCTCTACCCCTGTAAATTTAGAGCACTACCTGTACATTTTTAGAAGTAAATTACACTGAGAGAAACTTTTTATTTTTCCCCTTCGAGTTGGGCTCTCTTCCGAGAACTTAGTAAATAGAGAAAATAGTTCCCGATAAGTTATAAATGAAAATCGGCGAACCGTCAGAGAAAGTATCAGAGTATCATAGAAAGAGAAGAATTAACAACTGTCGACCCTATAGCGAGAGAAAAGAATTAGAATGTTATAGAAGAAAACTATCGCGAGAAATATCCGTTGCTGCCTCCTAACCAGAACCCCCGTCGACTCCGAACCACCCCAGCGCCATAGACGGATATGATGTGCTTTTATTTGTACATTTCTCGATAATTTAAAGACAGCTCCCCACCTAACCTAGCTTTATTCTGAATTTTTCTACAACGAAAAAATTAATCCCAGGACTCATTCTCGTTTATAATAATATAACTTAACCTAACACAACTGAACCTAACCGGCCATAATATAACGTAACCTATCATATCCTAGCCGGGACGTAATATAGCCTAACCTAACCTAGCCTAACACAAATGAACCTAACCGGGACACAATATAGCCTAACCTAACCTAGCATATATGTATATATATCGACCCACGACTCTTTATCGTTTATAATAACATAGCCTAGCCTAGCCTAACCTAACCATGGTGGATTCTTTCCCGTTTATAATTTATTTAGTATTCTAATTTCCTTTAATTCAGAGTTTTTCTACAACGAGAAAATTTATCCCACGGCTCTTTTCTCGTTTATAATAATATAACCTAAACCCTAACGTAACCTAGCACAATTGAACCTAACCGGGTCACATTTATATACATCGTTTCATTCACTGTTAACTTGTAAGTGCCATAGTAAATGCGATTTGAAAATAGTTTGTGCTTTATTCTCGGCCTATATATAACATTTCAATCGGCGTTAACTTATAACAGGCCACAATAATTGCGTTTTAAAAAATATTTTAATTATTGTCTCTTTCCTTCGTGATTATTTCGGCATATATAATATATATATATATATATATATATATATATATATATATATATATATATATATATATATATATATATACATATATAGATATGATGTGTTTTTATTTGTACATTTCTCGATAACTTAAAGACAGCTCCCCAGTAGGATTTTAGAAATATTAAAAACTTTTAAGAATTGCCTGCGGGCCCGGGATCGAGAACCGGTGTCGGCAGACGATGTCTTAGCACTCTTACTTTTGAAAACTGTCAGGATATCTGCTTTTTTATTATCATTTTTAAAATTCGTGGCATTTTCTTTTATTGTAGCTCTTTGATTAAAATTTATTTTTACTTAACTTTATAGGACCGATGCGGAACTGGATCGTGTTATAGCTACTTTTCTTTATGATGAAAGTGGAATAAGTGATATGGATGCTTTACCCCACAACCAAACCAGCGACCTGAACACAGAGGTCGAGAACCCATCCTGTCCAACGAACGCCAGGTCATCGAGGAACTAATGTAAGTATTTTTGGGGGGTTAAGAACAAAACACATTGTATTTTCATTTAATTTATTAAATGGTAGAAAACATGTACAAAGCGGAACCAGTGTCCATTAAATAAGTCTTAATGGCTACAAAGAGGCCTTTACACAACACAGCGGGTGCTAACATATGGGAACCTTTTTTTCATCTCTCTGCATACCAACTCGTCATTCACTTCAGTATTGCATAAATCGAATAATTTTAAAAAAATTATAAATCCCTTCTCACGTGACATGTTCATGAGAAATGAGAAGGCGTACAACCCGCACGTGTTACTATAATATCCTTGAATGCGATACGGGTTCCATACAATCTCAGGTACATGTATTTGCTCGACAAACTGTACAACCACAGAATCACTCCAGGACTGAGTGCTGAGTGAGTCAAAATAGTACATTCTTTCCCTAGTTTTAAAATAGATTGCAAACCAATGAATCCCCTCACCCCCACAATGTCGGTATTAATTATAATCCCATACCAGTTTCTCGTAGTTGGCAACATCAATATTTCATTCTTCGCAAACACACCGATAAATTTGGAGCGTGTGAATCGGTCACTTTTCAATACTCTCTGGAATGTATTCGCGTCCATTTTAGAAGTCTGTCACCAAGTTCCTAAAACGATTAACTTCTATTAGTGCCTGTGATTCGAGGTAAACTAGCACACTGATAGGCGCGTCTATAGGCTTGGCAAATTCCAATCTGACTGAGATGTTTCCACTCTGCTGTGGACTTAAGTGCTTATTTACACTTGCAGAGAAGTCAGGTGTAATATCAAATGAATAAATGTTAAATTCTTCGACAAATTCTTTCTGCGTTACACCGAACCCAAGCTCGTTACATGCACCTGTATTATGAGCTAGACTACTATAAGCTCTCGCTGAGAGCGGGAACACAGCGTCTGATAAGGAATCAACAGTAGGGCGGCTCGTTTTTACACTTTTTTCGATATTTGATTGGGGGTAGTGCGGAAAAGTTGCGATTTGGAGAGAAAATAAAGTGTGTAAAATTTTTTTGATCTACGTCAATACCTTCCGGTGGCGGCGAGTCCTTAAAAATCGAAAAATAGGCCTAACGGGGTAGATTGGAAAATGGTTTTAAAGACTTACAAAATAAACAATAAAAATTTCAGCACAATCTGTTAATAACTTCGGGTGGCGTCTTAGCCGTTAAAATATCCAAAAAAATTTATTATCGTTATTTATGCGAGCTTCACAGGCTTTTGATGCTCGAATAGACTCTTCTTCCTGTTTACATCGCCTTATGGCCGCCTTATACTGACCCCGACATCTACATATATTCAAGTATACTGGTCCTAATCTGGGTCTACCATGAAAGCACCACAAATCATAGGCGTCTTTCGATTCCCTCTTCAGCGGGGCAATAAAATCATTCCATCCAGGAATAATCTTAGTATGATAGTTGTGAGATTTAATCAGGGGGCTTCCTGCTTCTCTTAACAGGGATATTATCTTACTATAATACCTATCTATGAGTTTACAGTGAGAATCATTTGAGCAAGGATTACAGGCAAGGTGCAAAATTTCTAAATTATTAAAGAGGTGACTTGTTCTGTCTTTTTATTCTATCCTCTGCTGCATCGTAACATTGGACCAATCGGCGCGATTATTCTCACCTATTCTCGTGTTGCGCATAAATTGGTAACGTTAATTAATATTTATAATGGTCTATGATCAGAAAGAAGGAAATCATGCAGAATATGAACTCTAACAATTCGATCCTTTAGATTATTACTAGTGAGACAATGATCAATCCACCTGGTGGTATCACGCATATCACTAACGTATGTAAAATTACCACTGGCTACCCTAATACATCTACATCACTTATACTTAAATTGGCCGACTCGAACATGTTACCCAATTCTAACAAAGAATTCCGAGTTCACATGTGCGTTAAAGTCCCCCATTATTATACAGTGAGAATATTTGGGGTTATCTGATAATGACTTAATTTTGTACAGCAAATCAATGTATTCATCTAGATTACTGCCGTTGTGTGTGGTAAATAGCAGTTTACAATTAATATGCAATCATTGTTCACTTGTAATTCAATAACGAACAACCTACATATCGCTTGTTAAAATTTTTATATGTTTTGACAAATTTTTCCTTATTAAGAAAGCAACACCACCAAAAGGCCTACCGTACCTTAATTCATCTGACAAGTCTACTGCTGATGACGCATGGTACATAAAGTCATCATGGATGGTAGAGAGGAATTTTAGCTCTTGCTTATGTAGCCAGTGCTCCTGCAGGAGTATCAAATCTGCACTGTCGCAGATTTTATGAACATCTACAGTTGAATTCCTCACTGACCTTACATTACATGAGGACTATTTTCAACAAGTTATCCGCCATGACGATAGAGAATTTATTATTAGTAAGATTATTATTATTATACACAGTACAACTTTCAGGCATTACCGTTAGGGCGCCTATATTATTATTATTATTATTATTATTATTTGCCTATCAAATCTCGTGGAAAAGTGAATAAACTCCTTAACAATAATACCGACTGGCCATTGACTCATATTATACGGGTTGAAATGCGCATTTACACCCTTTAATTATTACTTAAATGAGTTATAATACGGAGGTTTCGTGTTTAGTTTATTAACTATCAATATACTGTTTTCACCAATGACTTCTTCCATCATGTGTCGAATATCGCTTGCCTCGTTCGAGAGCTGAATTCGCGACACAAAGAGGGTAAGATTCTCCATCGGTGGCCTCGTCGCGGAGACCGGTTGAGGAAACCTTCGGGAATGGCGCCTGTTAACATATATAATATATATATATATATATATATATATATATAATATATATATAGGGTGTAACAAAAGTCCGTTCTCAGAAGTGAACGAGGAAAAAAAAAGGGTTTGAGCATGTACTGGATTAATTAGTAAGTTGATTGTATATTGTTTGTATTGTATAGTTAAAACTATTTTCTCGTTCAATTCTGTTATATCTTATGTCCCTATAAGAACGGACTTTTGTTACAACCTGTATATATATATATATATTTATTGCCGGGAAAATTCAATAACGTTAAGTAAAATTATTATTATTATTATTATTATTATTATTATCCTGGGTTTCTCCAAGAAAGATTGTGTACACTATTTCAGATTTAGTATCATTCATCCATCATTGTACAGGGTGTCCATAAATGTTTACCCTGAAAACAGTATGCTCTCATGTTTTAATGACGAATCTTACATCCGTTTTCTTGTTACAGGTGATCTCGTACACGCATAGAGTTTCTGTACTGGTGTGTTTCGTCTACCGCATTTGCCGCTAGGAGCGCTGTAGTAACTCTTCAGTTAAGATGGCGTGTGACAGAGAAGGCACAATGTGTTGTGTGGCTTGCAGAAACAAAATCTCCTGTCAGTGTTCAGCGAAGGTTCAGAACAAAGTATGGAAAGAATCCACCTGATGTGAAGTTAATTAAGTCGTAGATGAAAAAATTCTTGGAAACTGGAAACATGGAAAAAGGAAAGAGCAGTGGTAGACCATCAGTTTCCGATGGGATGGTGGAAAACATTCAAACTGCTTTCACACGGTCACCAAGGAAATCGGTGAGACAAGTTTCATGCCAACTAAAGATACCGAAGTCTACGGTGCACAAGGTGTTACACAAACGTTTGAAGTTACACGCCTACAAGGTACAAATTGTTCAAGAACTGAAGCCTGATGACCGTCCAAAACGTGAACAATTCGCTATTGACATTTTGAACAGCATTGACGAGGATAATGACTTCTTGTTACATGTCTGCTTTTCAGACGAGGCTACGTTTCATCTTAGTGGTAGAGTCAACAGACAATGTGCGTATTTGGGGATCGGAAAACCCACGTGCCGTAAGGGAGCATATTCGGGGCAGTCCGAAGATCAATGTCTGGTGTGGACTAATGCATGACCAGATAATTGGTCCTTTCTTCTTCGCTGAGAACACTGTTTCCGCAACTGTGTACCTGGATATGCTCACCAATTACGCTATCCCCCAGCTGCAGGACAGGCAGCCAACTGTCATCTTCCAACAAGATGGGGCACCCCCTCATTGGGTGCATGTTGTTCGTGAAACTCTCGACGCAACATTTCCAAATCGATGGATTGGCAGGGACGGGACAATCCCATGGCCCCCAAGATCACCAGACATTACCCCGATGGATTTCTTTCTCTGTTCTCATGTTAAAGATTTGGTTTATGCAACAGTTGTTCCAGATATCAGGACATTGCGAGAACGCATTACGGATGCAATTGCAACAGTTAACCCACAAATGTTGGAAAATGTGTGGCGTGAGTGTGAATACCGTTTAGACATTTTACGTGCCACTACGGGTGCACATGTGGAAGCTTATTAAGTTCATTAACTATGTATCAAAACTTTGTATGTTTATCTACTGATGATTAAAACTGTGTTTGAATACGAGTGTTTATTTAAAAGTCATAGCATGCTTCAATTAGGGTAATCATTTATGGACACCCTGTATGTGAAATCCCCTTACCTCTCACATCTATAAAGGTTGAGAGCAAGATGAGAGTCGAGAAGACATGAGAAAACTCACCAGGTATTCAGTTTCGGAAATTTGTGAGTGACAACTCGTGATAAAACCACCTTCCCTTCGATTTGTTTTCTTTTGATTTGAAACTTTACTGAAGATTTTTAATTGTAATAAACCCATTATAAGAAATTCTATTGATTAATCCTATTCTTAAAATTATTACTTGGCCTCAGGAACAAACCTTAAGACCTGGGGGGGGGGACACGAATGAGATACCGTAGCCTCGAAAACGAACTGTGTCAGAAATAAACAACGACGACAAATAATTTAACAACGAGCATCCGAGAAAAAGAGAACAAAGAAAAACAAAAACATCATTCAACCTCACGAACTTAATATATAATATATATATATATATATATATATATTAATTAATTAATAATATTTATTACATTCCGTAACATGACATGATGGAAGACTATAGGGTTATATAATATAGCTGGACCCCTATTTTACAAATGTTCGGTCTCTTTGAATATAACTGTTGTAACATTAATCTGGCTGAATATTCTGGTATTAATCTTTGGTCACGTGATTTCATTTATGCATATACGTTAAAGTGTATACAGAAGTGCAAATAGTGTTTAAACTAGCAAAAGGTCGGCGCTACGCGCCGATTTTGCTAGATCTGCGGTGCTTCGGCTGAATTGTGGGCCTACTGCGTATTTTATTTTGAACATCAGTAGCCCTTTATCTGGATATCATTCCTATTCCTCTCACCTTGGGCCTCAGTAATTGGGGTGCCTGCGGCCTTCCAGTTACTGGCAAACCAATTATTCATTCAATAAAACTACAGAAAAGAACGCACCCATGAAAATCTAAAGCTTCACAAATCTTAATACAATGAGCTCGGATTTGAAGCCTAAGATTTTCATGACTGCGTTCATTTCTATAGTTTTATTGACCAAATAACTGAACCGACAGTAATTGGGGCCCTGCGGCCCGCCAAATCATAGTTTTCATTGTTTCGAGTGCATCAATAATATTGTTATAGTGTTCCATTAGTTGTGATAAGCATGATCTTCCTGACCGGAATCGATGTTGGTTATCATTTTTTTTTCTGAGTTTCCCCATTTACCCCACCCCCTCCCCCATTAACCCACCCCTCTCCCCCAATACCCCCCTCCCCACCCCTCTCCCCCATTTACCCTCACCTTTCCCCCATTACCCCAAAGGGGGAAGGGGGATGGCACCACCTTCCAAAGGATTTACTTTAATTTTTTTTGAAGGGGGCTGGCACCTTGCAAAGGATTTACTTTAATTTTTTTTTGGTTACATATATATATCGCATCTATTTTTCTGAGTTTCCCCATTAACCCACCCCCTCCCCCATTATCCCACCCCTCCCCCATTTTGTGCCAAAATTATGATTAAAAATGAAGAAATGGGAAGAACTGTACCCCTAAAAGGGTGGCGAAGGATTTATGTTAGGAAATTTTTTTTAGCATGGGCACTGCACAACAAAATGACGCATCGAATGGTGAAAACCGCATTGTTCTACACCAATTGTAGCGACCTGTAGGTGTGCGCAAAAAAACTGTTACATATATATATATAAGGCTTCATTTCTGAAATAGTATATTAGACTAGCAAAAGGTCGGCGCTACGCGCCGATTTTGCTAGATCTGCGGTGCTTCGGCTGAATTGTGGGCCTACGGCGTATTTTATTTTGAACATCAGTAGCCCTTTATCTGGATATCATTCCTATTCCTCTCACCTTGGGCCTCAGTAATTGGGGTGCCTGCGGCCTTCCAGTTACTGGCAAACCAATTATTCATTCAATAAAACTACAGAAAAGAACGCAGCCATGAAAATCTAAAGCTTCACAAATCTTAATACTGGCAAACCAATTATTCATTCAATAAAACTACAGAAAAGAACGCAGCCATGAAAATCTAAAGCTTCACAAATCTTAATACAATGAGTTCGGATTTGAAGCCTAAGATTTTCATGACTGCGTTCATTTCTATAGTTTTATTGACCAAATAACTGAACCGACAGTAATTGGGGGCCCTGCGGCCCGCCAAATCATAGTTTTCATTGTTTCGAGTACATCAATAATATTGTTATAGTGTTCCATTAGTTGTGATAAGCATGATCTTCCTGACCGGAATCGATGTTGGTAATAATATTGTTAGTGTTCCATTAGTTGTGATAAGCATGATCTTCCTGACCGGAATCGATGTTGGTTATCATTTTTTTTCTGAGTTTCCCCATTAACCCCACCCCCTCCCCTATTACCCCACTCCTCTCCCCCAATACCCCCTCCCCACCCCTCTCCCCCATTTACCCCACCAATTTTTTTTCTGAGTTTCCCCATTAACCCCACCCCCTCCCCCATTACCCCACCCCCCTCCCCCACCATTTTTTTTCTGAGTTTCCCCATTAACCCCACCCCCTCTCCCCATTTAACCTCACCCTTCCCCCATTACCCCCAAGGGGGGAAGGGGGCTGGCACCTTGGAAAGGATTTACTTTAATTTTTTTTGGTTACATATATATGTCGCATCTATTTTTCTGAGTTTCCCCATTAACCCCACCCCCTCCCCGTTACCCCACCCCTCCCCCATTTTGTGCCAAAATTATGATTAAAAATGAAGAAATGGGAAGAACTGTACCCCTAAAAGGGGGGGGGCAGGATTTATGTTCGGGAATTTTTTTTTAGCATGGGCACTGCACAATAAAAAGACGCATCGAATTGTGAAAACCGCATTGTTCTACACCAATTGTAGCGACCTGTAGGTGTGCGCAAAAAAACTGATACATATATATATATAAGGCTTCATTTCTGAAATAGTATATTAGATTAAAGAGTTACTATATAAACGAAACCACATATAATAACAATAAGAACAGGAATTTCTTCCATGACGGTACCTTCAAGGTATTAAGGGCAGAACTAAAAGGGCTTACTGATATTCTTCCAGTATTGGACAAACGGATCACCTGAAGATCCGTCACCCCAGCCTTTTTTAGTTAGCTTTATAAGGCTAACTAACGAAAATATCACGACCTAACCTAACCAATCGTCAAGGGCGTAAAGTTGACCTAACGATTGGTTAGGTTAGGTCGTGATATTTTCGTTAGTTAGCCTTATAAAGCTAATTAAAAAAGGCTTGGGTGACGGATCTTCAGGTGATCCGACAAACTAATACTGAAGAAATTGGAATTAATAAACATAATACTAAAAAATTACGCCAGTATAAAGCAACACTCGAGCTATTCAAGGCTAGTAAATCCAGATTTAATCTAAGATGTGAAATCTGAGGTTGATCAAGTTCAAGAACCTTCAGTAACTAATCCGGTTGTCAACGCCCTTTAGCTTTGTGGGTAACTTTGTTTCCTTATAAGCAAAATGAAGACATTGAGGTCGGGACTTCGATTCTCGAAGGTGCTGGTAATAATAACCCGTGAGTTAGTGCATTGGGTCCCATTACTTGTCCTAATAGCTGTACCATTTTCTGTACCTCCTAACTGATTATTATTAACTAATCCACTTGTTCCCAAGTCACTAAAATATTATTGGTTTGATTACTCTTGTAATCAAACCAGTAATATTTTGGATTACTCTTGTGAGTCTGATCATGAATCATTAGATGATTCAAATAATAAGTTATCATCATCTTTCTCCGTGTGGCGGTTCGCTCATTTTGCTTAACCCTTTCTGTCCCGAATTATTGTTTTGAGCTAAAAAAAAAATGTAACACTTAAAAATGTTAAAAGTAGGTATGGAAACATAAACGAAACTTTGTTTAGAAATTTATTTAATTAATTACACTAGAAATTATACGATTCCATTGACGCTGTCAAGTAATATAAGAGAACCTAACTTAACTTTGGTACTTTGAATGAAACAAATAAAAGCATTTTTTGACCTTTGCTAAACACAATGGTAGACCATACTACTTCGAATGGAATGCATTAAAACGGTTTTTGTCCTTTGTTAAACATAGTAGTACGTCACACTTTCTGCATTTTAGACGAGAGTAGTCCATCATACAGTTTCTACATTTCTTTTTGGGTTCTAAATGCTCAGGCCAATGTCCAAAAAACTGCCAAATATTATTATACAGTTAATTGTTATATTCAAATGGCATAAGGCATCATTGAAGCTAATCTGAGGAAATTACACGTACTTTTTGTTGATGATACCATACGGAATCGCTGGGACAGAAAGGATTAAAGCGTTTGCGTGTGGTCCCTTCTTGTTTCACACATTGTACAGTCCTCTGCACTAGTTCCGCTCCACTTTCTCCGAGATGTGGTGGCAACGCAGTCCCTCTTTCTCCTCCCACCCTCACTCCCTCCCTCTCCTCCTACCCCTCTCCCTCTTACTATCCTCCCCCTCTCGTCCTCCTTCTCTCCTTTCGCTACTTCAAAAACGAAAATCTTACGAGATCAAACCGTCTGCATGGAATCGCACAATAGCTGAAATTAATTATCATAATGTAGAGGAATACAACACTTATTTCTAAGTGTTAATATTGAATCACGATCTGACAAAAAGTACTGCATCACGAATGATCCCAAAATTCAAAGGACACTGTAATTCGGCGTGTCAGATTACGATTCGAATACATCTAATTTTAAATTGTGATTTGAACCCAGCGACGAAATATATCAAATAATATGAGTATATATTAATATATATATATATATAAATGAATAATTCTAACATTCATTTTTGCATATGAAGTCCAAACTCCCGTGACACTCTGCATATAAAATGCAGTTTGGAATTTTTTTTTAAATTTTTTTCTATTTTATTTTTACTAAGTAACTGATGAATTATTTCTTTTTCAAATTACCTAATTACCCCTTTCCATTAATTAATTAATAGTGCAATCTGGCAACTATTCTACAATTAACGGCACTGTAAAAGTTATTAATATATATATATACATATATATATATATATATATATATATATATATATACTGGGTGATCCAGATAAATGGGACCCATAAAAAAAGCCAAATATTCTTATATTTAATTCCTTTCATAAAAACTATATATCATTCGAAAGAGTAGAGTTACAAGTTTATATGAAATATTTTTTTTAAAATGACTCCTTTCAAATGTGCTCCATTAGTTGCCAAGCATTCCAGTGTTCTCGCTTGTAAGTTCTGCATCACTTTTGCAAGAGTGTGCGGTGGTATGGCCTGTATCTCATTTGTGATGGCGGCCTTCAATTCTTGCAAGGTCGTTGGGTTATTTCTGTAGACCCTACTCTTTAAATATCCCCAGAGATAATAATCTAAGGGAGAAAAATCGGAGACCTTGCGGGCCATTCAACGTCTCCAAATCTTGAGATTAACTCGCCTAGAAACGTTTGACGCAAAACTGCCATGCAGTTCCTCGTGGTATGGCAGGTAGCTCCGTCTTGTTGGAACCAGTGGTTTTCTAGACAAAGATCTCTTAATTTAGGAATAAGGAAATCGGTCAACATTTTTTCGTAGCGATCACCATTTACAGTGACCGTGTTTCCGGTGGAATCTCGAAAAAGTACGGCCCTATGATCTGAGATGCAGTAAGACCACACCAAACAGTTACACGCTGACTATGCAACGGGACTTCGGTAATATTCAATGGATTTTCTGTTGCCCAGAAACGACAATTTTGTTTGTTTACAGTTCCATTCAAGTGAAAATGGGCTTCGTCTAACATAATCAAAGTTGCTAGAAAATTGGTGGTGTCATTTACCTTCTGTTGGATCCATTGACAGAATTGTCGTCTTCGTGCGAAATCTCCATCGTTTAGTTGTTGCACTGTTTGAATTTTATATGGAAAGAGCATTAAATTTTGCTTGAATATACGGTGTTGTTGTTCCATATCCAACTCCTAACAGCTGAGAAGCACGTCTGATGCTTATGTTAGGATTATCCTGTACAATTTCATGAGTTCTGTTAATGATCTCGTCTATCCTTGCTGTGCGCACTCTTCCAGTTGGTTTTCTTTTTCCAATGCTGCCAGTTAGGGAAAAATTTCTGACACACCGACGGATTACTTTCTTAGAAGGTGATTTTGACATGTGAAAATTTGTCTTGAAAGATCTTTGAGCTGAAACTACACTTCTTCCATGCTCATAATATTGCTCAGTTATGAAACGCAGCTGTTCACAGTCCATGCAGTCATCTTGAAGGGTTAGTTTTAACTAACACTTTTATTTTGTTTTGTATCTTATCTTGTCTTGTATTGTCAAAACCTATACAATCCTGTACAAACTTGTAACTATCCTCTTTCGAATGATGCGTATGATTTTATAAAAGGACTTATACTTTAAGAGTTACAGGGGTTTCTTTTGGGTCCCATTTCTCTGGATCACCCTTTATATATATATATATATATATATATATACTGTATATACTACTCCTAAGCAAACTGGCGGTGATGCTAAAGCCGACCAGGGGGTGGTTTGGGGTGACTCTTTATTGTATAATGAGACGAAAACATCTCTCTCCTTTAATTAATTAAATAAATAGCGCTGTCTGCCAATTATTCTTGCTCTCTATACATTTAATATATACTAGCCAAAGATCGGCGCTACGCGCCCATTTTTCTAAATCTGCGGTGCTTGGACCTTCGACCCAAACCGAATTGTGGGCCTACGGCGTATTTTATTTTGAACATCAATAGCCCTTTATCTGGATATCGTTCCCATTCCTCTCACCTTGGGCCTCAGTAATTGGGGTGCCTGTGGCCTTCCAATTACTGGCGAACAATTATTCGGTCAATAAAACTGCAGAAAAGAACGCAGCCATGAAAATCTAAAACTTCACAAATCTTGATGCGATGAACTCGGATGTGAAGCTCAAGATTTTCATGACTGCGTTCTTTTCTATAGTTTTATTGACCAAATAATTGAACCGACAGTAATTGGCGGGTCGCAGGCCCCTAATTACTGGGGGTTCAATTATTTGGTCAATAAAACTATAGTCATGAAAAACTTAAGCTTCACAAATATTGACACAATGTGAAGCTCAAGATTTTCATTGCTGCGTTCTCTTCTATAGTTTTATCGCGGTGCTGGGGACCCTCGGGCCCAGTAATTGATGGGGGGGGCTGGTCACACATATATTTTCGTTCATTACTCATCACCCCCATCCTCCATACGAAGTTTGGTCGAAATCGGTTCAGAAACGTAAAAGTTTTTCTGCGGACAGACAGGCAGACACATTTTTGCTAAATTATAAGAGTAATGACTAGCAAAAGGTCGGCGCTACCGCCGATTTTGCTAGATCTGCGGTGCTTCGGCTGAATTGTGGGCCTACGGCGTATTTTATTTTGAACATCAGTAGCCCTTTATCTGGATATCATTCCTATTCCTCTCACCTTGGGCCTCAGTAATTGGGTGCCTGCGGCCTTCCAGTTACTGGCAAACCAATTATTCATTCAATAAAACTACAGAAAAGAACGCACCCAGAAAATCTAAAGCTTCACAAATCTTAATACAATGAGCTCGGATTTGAAGCCTAAGATTTTCATGACTGCGTCATTTCTATAGTTTTATTGACCAAATAACTGAACCGACAGTAATTTGGGGCCCTGCGGCCGCCAAATCATAGTTTTCATTGTTTCGAGTGCATCAATATATATCGATGTTGGTTATCATTTTTTTCTGAGTTTCCCCATAAACCTCACCCCCTCCCCCATTACCCCCCCCTCTCCCCCAATACCCCCTCCCCAACCCCTCTCCCCCATTTACCCCACCAATTTTTTTCTGAGTTTCCCCATTAACCCCACCCCCTCCCCCATTACCCCACCCCTCTCCCCCATTTACCCCCACCCTTCCACCATTACCCCCAAGGGGGGAAGTGGGCTGGCACCTTGCAAAGGATTTACTTTAATTTTTTTTGAAGGGGGCTGGCACCATGCAAAATATTTACTTTAATTTTTTTTGGTTACATATATATATCGCATCTATTTTTCTGAGTTTCCGCATTAACCGCCCCCCTCCCCCATTACCCCACCCCTCCCCATTTTGTGCCAAAATTATGATTAAAAATGAAGAAATGGGAAGAACTGTACCCCTAAAAGGGGGGGCAGGATTTATGTTAGGGAATTTTTTTTAGCATGGGCACTGCAAAAAAAAGACGCATCGAATGGTGAAAACCGCATTGTTCTACACCAATTCTAGCGACCTGCAGGTGTGCGCAAAAACTGTTACATATATATATATATAATTATATATATATATATATATAAGGCTTCATTTCTGAAATAGTATATTAGACTAGCAGTTCCCGTCACTTCACTGACGGTTAGACAGGCTAAACTACAGAAAAGAACGCAGCCGTGAAAATTTTGAGCTTCACATTGTGTCAACATTTCTGAATCTGGTATCTCCCAAAACCTCCTCACCCCCATTCATGCAACTTGGGGGCTAACCCCCTCCCCCATTACCCCACCCCTCCCATTTCCCCCACCCTTCCCATTTCCCCACCCCTCCCCATTTCCCCACCGCTCCCCCATTACCCCCACCGCTCCCCATTTCCCCACCCCTCCCCATTTCCCCACCCCTCCCCCATTATCCCCACCCCCCTTTCCCCCATTACTGCCCTGGATAAATTTCACAAACAGACAGGCTAAACTACAAAAAGAACACAGTCATGAAAATCTTGAGCTTCACATTCCGGTCCGTAATACAATTTCTGAATTTTTTTCTCACAATTTTTTCTCACAATTTCTGAAAGTGTGACGGACGGACGGACAGACGGACGGACAGCTCTCTTATTATAGTATAGATCCCCAAAACCCCCTCCCCCCCCTCTCCCCCATTTACCCCAACCCTTCCCCCATTACCCCCAAGGGGGAAGGGGCTGGCACCTTGCAAAGGATTTACTTTAATTTTTTTTGGTTACATATATATATCGCATCTATTTTTCTGAGTTTCCCCATTAACCCCACCCCCTCCCCCATTACCCCACCCCTCCCCCATTTTGTGCCAAAATTATGATTAAAAATGAAGAAATGGGAAGAACTGTACCCCTAAAAGGGGGGGGAAGGATTTATGTTAGGGAATTTTTTTAGCATGGGCACTGCACAGTAAAAAGACGCATCGAATGGTGAAAACCGCATTGTTCTACACCAATTGTAGCGACCTGTAGGTGTGCGCAAAAACTGTTACATATATATATATATATATAAGGCTTCATTTCGAAATAGTATATTAGATGCCCGATTAGGTTAATTAAATGGCCGGTTAGGTCAACTGAATGCCCGATTAGATTAATTGAATGCCCGGGTACGTTAATTGAATGCCCGGTTAGGTTAATTGTACACCCTTGACGATTGGTTAGGTTAAGTCATGATATTTTCGTTAAAGCCAACGAAAATATCACGTCTTAACCTAACCAATCGTCAAGGGCGTACAGATGACTAACCTGGCATTCATGAACCTAACCGGGTATTCAATAATAGCGGAGCGACCCGGCGTTGCCGGGGTGGATGTTGAACGCTATATATATATATACATATATATAATATATATATGCCCGGTTAGGTAAACTGAATGCCCGGTTAGGTTAATTGAATGCCCAGTAGGTCAACTGAATGCCCATTAGGTTAATTAAATGGCCGGTTAGGTCAACTGAATGCCCTATTAGATTAATTGAATGCCGGGTACGTTAATTGAATGCCGTTAGGTTAATTGTACACCCTTGACGATTGGTTAGGTTAAGTCATGATATTTCATTAAAACCAACGAAAATATCACGACTTAACCTAACCAATCGTCAAGGGCGTACAGATGACCTAACCTGGCATTCAATTAACCTAACCGGGTATTCAATAATTTTACCATAGGTTTCGTAATGATCTTGATGACGTCATTTAATGTTTTAAATTAATTATTTAATTTATTAACACTCACGTGCACAACCTCGGGACCTAATCAATATGTGTGTGACGTTTCATGTTTGTAACTGCTTCCATTTTGGAGTTATGGCTGATGGCTGGAACACACGCACACACACACACACACATACACATACACACACACACACACGTCTTTTTATTATTATTATTATTACAGACAAACAATAGACTGGTACAAATTTATAACCGAAAGACCCGAAAATCAACAATTTTTGATAAAGAAAAGGGGAAAATTGGTTTTGTAGGCCTAGTGGTTCCGAAATTTTCATAAACTGGAAAATAATTGCTATTTTCTTACTTACAGCGACAGGCATAATGATATTAGGATACCTAATAGAAATTTTGTAACATTTTAAAGTGGGGAAAATAAATAATTTTCTGAAAATGATCTTCAACTATAAAAGAAAATCTAATCAGATAACTTAATTAACATATTTCTATGACAACTACAAAATAGAATGATAAATCAATATCCTATCAAATTGTTTGTGTATACGTAAAATTATTTGCACAAAAGCCACAGTAATAAAACGCACAAAAGTCACGGTAAATAATTTCGAGTGTGGCTCGTTTAACTTTAAACTCGTGTTTATTTAAATTGCCCGTTTTAATTATGTAATTTTTTGTATTGAATCGATAAAGAAATCTTTTGTGATTTTTTGTATTGAATCGATAAAGAAATCTTTTTTGAATCGAAAAATGTTAAAATTATAACAAATATCAAAATATTTTGTATAAAAATCATTGAATTTTAAAAATGCATGTTTGTTTTTAGTTTTTTGCAAAAAGTTCTTTATGAATTTTAAAAATATATACTTTTTTAATTGAATCGATAAATAAATCTTTGTGAATCGAATGATATCAAATGTTTAGTAATATTGATTTATTTTGTGCCAAAATTATGATTAAATATGAAAAATTAAAAAAATGCGTGTACAGGCATGGGAAGAACTGTACCCCTAAAAGTGGGGAAGGAATTATTAGGGAAATTTTTTTTAACATAGGCACTGCACAATAAAAAGACGCATCGAATGGTGAAAACCGCATTGTTCTACACCAATTGTAGCGACCTGTAGGTGTGCGCAAAAAACTGTTACATATATATATATATATATATATATATATATATATATATATATATACAGGGTGTCCGAGAATTATCTGTACAAGTTTTGGCTGTTATTAAAAGTCAACCATGAAGTGTAGAAATTCCAGTTTTGTCCCATTTTACAGAGAATCTCATTAAGTTTTTTCTGATACCACGTTTTGACAAGTTTTTTAGAATGTACGCGGGTGACAGACATTGATGATTTAAAAGCAAGAATCACAGCTGCTATTGAGCGAATTGATGTGGATATGCTGCAGCGTACATGGCAACATTTGGAGTATCGATTGGATGTTTTGCGAATCACTAATGGTGCACATATCGAATGTTTGTAACAACGTTACTTTAATAAAAGAAACTTTTGAAAATACAGATTCTAAATAATCTTGTTTAAGAATTTTACGTGTGTTATCAAGAATTTTATTAAAAGATGAAATTGTACAGATAATGTTCGAACACACTGGAATTTCTAAAAAACTTGTCAAAGCTTGGTATCAGAAAAACTTTAATGAGATTCTCTGTAAAATGGGACAACACTGGAATTTCTACACTTCATGGTTGACTTTTAATAACAGCCAAAAATTGTACAGATAATTCTCGGACACCCTGTATATCTATCTATTCTTTGCAGGTAAATGAGTTATGAGATGTTATCGAAGGAGGAGCGCATTGATGTGATATTCCTAGCTGGCTGCACATGTGCATTGCCGTTAACGGTGGCCATATCGAACATGTGATGTGACTATTCCCCTGTATCATTACATAATACAGTATTTCCCTATGTAACCTGACTTTCGAATCACCCTATATATATATATATATATATATATATATATATATATATATATATATATATATATATATATATATATATATATATACACGCTCCTTCTAAGCCAACTGAGGCTGTTAAGAACTTCAGTATGCGACGAGACATGTCAGCGAGAACATCTCTTTCTTATGTTACCTTCTTAGGTCAGGACAGGTTAGGGTTAGGTTAGGTTGGGGAGAGATCATTCTCCCGGGCCTCCCCTCAAAACCCCTCTCCCCTCTTCATGCAACTTGGGGATAAACCCCTTCCAGCTTGTTGCATACCCCCTACCCCCTTGCACCATTGACCATCTTGCATAGCAATTGATTTACACTCTACATTTTTGTGGGCATAGTACTGAAGATCCCTGAATCACGGTAGCCAATGAAAATAAAAGAAAGCTTTAAATCAACGCGATGAGGTCAGTTGACACTCCTTGAAAACCCCAATGAATTCTTTTTGGGTGATGTTATCAGGTTTGAAGGCGAACGTTAGATTAGGAAATTCTCTCATTTCCTTTGGATCCTTAAAACTGAATTATTGTGTTAATCGGAAATGTGTAATTTTGTTAGTATGAAAAAAAATTTCGATATTAAAAGGAATTAAGATTTTTTGTTGGGGGAAAACTTATAATATTTATATGTGATCCTAATCATAAACTGAATTTTATTATGTATTTATTCTCTCTCGCATTCATTTTCCATATAATGTTCTAGTTTTAAACGTTGTTCGTTAACCCAAAACACACACAACCTAAAATTGCCTAGTTCTCCTTTTGTTCGTTCGCATTATCCTGAAAACTTTTCAAGAACAGTTTATCCACTTTTCCGTTCGTTTTAATAACAGGAACGGATAATTTTCTGTTCGTCTTCATAACGGAAACGAACATTTTGCTTTTACAAAATATTAACCCGCAATTTTTAAGGTTAATACCTAAAATTCTCCTTTATAAAATTCTTGAGCGCCGAATTTCATGATGAAAGTCTCGCATAAATGTAAAAGGAGAAAATTAATATATTTCACCAACATTCTTCATAACGATATGATTAAATGAAGGATGTAAGAGTTAATAACATTAATGGTAAAACTTGGGCTTCGCTGGATTGCCCAAACATATTTCGGGGTAAAAAATAAGAGTACGCGGAATAAATATTAATAGCGCCAATATTTTTTAAATAAATCTCCTTATAATCTCATATAATTTTTATCATTATTATTATTAATATTATTATTAGTTTTATGGACTATTGTTTCACCAATAACATAGTTAATTTTCATTTTCTTTCATTTTGATAACAATACTTGCTCTCTTGTAGCAGTTATGTTTTAAGAACATATTCGTACAAATATTAAATGCAAGAGCAATGTTCACTTTTTTATTTAAAAGTGTATTCTTTGTTTCTAAATAGATATTTAAGAGGAATTACTAATATCAATTCATAATCACAAGATAATCCCGCAATATTTTGGTATAATTTCCATTATAGTACATTTTAATTTTCAACTTTTTTTCAGGAAACACATGATTTGAGCTCTCTCTCTCTCTCTCTCTCTCTCTCTCTCTCTCTCTCCTCTATATATATATATATATATATATATATATATATATATATATACTCCCTGGAAAGAAGAAGAGAGAAGTACACCATAATCTACATATGGAAAATGATCGAAAAACTGGTACCAAACCTAAAACTAAGCCCAATTACCATTCAACCAACACTGGAAAAAAGGAAAGGCAGAATGTGTAGTTTTCCCAAATTAAAGGCCCGACAAGGGACCTCCTCAACACTGAAGGAAAATAGCTTGGTTGTCAGGGGGCCAAGACTTTTTAACCAGCTTCTAAAGGACCTCAGAAACGTACAGGGGTCAAAGATGAAGTCTTCAAGAGAAGACTAGATGCCTGGCTCAGGAAGTTACCAGATGAGCCGGGTGTACCTCGCTATGTACGGTGGAGAGCGCAAGAAAGCAGCTCGCTCCTCCACCAAGCCAGACCTAGAGGCAGGACCCCAGCTTGACTTTCGTGCGAAGAGAGACCAACGCACGGAACAGCAACAAGGTAAACAAGTATATATATATATATATATATATATATATATATATATATATATATATATATATTAGTGATGTAGCGGATGTCATTTTTTTCACATCCGCGGATGCGGATGCGGATGAGGATGTTTGATTTCAACATCCGCGGATGCGGATGCGGATGCGGATGTCTACATTTTCGTTATTTTTTAGGATATATTCGAGATTTGTTGTGTTTAACGTATATAATAAGTTATTATATAGAGAGAGCTGTAGCTATAATGTAATATAATTGATTAATTGTACAATAATTGCTGTACTTTTCTCTGAACATATAAAATAATATCAAGCATCTAACTAATATAGAAATCAATTAGTGAATTCGTCTGCAAATAAATTCGTTATATTTTGTTGAGTTTCAGCCACAATTAGAAACCATAATTTTGTTACCAGGATGCGGGACGTGAACCCAACTCAAATACACCCCACCGACCTCTTTCCCCAACCTCCACCCTTATAGAAAGAGATCTTTAATTAGCTTGATAACTATTTATATTAAGTTTAAAGTTTTATTAGGCATATTTATAAATGAGTAATTAAAATAAAGTAAACTAAGATGTTCATCGTTTAATGTTCAAACTTAATTATAGGAAGGTTATGCTTAAGGAACATTAATTTTTCTGCCTTTTCTGCTGCCAGTCTGTTTCTCTTTTCATCATATATTAATCCAGCACTGCTAAATAATCTCTCGCTTGGTACGTTTGTTGGAGGACAGGCTAATGTTTCCTTGCAAGTTTACTCAAGTATGGATAGATATTCTGCGTATTTTTCCACCAACTAATAGGATTGTCACATGCAGCCAGGCGTTTTTCTTGGTGATAGCTCTCGATCATTTTTACTACATCTTTTGACATCGCGTAGGTCTCGTCATTGCTGCTTGACTCAAGAAACTGAGAGACAGATTCTGTGATAGATTTGCTTGTTGAAGGTGTTGGTTCTGTCACTGAAACTTTTATTCTTTTGGTGGGTGGCGAAGCGACAGATTCAAGAGATTGAAGCTCTTCAACTGCTTTGCCAAGTGATGATTTAACTCGTTCTAATGTACTAGGTGAAAATAACTTAGCTTTGTAACGTGGATCTAAGTAGGTTGCAAGAGAGTAACTTCATACAAGAACAGCCTCTCGTCTTGTCGCTTGCATCACTTTTGCGCACAATGAACTAGTTCTATTAATATAGTAGAATTTGATAATTTCCGCTTATTAATGACATTTTATCTCAACGGTCCACATCCGCACGACATCCGCAGTCCAAAGTGCGGATGCGGACGCGGATGCGGATGCGAGAAAATGTGCGGATGTTCCGCGGATGCGGATGTGACCTACATCACTAATATATATATATAACCTTTGGTTAGCTTCGACCCGAATTGTTCATTCTGACGAAGGTCAAGCTTTTCACTTCACCTTAGACCTACAGTTTAACGTGGAACCCGAACCACGCTCCATCAGCAGCCCAGCGTCTTAACCACTAGGCCACCTAGGGTACCCATTTATCTACCAACCACTTTCTTTATTGTGTGGAAGGATGAACAGCTGGGTTTTGCTGCGCGCCGGCAAACGTCGGGTTTCGAACCCGGGGCCGATGGATTCGTAGTCAGCGACGCTTACCACTACACCACCCAGGCGCATATATATATATATATATATATATATATATATATATAGAATATATCTAATATATATATATATTATATATATATATATATATATATATATATATTGGCGACAGAGTTATTCTAAGGGAAACGGAAACAAAGTCTAATAAAGAACAAGAAGAACAAGACGACAGCTTCAAACGGTTGTTACAAACGTTTTGACCCAGAGTGAGGATCATCATCCGTGAAAAGCTGTAAAAAAGTTAAAGCAAGGATGTGAAGTAAAACACTGATATAAACAATGATAAAAGACATCACAATGCTACAATATATATATATATATATATGAAAATTATTTCACGAAAGTAACACGTGAAAAATATTTATGATGAATAAAACCACGAAGGAAAGGAAACACAAAATGGTGCTCAAGCGCTTTCGTCTAATGACATCCTCAGGAACACTGAAGTACATAAAAAGGTTAAGCCTATATATAGGTTACAGAAAGAAAAAAAGAAAAAATAAATAACATACATACACACACACACATATATATACATATATATACATACATATCTATATATACAAATACATACATACATACATATATATATATACAATAAACAGAAAAGTAAAAATAAAAAATTAAAAATTAAAACCTTAAAGGATTACCAGTGAGGCGTACAGATTTGTAAGGAAAAATATCGATTTTTAGCACAAGATCAAATGGATTATAAAAATACAAATTTATACTGGAACTCTGCCCGGGTTTTAACACACTGTTGCCTATGGTCAGGTTTCGATATAAAAAAATAAATAAATAAAAAAAAAAAATAAATAAAAAATAAAAATAAAATAAAATGCAAATTAAAAGTTAATCGATTTTTAGCACAAGATCAAATGGATTATAAAAATACAAATTTATACTGGAACTCTGCCCGGGTTTTAACACACTGCTGCCTATGGTCAGGTTTCGATATATATAAAAAATAAAATGCAAATTAAAAGTTAATAAAGTAGAAGACAAGTTTACCAAAGATTTAATGTTTTACCCTTCTTATCTAAATCTGTTTTAAAGGAATTCAAAAT